>JAODUO010000643.1:32500-45000 GCA_025642075.2 Ridgeia piscesae
ACGACGCACGCACACACACACACACACACACACACACACACACACACACACACACACACACACACACACACACACACACATAGAAAAGTCGTGCCCGCATATATATGCCGACAAAAACGGCATGTACACATGTTTATACAGCTGGTTGTCAACACGGCCACAAGCAGCGCCGCGTGTGGAAATTTGCGACGGTCGAACAGTCTTCTCTCTCGAGCACCTTCTATTATACGTAATTGACAGATTTGATAAAATAGCAATATACCAACGTTGTTGTTTCGGCATTTCAATACATACACAAGTTAACACCCATACAAACGTGCAGACGCACACATACGCATGCACAGACATGTGTAATTTGACCATCAAACACATTTACTTCACAACCGTCGATAATCCACTTGTCATTCTGATTGTTCCAGTACACACAATGTTTCGTCACGTGACGCACGATAGTGACGTTCACATCTAGGTCAGCTTCAGTGGATGGACCCTTCTTTCCTGAGCAGAATCCACACTCACGTTTAGATCTTTCTAAGCATTGTTTGCAAAGTGTAGCGTCATATACGGCTGGCATTATACCGAAATACAAGATCACGGTTTCGTCGCTGTTACGCAATGTTCCAAAAAGGCTGACCCCTGTACTATTTGCGTTCTGTGCTATGGTTTCCAGGCCAATCGCTGTTTTCGTATCCAGTGTCTTAGGCAGACTTGTCTCAGTGAAATCTACCACGAGAAGAAATGCATTTGGGCTGATCCGTTCACCGCCGTAGAAGTCCTCCAAAACCGGCCTCTGATACGCCTTCACTACGATAACTAGAGCCACTTCGGCTGACGCAGTCAGCTCGATGTGGTAGGGTTTGTTAGATACAACAGGAATATGTACAATACTGAGATCTTCCTCGTGTACGTCTCTGCGGTTTTCCATGTAAGAAATATGAGCAATTACCGTTCCGTTAACCCCATCTGAAATTACATCGGAGGGTATATAATTACATTGCGTTCTACTGACATATATAATGCATACTTGTTAGGGTGAACGTTTAATTTGTTAATATTACCCAGTCACATTATGTTTTCTTTACTAAACAAAGCTTATCATAAGAGTAATGTAACAGTAATATGATTAGCACACACTGTGTCGTTCATGTTAACAATAATAGCTTGTATTCCATAAATGCATAACCATGACGATGGTATTTTGTAACCGCTGCTATGTGAGGTGCAGCAAGTACCTTCTTTGGGGACAGGAAATGTAATGCTGACATTTCGTTGTAGTGTTATAACTTCTCCTTTGGAGCAAAGCGTTTGGTAATGTTTTACGGAAACCAAGTTTTCGATTAGATGATTTGATGAACTGCTCCAAACGTACGGATTTTTTCTCATCCAGAGAATCTGTTAAACATCAAATAAACAGTGACGTAACGAATTCACTCATAAGTTCAAACACACACAACACACTCACACACACACACACACACACACACACACACACACACACACACACACACACACACACACACACACACACACACACACATACACACACACTCACACACACTCACACACACACACACACACACACACACACACACACACACACACACACACACACACACACACACAACACACCATCAAACGCATTGTTTACTTCGACCTTGGCACAGATCAGATGGGAGTATTTGTTCACACTGCCTACGTGCGAGGAAGAGTTTATTTGTTTTCCAAGCAATTGTGGACCATTTATAGCATATAATAGCATATATGTTGTCCGTTCAAGACTGTAACACGTCACAGCACAGATAAACCATGGGTCACCGATGGCTTTCGCCACCTGACAACGCAGAGGTATGATTATGACAAAGCATGGTTTAATTAACCATGATATACTGTTAAGCAAAATGGCTGCATATCTGGTTCGATGTATGGCAGCGTTCTTACTAGATCGCGAACAAAGAGTAAAAATTGGCGACGCTGTGTCAAAACCAGGGTATCCCAATGGGAGCGTTCCCCAAGGGACTTTATCAGAGCCAAAACACGTTTTAGTCCATATCAATGATTTGCCATCGCCTTGTCCTATTTATAATTATGTTGACGACAGCACTATATTTGAAATATGCAACCAAGACATGGTATCTGTTATCCAGGATTCTGTGGACGTTGTTGAGCAATGGTTTTGTAATAATAACATGCGTATCAATACGACTAAGACCAAAGAAATGGTGATATGTTTCCGAAGAGACAGAACATTTGTAGATTATCTGCCATATATTTATATGAATGGAAATTATATTGAAAGAGTGTCTCAAGCAAAGGTTCTCGGTGTAACTATATCTTCTGACTTAAGTTGGAATGCACATGTAGATGAAATAATTTCAAAGGCAAGAAAGAGAGTGTACATGATTTATCAATTGAAACGTGCTAGTATCAACCAAGACGATTTGATTAGAATTTATGTATCTGTAATTAGACCTGTAGTCCAATATGCGTGCCCAGTATGGTATACGAACTTACCTAAATATTTATCGGGCAACATAGAAATAATTCAAAAAAGGTGTCTCAAAACTATATATCTATATTATCCGTAAGGAAATATCCTGCAGAGAGTAAACCTGCCGACGTCGCACCCCAGACGCGATGAATTGTGTAGAGCGTATTACGCTAAAATGAAGAGTCAATGAATGCGTTAGTACCAAATGGTCGACGTGTGCCATATGCCTTGAGGTTGTAACAAGTTACCTATCCCAAGAGCAAAAACTAATCGGTACACAAATTCCTTAATTCCGTGGTGTTTAGATCATTTTCAGATCGGCTAGTAATGGACATGTATTTTAACAGACAGTTTAATTTGATTTAACTTTTTAAATTTATTTTTGAATTTGTTTATGTAAAGAATATTTTAATGTATATGTTTTAAATTTATTACGTAGGTTTCCAATGATGAATTTAATTTTTAACAAGATATGCTAACATTGAACATTAATATGATATTGTATGGAATTGTTGATTGTAGTATGAATGTACACGTACAATCCAACTGTAAAGTTGCCTCATAATAAATTTATCTTATCTTATCTTATAATGCACACACACGTCATTATCGCATTAAACATTGATTCCAGTAGGTTCATATATATATATATATATATATATATATATATATATATATATATATATATATATATATATGTATGTATATATATATATATATATATATATATATATATATATATATATATATTATCGGATCGCATTACGATCGAAACATTTGTGCAAGGGTAAGGACAAAATGGTGATGTTTTGCTTTACAGTTTTAAGAAGGAATACAGATAATTGGGGCTTTAAGTTATAAGGTTCAGCGGTAAATACGTTTGTTCTTGCGATATTGCAAAACTATGCCATATGAACGACGATATATCTCCGAGTGTAACTAATTACATAGCAGGCAGTCTGAATAATTATTATTTTCTCACGTAATACGCAACATAAGAAATATATGTGATCTCTTACCCCCAATCCAAAGTTCCTTTGTGAATCACAATCGTCGCTCTCCAATACAGGCCCCTGTATTGTCATTGATACACCACTTTTGTCGCCGTGAGAGGGGGGCAGGTTAAAGGTCTGTCTGCCATTTATGTAATCTAGACCTTTCTTCAACGCCAAGACGGTATCTCCACCCTTGATTACAGTTGTCCTGTTTCCTGGCACCATTAGGTTGATAATGGTTGAGGTAATGCGATCGACTGTCCCGAATAGTTGCTTAGTTAACTTTCGAGTCTGGAATGGTGCCATATATGTTGATGCATCATCATAATTCATGGGTCATGGTCACTGTAGATGTGACACGCAGTAAGCCTTACAACATTCAGTAGATAATGCACATCGTGGGATATTGGATATTGTATTTTTTAAACGCGTCAAAGTTTGCTGCATTGACGGAGACAAATGAATCCATGCTTTACGTCAAACTATACAATATATACGAATAATTGTGTAGACAACTAGGAAAACGACCATAGAAAACGAATGAATTTTGGGTGACATCCCTTAAAGCAAAACTGTTACTGCCAAATATGTATGTTACCAGTTCAGATGGATGTCACTCACGAAATCGTTTTGTTTGCCTTGCCGACCACTTGTCAAGATGGCCGGCAAAGGTGGATACGAAGCCACAAAACATGAAATCAAGTATCCACATATCCCAATTACTGTTTTGGATCAATTTACATATATAACGGATCCAGCATATCAAATATGGTAACTTATATTTTCTGCGATATTCACATCATCAATAGAAATGTCACCACATCTTTCAGTAGTAATGTTACCACATGTTTGAACTGCATCACTTAGGGCAGTCATTTGCATGCTTGACTAGTTTTCTGGTCAGCAGTTTAACTCAATAAACGAACACGCCAACACAATTGTATAAGCTTTTGTGCTGCACACAGTGTGAGCCAGCGGATCATATTTATATGCTTACTGTGTTGGCTATCACCATTGTCCGGGGACGTGTGGATATCACCCAATAATCACTGATGTAACTAATAGCACGTGTTATTTATAAATCGCCTGTCTCAGTATGATCCATGTGTTTACCTTTATCCGCTATTTTATCATGGTAGTTTGTTTTTGCAGCTATCTTTGTCGTATTAACTAGTCTACAGCATTCCCTATAAGCATTATTTTCTCCGCATTTGTCTTGTTTAACTTTATTTGAAGTATGATTTATTTACTTACTAACGACAAATGTAGCCAAACTTCCATTTGTACTTATTTGAATCACAGTGGTAAATATTATTGGACATGGTATTTCGTTATTTGATTTATATTTTAACTTTACGTTTCACTGGTATAGCTTGGACGTAAAACAACACCAGCTAAATACTAATATATTTTAAATTGTTAGCCTTATTATAGACTATATACGTTATATAAATGTTATCATATATTTAATAAAATACTCAGAAATGGTCGGCCACATATGTGAGAATAAACCTAGATTCGTAACTGCCATGAATATAGTTTGTATGCAGATGGTGTAACGAGTTGCTGTAATACATATTATTCTTGTGTACTGTCTATAAAATCAAATTACAACATTGCATTCGTTGATCGTAATTCTTCATGACTGTGTTCCATACCAAATGCATATTTTCCGAGGAGACGTGTTTGGTTTCAGCGTCTATCATCTTTAGACATCCCTCGTAGATAGCCCTAGATAACAAACACATTAGAAAAAACAATGCGAAATGCAAGCAGTATTTCGTAAGAGTAATGCGAAATAAATACACGTAAGCGTCGTGCGTATGTTAGCGTCCACACACATGTGCATACATGTGTGTGTGTGTGTGTGTGTGTGTGTGTGTGTGTGTGTGTGTGTGTGTGTGTGTGTTGTGTGTGTGTGTGTTGTGTGTGTGGTGTGTTTGTGTGCTGTGTTGTGTGTGTGTGTGTGTGTGTGTGTGTGTGTGTGTGTGTGTTTGTGTTTGTGTTTGTGTGTGTGTGTTTGTGTGTGTTTGTGTGTGTTTTGTGTGTGTGTGTTGTGTGTGTGTGTGTGTGTGTGTGTGTGTGTGTGTGTGTGTGTGTGTGTGTGTGTGTGTGTGTGTGTGTGTGTGTGTGTGTGTGTGTGTGTGTGTGTGTGTGTGTGTGTGTGTGTGTGTGTGTGTGTGTGTGTGTGTGTGTGTGTGTGTGTGTGTGTGTGTGTGTGTAGACAACCAAACGTGCATTTTATTTAAATGTTCAAACAAACATACGTCGCAGCTTCTTTCACATGTTCTGGTTTTGATTCTGGTGAATCATTACTGCCATTCGCATCCTTGAGATACGATGCTTTCTGCAGAAAACTTGTCATATTCTCGAGGAGATCAGCTGCATAGAGCTGCGAACATGAAAGGAATAACTATGATCGTGTGGTTTAAACACTACGCTATTGTGACACAATCGCTACCAGAACGAATTTATACAACGCTTTCTATATGACCCGTATCAATGCAGTAAGTCATTCATTTGTTGTTAAAAAATGATTACTATTTGTTTACCTTCCAGCGAGTTGTAGAAGAAAACTGTGTTGCTACAACGTCTTTGAACAAGTTTGCCTTTAGACGGACAGTCGTTACGTCGTTGTTCTCGATACGAATTAGTAATTGTGTAATATTCTCACGCAACTGTATACAAATACATAACAACGTAAACATATGGTGTTTTTATTTTAAATCATTCTCTGTTTCTACACTGACACACATTCATGTATATTCACACAAACACATACATACTTGTATCTTGTATACATTTGTAACTGTTTTACCTATGTTGCGAAAATCAAGGTGCCCAAAATAATGTGTCTAAATGTTTATGAAATCCTTTGCCCTACAGTAGACCAAGATACAAATATGCCCACCCGCATACATAAAAAATACGCATATATATATATATATATATATATATATATATATATATATATATATATATATATATATATATATACGCATACATTACCACTACATATAAACATTTATTTGCATCATATAATTACCAATAATGTATCCAGATACTTAATCTTATATTCATCATGACCTTCGGTATTGCCAATCTACACTCTTTTAGGTTTTTTGTTTTTATGAATAAGATAGCCCTGTTCTGGAATAATTATATTCCCTCTCCTCTCTATTCGTGTTGAGGATTTTATAATGTTACAGTAGTTGATGCCATTGACATTGGATTACATGAAAACGTTTATAGCTTGTTGTGTTTTATTGTGCAATTTAAATGCTGGTTTCTGAGCATACTTTGGTGTTCATTTCTGTTTCTGTTGATGCTGCTTTGCCAGATACCGCCAATACACATTTCGCCCAAGCGATGGCACCTGAACATATACATAAATATTGATGTAGCTACTCGATATAAATCTAGCTGCATATACAATAACGCTCTATACAGAGTTATGAAACATGCTAAAAGCATTCGTGAATTAATGCATTGGTGTCAGTATTTGTGTGTTGCTGTCTCGGTGTTACCACTGCGTAATGTAACTGGTCATTCCTACATGGAGTCTACCCGGGAAAGATGTTTGATACAAGCTTCGTTCAGTTAAACACGTATACATGCTGCCCATTGTATTGATGATTTCAGGAGCAATTCGCCATCCCAGTCCTGGCAGCAATTTATTGTTGAAATGTAGATAAATGGTTCAACATATTGGGTCAAGCAGTTGAATCTTGTTAATGTGAATAATATCTAAGTGCTCCAACTCTATCTGTTATGTCATATGGACACTATGATGAACGGATTTTACTAATAAAACGTACCTGGGACATCATCCTTGTCCAGCGACATCATCCTTGTCCATTGTTCAGTCACTTTGTACATCACTGCACCTTTGCTGGCAACATGCAACATCTGCAAGAAACATAAAACAATGTCCTATGATAGATTCTGGATGCAAATACTGATTTTGTTTAGCTGAGAATATTCGTTGCTTTGGTGTTAATCATTAAGATACAGTATACATGTATTTTTATCTGAACGGTAACATCGTTTTCTAACCTGAAATTGGACGTCGACGTAGTTGTACGCCCCCAGTTCATTGCCAACAACTACCCGGATGATGGCCGTGTAGTTGCTGTGATGTTTAGAGGGCACCATCATTGGCGGCATGTAAGGTTCGTCTATACTGACGAACAGCAGCAAGCCTACGTATGAATACATATAAAAGATTGTTTTGTATTGACTTACAACAGTAAATGTATAAGAAGACATGCACGGAAACGATTGTCTAAACTAAAGTAATGATATAAATAATATATATATATATATATATATATATATATATATATATATATATATATATATATATATATATTGTGTGTGTGTGTGTGTGTGTATAGAGAGAGAAGAGACAGAGAAGAGACAGAGACAGAGCAGATGTAGAGGCAGAGGCAGAGGCAGAGGCAGAGGCAGAGGCAGAGGCAGAGGCAGAGGCAGAGGCAGAGGCAGAGGCAGAGGCAGAGGCAGAGGCAGAGACAGAGACAGAGACAGAGACAGAGACAGAGACAGAGACAGAGACAGAGACAGAGACAGAGACAGAGACAGAGACAGAGACAGAGACAGAGACAGAGACAGAGACAGAGACAGAGACAGAGACAGAGACAGAGTATGTTTTATAACCGACCGTGCTGACTGGACGTGTATTCTCCAGGGTCGACGTAGAACATGTAGTTGAGGGGCGGAGACGGGTCTCTGAAACCGGAACAGTTGACGGCGAGCTTGTCATGCAGGAATATGCCTCCTGTCGGTGTCACGGAGCACGTGCCAAGAGTCGGTGGGGTCGCCATGTGCAAAGTGTAAGACGTGTTCAATGTTCGTGTCCGGGTTAGTCCAAGTTGAATCTTAACTAAAAGTATAATGATGTAGCCGACTGTAAACGTGCGCTATTGCGGATTTATTTAAGTAAATCTGCAGCAATTGGTGCAACATTAACACATTAGTTGTCAACTCAAACCATTTCAATATAAACAACTAGTAATTATCGTAGTTGTCACATTGAGTGAAACTAGAACATAGCCCTGACATCGAAAGAAATAATAACAACTTGCTATCTTATGTGCTGCGCCTGCTTAATCTAAATTTTAATTCTATATGGGTATCAAACTCCTGGCCAACATATTCAATCTCATTGCAAGAACACATACACATATTGACTAATGTCAACATATTGCTTGGAATTCAGTTACTTATAGCTGTCCAATCAATATACACTGAGGAAAGAAAGGCTAATTGTAACACATGTTTATTAGTAGTTTTATGGTTATTTATACACGATAAAGGTATTTATATTTAAAAGTAGATAAGTTCATTGTGTGCTACTAGCAAGCCGCTGCCGCTCTCCCTTCGTATTCTGATTTAGCCATTCCTTGTCATAGTTGACATGCGTTTTGTCAAACCTGCATAAAGTCATAAATTGCTGCGTTATGCAATTGACAAGAACATAACAAATGGTTGCCTTTTGTACATAAATTGATGTTCCGTGAGCGATCTTTTATGCCATACTTACACGTGTAACCAACTGAAGGCTTCAATGGGTCTTCTGAGTCCAGTCAGTCCTGTGCTACTGTCTAATTTGTTGGGGTGGAAGCTTATCAATTAAGAATAATAGAGTGCTGCTAGATCGCGTAGTACGGTCAGCCGGCAAAACCACTGGCACGACATTCCCAACAGTGAATGAACTTTACGAAACATGTGTGATGAAAAAGACAAGGATAATGTTAAAGGACACCTCTCACCCATTGCACGAAGTTTACGATGTTGCACAATCTAGTTGCAGATACATATACGAAAGAACACGCACGAACCGTTATCGTAACACCTTTCTTTCAACTTCTGTTAGGCTGCTAAACGCGAAATCGTGGACGGGGGAAATTGATGGGGAAGGATGGGGGATACAATAGGGCACTACTATTATAAGCATTGCCAATACTAATGTCGTTGTGTTATGTTGTGTTATGTGAATATCTACCACAAGAATTTCCTCTTTGGGGGACTATTAAAGGTTATTGTATTGTATTGGATCTAGTATTTCATATTACGTTATTGATCTTAAATAGTGAAATGTATTCTACTCCAATTTATATTACATGATTGGTACCTCCATTGTTGTTGTGATCTAATTTCAGTTATCGCTCCGTCTATGAAGACACAATCAACAACGTCTCCCACAGGAGTTAAGCATTTCTGGAACGTTTGCGAAATTTACCGGAAGCCATTTCTACGAGATTAGCTCATTGGGATGAGTATCATAAGCAATTTGTTTTACCTGGCACGCAAAATGGGCTGGCGAGATGGCTGTCACACAACTGACTGAGTCGTAATCCACTTCATTTCCATTCAAATAATATCGTCTTCTTATTGATATACCTGGTCTGCCAACGGCGACACAGGCCACGTCCCAACCAAAAGCACTATTGTTGTTTATGTCGGTATGAGCAATTACAAATTACTCGTACTCAACAGTAGTTTCCTTTCTACTGAGTAAAGTGGTCGTTTGCGGTGTGTTCAACATCTTATTGCGTTCACCTTGTCTTGTCTCAGTTATTTTCTCTTTATTGTCAATGAACGTCAAAGAATTTCGTTAACACAATCTGCCTTCTTGTTTTTCCTTTTTTTATATTTGATTTAACAGTGTTTGCTGCCAGCATGAAATCTGTCGGAACAATGCTCACCCAAATTATTAATTTAATTTAAGCAGTATTACACATTTGTTACCGGCGGCTTACCAAACACTTGCACGGTATACGTAATGCCGGACTGTAGAACATCTTCGTAAATGCTCAGAAACTGATGACTTCTGTCTGAGCCGATGTCCTCTTTCCAACCGATGTCAGGAGTTATTAACCATTTAGTCGACACGATGGACAACGAGTGGACAGCTAGTTTCAACTCGGTTGCCTCGTGAACGTTTGCAAGCCGTTTGCAGTTCCTGACACAACTGTAAACAACATATACTGTTTATCGATGACACATGGTGACGATGCAAACTACATACATTTCTATAATACTTCATATTTGTATTACAGAAGGTGCATTTGCATAAAGGTATTCACAAAGCAGTTATACTCATAATGTTATTTGATAATAAATGCGCTCACACAATGGTCAACGAAATGTTCGGCATATTCGTGAAGGTCGGTTCTTCCGGCATAGTCTGCTGTATAGCAATCACACCTGCAATCACACTATCTACATATAATATATGCATATATGGCATATATATATATATATATATATATATATATATATATTATATGCATATATATATATATATATATATATATATATATATATATATATATATATATATATATATATATTATATATATATATATAATATTACATATAATATATGCATATATCAATATATATATATATATATATATATATATATATATATATATATTACTGCGAAACTGACACGTTTATTTAATCACATCAGCTATAAGGTAAGATATAACCAACGGAAAACACGTCAATATACTTAGTTCTACGGTCTAGCACCCTCAGGATTCACATAATTCCAACGATATTGGTATTTCTTGATAACGATAATGTCATATTAATAATAACAATAATAACAATACCAATATAAATATCAATAATAATAATAATGTGTAATTCTTATATAGTACATATCTATGGAAAGTCTGCATGTCCTACTTCTAAGACTAATCTATGGCAATTTTAAAGGGGTACTCCATGCAGTCAGTGAGAGGTTCACAATATTAACTTACATATGTATGCTATATTGGTATCGTTAATAAACAATTAGTTATAGTTTAATCAAGGAGTATATAGCTTCACAAAGATACGTAACTCTTCTCGCGATTGTGCCGTAAATAGCGTGATATTATGTAAATGGCGCCATCTAGTTTCTAGTGTGCTAGGACACGATAACAAAGGTTCAAATTACAGAGACTGCACCAGCGTGTTAGGATAAGATAGCAAAGGTTCAAATGACAGCGACTGCACAAGCGGTCATATATCCCCCCCTCCCCCTAACTCACCTTGTAGATAGTGTTTTTAAGCTAGTCTATTACTTTAATTAAGTTGAATGACACAGTACATTCCTGGGCCTATTCCGTAATAAACACGATCGTTCTGGCCCATTATTATTAAAGATGTGATAATTGTTTTCAACTTCTTGCTCGAAATGCTTGTTCAATAACTCCCGTGCCTGTTTTGCTCGGTTTATGAAGCGAACAAATTGCAAGAACATATGTGAATTGAAAATGCACATAGATAGTAAAGTCAAATTCCCATACAAGCACAGATGCATTGTATACTTAAGACATACAGAATATGATTATAAAGAGGTACAGAAGATTTATTCACAAAATAATAACAAGCCAAAACGTCCCAATTAATAATGTGTACAATTCAAAAAGGTAAATAATCGTTACAGTTCAGTTAAAACGGTAAATACTGTGTATACAAACAAAAACGTTCCAATGGCGTGTACACAACCCAAACAAAACGGTGACTAATGGTTACAGCCCAAATTAAAACGTTCCTATTTTTATTGTTCGACTGCTAATCAGAATATATATCATGGATAAAACTCACACCATTATTATGCCACAACCAAACGTCATGTTTTAATAATATTATCGCCAAAAACGGTATCTTGTGTACAGTCAATGGCCTGAAGTACACATGGAATACTAACATGACACTCAAAGTTCATTAAAACATTCAGGTGTAAGTCATAGCATATACAGGATGTTTAAAAAAGCTTGCCTTGATTTGATTTACAAAGTCAAAGTATGCCATTTGTTTAGATTTAGATCTACCTGGTACATGTAATAGTCAAGAATATATACATCAAATGACACAACATCTAACAAAATTAATAGACTGCCATCATTGCCTTTACTTTTGAACTTGGATAGCCAATCTAAGATTCCTGACAAGAACACTTTGTGGCCACTGGTTTCAGTCAGAGCGTGTGGCATCAG
>JAODUO010000643.1:50000-65000 GCA_025642075.2 Ridgeia piscesae
TGATTTTAAATAATTGTGATTTTTCACTTATATTGACCCTAAAGAACTTACACAAAACTGTTTCCATTTTTTCATCCACTTTTTCATGGCCGCTACCGGTCCACGAAAGTCTTATAATCGCTATATCTTTGGTGGCAATAAACGGTATAGAAACTTGAACTCGAAGCCTTTTTATATGTTTTGAAGTATGATGAATCCAATGCAGCCATTATTTTGATGAAAATAAAGTGAAATTATACCAGCCATATAGGTGTTAAAATAGCCATAAAAATAAGATCCAAAATATGTTTGATCACACATTTTAAGTTTCAATATATTATACTAAACTTATTTCATGGTCATTTATTTATGTGGAAACATATATGGTTCATGATGCAATATAAAGATATTTACAGACATTATATTACCCGCCTATAACCCTCAGTAGTTGTACGTAACACCTTTCTCATTACTATTTCGTGTCAGTATGTGAATGTATGATTATATGTTGCGTTTTGTTTAGTTGCACATCGATGATTGTAGTCATTCTAAAAAAAAAGTTTCTGACTTATCCACAGGTCGCAGCATTGTAACATGCCAAGCATTAAAGGAGTTTCGACAGTTGATCGGAAACCACGTGCATCTACTGACTTGGGCGTATGCAATACTTGGCGATCAGATCTGTAAGTCTGCATGATTTGTGTACCCATTTCAGCATCCACAATATCACGTTGTGGAGTTCCTGTGGAACTCCAACTTTTCCAACATCATTTAGCGATCCTTTGAAAACCCATGGGTCTTTCGTTGCCTGCTTAATTGCCTTGCGCAGATTGCCTTTGATGGCTACCTCTCTTATTGTTGCATGTTGTGCATGGTTTTGTTCCCATGTGTTGGCGCTCTGAACTGTACGTTAGCAACATTCTGTTGAATGTTCTCCCTCAGCAGTTGCCTTTCAGTATTGGTACGCCTGTATGTGGAGACATTTAATAAAATAAAATAAAATAAACCATTGGTCAATTATCAGTTTATCTTTCTGAAAAATTACTTCCAAGGAAATATGCGATCTACTGCCGATTACGACAGATTAGCAAAACGAAATGTACTGCATCCGAAGCATATGATGTATCTATATAGTGTTTTTGAGGAAGAGGTCGGATCTGATGTCCTACTGAAATGAACGTAAATTTTTATTATGAGATATTGCCATACACATACATTAAGAGAAACGCTAAGTAATCATTGTGTCCAAAAGCGTTGATCTGAATTATTATTATTTTCGGTATGTAAAATGGCTTTAAAGTGCTAATACCGAAAATAAAAAACTGTATTAAAAAACCCAGAATGAACACTACAGAAGAACCGATTAGTAAATTGTTTATATTTCCATAAAAAATGAAGATATTAAATATATTTTGGTCCAGCTGGACTTGACTTTTAATAATATTTCCAAATGTGACAGGGAAGTATGTTTTACATACAACAGTTGTAAGGTCATTTTAATGCATATATGGCTGGTATAACTTTCTTTTCATTGCTTTCATCAAAATAATAGTTGCATTCGATTACTCATACTTCAAACCAAATAAAACAACTCTGAATTCAAGTTTCTATACCGGTTGTTGCCAAAGATATAGTGATTGTAAGCCGTACGGTGACCGGTGGCGGCCATTATGAATTTCCCTATGAAAAAGTGGACGAAAAAATGGAAACAGTTTTTTCAGTTATTTAGGGTCAATATAAGTGAAAAAACACAATTCTTTAAAATACTTACGAAAAAGTAACATAACGTATATTTGTTACATAGTTGCGTATACTATATACATGTTATTGTCATTTTAACGCATTTTTGGCTGGTATAGCTTTATTTTCATTTCTTTCATCAAAATAATAGTTGCATTGGATTCCTCATACTTCAAAACATGTACAACGACTCCGAGTTCAAGTTTCTATACCGTTTATTGCCAAACATATAGCGATTATAAGACTTTTACTGACCGGTGGCGGCCATCTTGAATGTTCCCATGATAAGTGGACGAACAAATGGAAACAGGTTTTTTTCAGTTCTTTATGGTCAATATAAGTGAAAAAACACAACTATTTAAAATCTATATGAAAAAGTCACAGAATGTGTATTTGCTACATAACGCTTTACACTACAATACGAGCTATCTAGTTTCACTGACATTCCTGTCGTTGTGTTCATGTTGAAGTGCGGGTGAATCGTGATCCCGAGAGCGCTGACCCGGTCCAACAACGTCGAGACTGCACTGCCATGTCACATTGGCCGACATTTCTGGTAGCCTTTATAAACACTCTAGGCAGCCCATACAAAAGCTTCAGGCGGC
Source organism: Ridgeia piscesae (assembly GCA_025642075.2). Classification (NCBI taxonomy): domain Eukaryota; kingdom Metazoa; phylum Annelida; class Polychaeta; order Sabellida; family Siboglinidae; genus Ridgeia; species Ridgeia piscesae. Next base: position 52,325 of record JAODUO010000643.1, read on the forward strand.
CAATTAAGCACTTCGGACAGACTGGAATAACACAGTAGAGAATAAAAACAGCAACAGAATTTTTGAATATCTTAAATAGTGAAATTGACTGCATCATCGATAATTTTGTCCCCTTGAAAAAAACAGGGGAAACAGTAAAAAAACTTATCGAAAGAAGCCATACTAGAAGTGAAGAAGACTATACCGTTTATAAAGAAGCACTTAACCAAGGTGCAACTGAAATTAGAAATTCAAAGAGAAGCTATGAACAAAAATTTGCTTTTAATATAAAACATGACAGCAAGAGTTTTTATGTTCGAAATAAACAGAATGTTCAGGATAAGGTCGGTCCTCTAGAACTTAGTGATGTAAACATAATAACAGAGAAATTCTTAATGGCAGAAAACCTAATTGAGTACTTTTGTTCGCTGTTTACCGGGGACGATATTATGCATTACCAGTACCAGAGATTAAGTTCGAAGGGAAAGTGTCAGACTATTTAGGACAACTAATTCTAACCCAAAAATGGTAGCTAATAAAATAAGGGATATGAAGGATAATAAACCACCTGGTGTGGATAGGATTCATCCCACATTTCAATTGGAAATTGTAGAACAAATTAGCATACCGCTTGCAACAGTGTTCAATTTGTCATTACTGGAGGGAGTAATTCCGTTAGAATGGAACGAAGCAAACATTATATCATTATTTATAAAAGGTTCGAGAAACAAGTCAGGAACTATATACCAGTGAGTTTGACAGCGGTGATTTGCAAACTATAAAAAGACTAATTGAAGATCACTAGGTTGATTTTTTGTTTACAATACCTTGAGAAAGCCATCTCAACGTGGGTTTCTTAAAGCAAGCAAGGTCATGCTTAACAAATATGTTATGTTTTTGGAAGATGTCACAAAATGGGTAGAGGGATCTCTAGTAGATATAATATACTTAGATTCTAAAAAAAGCCTTTGACAAAGTGTCACATCCATGATTACTACTTAAACTAACGGCACATGGCCTAGGAAATAGTATGATTAACTGGATAGAAAAATTTCTTATTGGTAGAAGACAAAGAGTAGTAGTTGAAGGGGATGTCTTAAACTAGAAATCGGGTTTGTGTGGAGTACCGCAGGATCCGTATACGTGTCTATTTTGTTTTTAATACATATGTATCAATGATTTGGATGGTGATATAACAAGCAAGGTGTTGAAGTTTGCGAACTATACAAAAGTGTTTAGAAAATTTAAGTGATACAGACAGACAGCAATTACAAGATGATCTTAATAAGATGACCGAATGGTCTGAGAAGTGGCAAATGATGTCTAATTGTGGAAAGTGTAAGTGCCTCCACACAGGTCAATAAAGACGCACAATATACAATGGGTGGTACTGTACTAAATACTACCGTAAAGGAAAATGACTTAGGGTGAACTATTAGTGCTCACGTGAAGGTATCAAAGCAGTGTGGAATTGCAGCAGCGAAGGGAAACCAAATTATTGGATTAATTATGAAAAATGTAGTGTACAAAGAAAAAACTAATAATACCGCTATACAAAACAATAGTTAGGCGTCATTTAAAATATTGTATACAAGCATGGAAGCCATATCGCAAGAAGGATATTGATATGCTAGAAAGAATACAAAGGATAGCAACCAAACTGATGCCAAAACTCAGCAACATTAGTTATGAAATGCGTCTAAAAGAATGTGGTTTAACAACACTAGAAACCAGGAGATTGATATGAGATCAGACAGAAGTGTTTAAAATATTGAATGGGTGTGAACATATTTACAGAAATTTCTTTTTCTCGGTTAAGAAAGGGAGAAGAACTAGAGGACATGGAGTTACATTAGCAAAAAAGCAGTGTAGACTAGATATTACAAAATTCTCATTTTCACAAAGAACAGTAAATAAATAGAACAGATTATCTACTTATTGTATATGTGCTAATACTGTTAATATCTACGTGGCAATCTTGTTCAATCTTGTTCAATCTTACGTATATCTATATGTATAACACTGTACCTACTTGGTGGGTCACAGCGTGATTTGTTCCCTGCCAGATCGATGCAGGTAGTCCTGACAGGACAAGGCTTACTCCGACAAGGGACGTCCCCTGAAACAAGACGCATCTGTAGTGCACATCGACCCGTTGAGCGAAGATTGCGCAAATGAAAGCAGACCGTTGTTTTCTTATTTCAAGAAGTGTAAACACCACAGACAATGTCCTGCTGGCGAGACATGGTGCTGACAGTGTCCATGCTCTCAAGATCGCTGTTTTGAGGATCAACATTTATTTTAAAGTACAAAATCAGATTGTTGAGCCTTTAATGCCGTCAATGATATAGTACCGTTGAACTATGTACTTTCACTGACATATCCGGCATTGTGATCAGGTTGGAACGTGGCTGTGTCGTCGTGATCCCAAGGACGCCGACCCGCCAAAACAACGCCAGGACTGCACTGCCAAAGTCACAGAGGACATAATTTATGGTGGACCATACAACAGATTTAGGTTGCCCATACAAAGACTTCGAGCGGCCCATAAAATGTCTTAGGGCAGCCCAACTAAGGCTTTGCGCGGACCACACAAAGGCTTCGCGCGAAACATAAACATGCTTCGGACAACACATACTAACACTTCGGGTGGTCCATACAAACTCTTCGGGCGACCCATAGAGAGGCTTCCGGCAAACAATACAAAGGCGTCCTGTGACCCTTGCAAAATGCTTGGCGATCAATACAAATGTTTCAGACGACCTATAGTAAAACCTTCGTGGGGCCCATACATTGCTTCCGGCAAATCACATAAAGGCATCGGATTGCATTGACAAAGACTTCCGGCGGCCCATAAGGAGACTTCCGGCGATCATTACAAAAGATAAGCCATCCTCGTTTGATCGTGTCCGCACAGGCGAGCGAATATTTTACCTGTCTTCTTCCACCGCATGCAGTTTCCAATACGCTCCTCGTTTGCCATGAGAGCATACCCAAGTCAAGGACAGACTTCAAGAGACGACGGCGTCGAAGTGACGTCGCATATATGTGGCTTCGAAGTGGTTTTTTATGACCTCGTCCAGCTATCGCCTAAGGGTGTTGTGTGTTTATGACCTCTTCTTGCTGTTTTAGCAAATTTTTTACTCAATATTTTTCTAATAAACATATGTTAAATATGATTTTCCATAAATATCCAGGAATAAACTAAATTTGAATTTCCTAGAACTTTCCATGTGTTGTCCGCCGAGAGGACATCTTTGATATTAACCTAACCTTTGATCAATCAAGCTGAATTTGTTCTAGGACCTGACGAGTTCAAACAATCAAAACGTTCGTAGGACAGAACATTTATAGGCACACTATTCAACGCAGCTGACTGTCAAATGGACACGTTCGTAACTTTATCACTATGCGATAAACGTTGGGTGCTTTGAGAGATATGTTCTTCCCAATGAATTTCTTTGAAATGTTAACACAGTTGTATTCTCACCCAAACTCATCTTCATAGCCCGTACGCATTGTTCATTTCAAACATCATGTCCTCACCATGTAAAATGTGGCCACTAACACACACACACACACACACACACACACACACACACACACACACACACACACAACACACACACACACACACACACACACACACACACACACACACACACACACACACACACACACACACACACACACACACACACACACACACACACACACACACAACACATGAGTATGTCTAGATGAACCCATCATCTCTGCACCTACTTGGTGTGTCACAGCGTGACTTGTTCCCGGTCAGATCGACGCATGTAGTCCCTACTGGACATGGAATATGACTACAAGAGTAGTTCCCTGAAACAAGACGCATCTGTAGTGCACATCGACGCGTTGAGCGAATTATTGCGCAATGTGTATGCGTGTGTGTGTGTGTGTGAATATGACTAAAGTAGTCTGAAAGAATTGTAGTGACATGAGTTGATGATTATTGGAATGTGTATGCGTGTGTGTGTGTGTGTGTGCATGCGTGCGTGCGTGCATATGTGTGTGTGCGCGTGTGCGTGTGTGTGTGTGGTGTGTGTGTGGGGGGAAGGTGTTTGTGTGGGTGAAACGTATATCAATACTTTTCATGCACAAATAAAATTAGGTTTCTTAAACACAAACGCCCTTTGTCGTATTACAGAGTACACTATTTGCACGATACACCATGATTCGCCAGCAATGTCCTGCTGACGAGTCATGGTGTAGACAGTTTTCCTGTACTGGATCAGAACTGATATTAAAGTCCATAATCAGGCTTATGAGCGCGTAACGCCGTTAGTGAAATAGTCCCGTCGATCTCTATTGTTTCACTGACATGTTCGTCAATGTGTTGAAGCGTGGCTTTGTTGTCTTCGGGCTGCCCATTAAATGGCTTAGGGCATCCCATGCAAATGCTTCGGGCGGCCTACACATAGGCTTCACGCGGCTCACCCAATGGCGTCGGGTGATCTACACAGAAACCTCTGGCGGAACGTTCTAAAGCTTCGGACGTTGGTAAGGGATGATATATATATATATATATATATATATATATATATATATATATATATATGTGTGTTGTTTTATGTATATATATATTATATATATATATATATATATATAATATAATACGTTACGTAATGATGTCTTTGACAATATATATATATATATATATATATATATATATATATTTTCAAAGCCTGTTGTCGTAACGTAAATGGTGTAGTTGTTGTAATTATTACACTTTCATGCCTACACGAACACGTATACTATATACCCACACGACCAAGTCACTTGTATATGTAGACGAGCACTGACACGTTATATCTCTGTGCACCTACTTGATGTGTCACAGCGTGATTTGTCGATGGCCCCGGCCAGATCGACGCAGATAGTCCCGACTGGACAAGAGCGACGGAAACAAGGGAAGTTCCCTGAAACAAGACGGACGTGTCGTGTACGTTGAAGCGATTAGCAAGACTGCGCAAAGGGAAGCACTTAGGTGTACTCTGACAAAAAATTCTTATTTGCCGTAGAGTGTGATCATCATTGTTGCTATATTGTATGCATTTGTGTTTTATATTCGGACGAATACATTATTTGAACATAAAATACGCTCATGTGCATTGTTTATGTTGTTTAGAAGACGTTGCCTGAATATGTCTGCATGTGTGTTGTTTCTGTTTTTGTTGGTGTATGTGCGTGCGTGCGTGTGTGCGTGCGTGTGTGCGTGTGTGTGTGTGTGTATGTGCATGTGTGTATATGTGTGTCTGCGTGTGTGTGTGTGTGTGTGTGTGTGTGTGTGCGCGTGTGTGTGTGCAAACATATATGCACATTCTTGTACAAGTGATGACATGTTTTGTAAAAGCAAACCAAGGACATGAAGACATTCACCTGGATAACATCGCAACACTTGGAACATAGTGCAGTTCGATGCTGCATACACGTTGGCGACTATGAAGGGGTTGTTGTATCTGTAGTAACAATTCTTGGACGTGTAGTTGAAATAAACCGCTTGCACACCGACGATTTCTTTGCAAAATCCTCGACAATCTGCATATGTCTTGTCATTGGTCGGCGCATACCTGTTATCTGTGAATGCGAATCCCACGCTTTCGTTGTATGTATCATGACAAACGGCTGCAATTGAACATGCATGTACACTGTCACGTACATGGTATCACGTACAGAGGCGGTTTTTTTATTTAGGGCCCTTGATAATGTTTAGCTGGACGCCTTATCAAACTGTAACTACTGACAATCCCTAATCTGGTTTCTGTCGCCTTCAGATTAGGGACAGAGATTCGGTGATAGAAATAAGTTTATTCTTACCCCATACATTGTATAAATGGAATAAATATAACCAGCGATAAAATGTATCGATTGATGTTAAGTCTTGCAATGGACCATACGCGGAGGTTTGGTGGTTCCCAGAAGTAAACCACAATTGATCGGAACACAACAGATCGAGATGATGATGGTGGTGCATGCCTGAGTGACATCCCGTCTTAACACTAGTATTCATCCTCTGTACATAATTATGTCTTTCTCCTCACAAGAATCTAAAGAGCAAACTGCTGGAACCCGCTCATAGCCATAACTTATAAACACGACAGTATCATTCTTCTTCAGATTGCGTTTCACTGGTGCCGATTAAACAGCACTTGCGAAATATAACCTACACCTGCTCACATTCCGCCATGTCCGAGGGTCTCATAACAAACTCCATGCCGTATGTGATCAAGTTTTCGTGTAAAGAAGATAGCCTTAGTGTTCACCATAGTTTAGTTACAGCATGCGTAGCACCATCCAGCGTTTGACTTCCCCGGCGCAGTGTCTATATCATATCGCAGTTCAAATATGGTTGCCTGCCAGCTGTTGTTCAGTCAATCTACACACCACGTTCTACTGTTGTTGAGTCAATCTACACACCACTTTCTAGCTGTTCTTGAATCAATATATACACCAGACACTATATGTTGTTTAGATAAACTACACACTACTCTCTTGCTGTTGTTGAGTCAATCTACACACCACTCTCTAGCTGTTGTTGAGTCAATCTCCACACCACTCTCTAGCTGTTGTTGAGTCAATCTACATACCACTCTCTAGCTGTTGTTTAGTCAACATACACACTACTCTCTAGCTGTTGCTGAGTCAATCTACACACCACTCTCTAGCTGTTGTTAAGTCAATCTACACACCACTCTCTAGCTGTTGTTAAGTCAATCTACACACCACTTTCTAACTGTTGTTAAGTCAATCTACACACCACTCTCTAGCTGTTGTTGAGTCAATCTACATACCACTCTCTAGCTGTTGTTTAGTCAACATACACACCACTCTCTAGCTGTTGTTAAGTCAATCTACATACCACTCTCTAGCTGTTGTTAAGTCAATCTACACACCACTCTCTAGCTGTTGTTAAGTCAATCTACACACCACTTTCTAACTGTTGTTAAGTCAATCTACACACCACTCTCTAGCTGTTGTTGAGTCAATCTACATACCACTCTCTAGCTGTTGTTTAGTCAACATACACACCACTCTCTAGCTGTTGTTGAGTCAATCTACACACCACTCTTTTGCTGTTGTTAGTCAATCTCCACACCACTCTCTAGCTGTTGTTGAGTCAATCTACATACCACTCTCTAGCTGTTGTTGAGTCAATCTACATACCACTCTCTAGCTGTTGTTTAGTCAACATACACACCACTCTCTAGCTGTTGTTGAGTCAATCTACACACCACTCTTTTGCTGTTGTTGAGTCAATCTCCACACCACTCTCTAGCTGTTGTTGAGTCAATCTACATACCACTCTCTAGCTGTTGTTTAGTCAACATACACACTACTCTCTAGCTGTTGTTGAGTCAATCTACATACCACTCTCTAGCTGTTGTTTAGTCAACATACACACCACTCTCTAGCTGTTGTTGAGTCAATCTACACACCACTCTCTAGCTGTTGTTAAGTCAATCTACACACCACTTTCTAACTGTTGTTAAGTCAATCTACACACCACTCTCTAGCTGTTGTTGAGTCAATCTACACACCACTCTCTAACTGTTGTTTAGTCAATCTACATACCACTCTCTAACTGTTGTTAAGTCAATCTACATACCACTCTCTAACTGTTGTTTAGTCAATCTACACACCACTCTCTAACTGTTGTTAAGTCAATCTACATACCACTCTCTAGCTGTTGTTGAGTCAATCTACATACCACTCTCTAGCTGTTGTTTAGTCAACATACACACTACTCTCTAGCTGTTGTTGAGTCAATCTACACACCACTCTCTAGCTGTTGTTAAGTCAATCTACACACCACTCTCTAGCTGTTGTTAAGTCAATCTACACACCACTCTCTAGCTGTTGTTAAGTCAATCTACACACCACTCTCTAGCTGTTGTTAGTCAATCTACTACACACTTTTGTCTCTAAGCTGTTGTTGAGTCAATCTACACACCACTCTTTTGCTGTTGTTTAGTCAACATACACACCACTCTCTAGCTGTTGTTGAGTCAATCTACACACCACTCTTTTGCTGTTGTTGAGTCAATCTCCACACCACTCTCTAGCTGTTGTTGAGTCAATCTACATACCACTCTCTAGCTGTTGTTTAGTCAACATACACACTACTCTCTAGCTGTTGTTGAGTCAATCTACATACCACTCTCTAGCTGTTGTTTAGTCAACATACACACCACTCTCTAGCTGTTGTTGAGTCAATCTACACACCACTCTCTAGCTGTTGTTAAGTCAATCTACACACCACTTTCTAACTGTTGTTAAGTCAATCTACACACCACTCTCTAGCTGTTGTTGAGTCAATCTACACACCACTCTCTAACTGTTGTTTAGTCAATCTACATACCACTCTCTAACTGTTGTTAAGTCAATCTACATACCACTCTCTAACTGTTGTTTAGTCAATCTACACACCACTCTCTAACTGTTGTTAAGTCAATCTACATACCACTCTCTAGCTGTTGTTGAGTCAATCTACATACCACTCTCTAGCTGTTGTTTAGTCAACATACACACTACTCTCTAACTGTTGTTGAGTCAATCTACACACCACTTTCTAACTGTTGTTAAGTCAATCTACACACCACTCTCTAGCTGTTGTTTAGTCAACATACACACTACTCTCTAGCTGTTGCTGAGTCAATCTACACACCACTTTCTAACTGTTGTTAAGTCAATCTACACACCACTCTCTAGCTGTTGTTGAGTCAATCTACATACCACTCTCTAGCTGTTGTTAAGTCAACATACACACTACTCTCTAGCTGTTGTTTAGTCAACATACACACTACTCTCTAGCTGTTGTTTAGTCAACATACACACTACTCTCTAGCTGTTGTTTAGTCAACATACACACTACTCTCTAGCTGTTGTTTAGTCAACATACACACTACTCTCTAGCTGTTGTGAGTCAATCTACACACCACTTTCTAACTGTTGTTGAGTCAATCTCCACACCACTCTCTCGCTGTTGTTTAGTCAACATACACACTACTCTCTAGCTGTTGCTGAGTCAATCTACACACCAGTCTCTAGCTGTTGTTTAGTCAACATACACACTACTCTCTAGCTGTTGCTGAGTCAATCTACACACCAATCTCTAACTGTTGTTTAGTCAACATACACACTACTCTCTAGCTGTTGTTAAGTCAATCTACACACCAGTCTCTAGCTGTTGTTGAGTCAATCTACACACCAATCTCTAACTGTTGTTGAGTCAATCTACATACCACTCTCTAGCTGTTGTTTAGTCAACATACATACCACTCTCTAGCTGTTGTTAAGTCAATCTACACACCAGTCTCTAGCTGTTGTTGAGTCAATCTACACACCACTCTCTAGCTGTTGTTGAGTCAATCTACACACCAGTCTCTAGCTGTTGTTGATTCAATCTACACACCACTCTCTAGCTGTTGTTGAGTCAATCTACACACCACTCTCTAGCTGTTGTTGAGTCAATCTACATACCACTCTCTAACTGTTGTTGAGTCAATCTACACACCACTCTCTAGCTGTTGTTGAGTCAATCTACATACCACTCTCTAACTGTTGTTGATTCAATCTACACACCACTCTCTAGCTGTTGTTGAGTCAACATACACACTACTCTCTAGCTGTTGTTGAGTCAATCTACATACCACTCTCTAGCTGTTGTTGAGTCAATCTACACACCACTCTCTAGCTGTTGTTGATTCAATCTACACACCACTCTCTAGCTGTTGTTGAGTCAATCTACACACCACTCTCTAGCTGTTGTTGAGTCAATCTACATACCACTCTCTAACTGTTGTTGAGTCAATCTACACACCACTCTCTAGCTGTTGTTGAGTCAATCTACATACCACTCTCTAACTATTGTTGAGTCAATCTACACACCACTCTCTAGCTGTTGTTGAGTCAATCTACATACCACTCTCTAACTGTTGTTGAGTCAATCTACATACCACTCTCTAGCTGTTGTTGAGTCAATCTACACACCACTCTCTAACTGTTGTTGAGTCAATCTACACACCACTCTCTAGCTGTTGTTGAGTCAATCTACATACCACTCTCTAACTGTTGTTGAGTCAATCTACACACCACTCTCTAACTGTTGTTGAGTCAATCTACACACCACTCTCTAGCTGTTGTTGAGTCAATCTACACAACACTGTCTAACTGTTGTTGAGTCAATCTACTCACCACTTTCTAGCTGTTGTTAAGTCAATCTACATACCACTCTCTAGCTGTTGTTAAGTCAATCTACACACCACTCTCTAGCTGTTGTTGAGACAATCTACATACCACTCTCTAACTGTTGTTGAGTCAATCTACACACCAGTCTCTAACTGTTGTTGAGTCAATCTACACACCACTCTCTAGCTGTTGTTGAGTCAATCTACACAACACTGTCTAACTGTTGTTAAGTCAATCTACTCACCACTTTCTAGCTGTTGTTAAGTCAATCTACATACCACTCTCTAGCTGTTGTTAAGTCAATCTACACACCACTCTCTAGCTGTTGTTGAGACAATCTACATACCACTCTCTAACTGTTGTTGAGTCAATCTACACACCAGTCTCTAACTGTTGTTGAGTCAATCTACACAACACTCTCTAACTGTTGTTGAGTCAATCTACATACCACTCTCTAGCTGTTGTTCAGTCAATCTACACACCAGTCTCTAGCTGTTGTTGAGTCAATCTACACACCAGTCTCTAACTGTTGTTAAGTCAATCTACACACCACTCTCTAGCTGTTGTTGAGTCAATCTACACACCACTCTCTAGCTGTTGTTGAGTCAATCTACACACCACTCTCTAACAGTTGTTGAGTCAATCTACACACCACTATCTAGCTGTTGTTAAGTCAATCTACACACCACCCTCTAACTGTTGTTGAGTCAATCTACATACCTCTCTCTAGCTGTCGTTGAGTCAATCTACACAACACTCTCTAGCTGTTGTGGAGTCAATCTATACACCACTCTCTAGCTGTTGTTGAGTCAATCTACACACCAGTCTCAAAGCTGTTTTTAAAAAGTCAATCTACACACCAGTCTCTAAGCTGTTGTTGAGTCAATCTACACACCACTCTCTAGCTGTTGTTGAGTCAATCTACATACCACTCTCTAGCTGTTGTTGAGTCAATCTACACACCAGTCTCTAACTGTTGTTGAGTCAATCTACACACCACTCTCTAGCTGTTGTTGAGTCAATCTACATACCCCCTCTCAAAGCTGTTGTTGAGTCAATCTACATACCTCTCTCAAAGCTGTTGTTGAGTCAATCTACAAAACCACTCTCTAGCTGTTGTTGAGTCAATCTACATACCACTCTCTAGCTGTTGTTGAGTCAATCTACACACCAGTCTCTAACTGTTGTTGAGTCAATCTACACACCACTCTCTAGCTGTTGTTGAGTCAATCTACATACCACTCTCTAAGCTGTTGTTGAGTCAATCTACACACCAGTCTCTAAGCTGTTGTTGAGTCAATCTACATACCACTCTCTAACTGTTGTTGAGTCAATCTACATACCACTCTCTAGCTGTTGTTGAGTCAATCTACATACCACTCTCTAAGCTGTTGTTGAGTCAATCTACAAAACCACTCTCTAGCTGTTGTTGAGTCAATCTACATACCACTCTCAAGCTGTTGTTGAGTCAATCTACACACCACTCTCTAGCTGTTGTTGAGTCAATCTACATACCACTCTCTAAGCTGTCGTTAAGTCAATCTTCTTACAACTATCAAGCTGTTTTTACTCAATCTATACACTACACACTGGCTGTTGTTGAGTCCATCTCGACATGCTTTTTCCGGTCTTCCAAGTGTGGGGAACCACGATTAATCCATTTCGCACACAATCTCCTCTTGTCATGCAGGAGAACCTGCAAATTTATGTATGGCCTTACGTAGCCAATTATACATATATATATATATATATATATATATATATATATCGTTGAATCTTTGGATTAATGGTGTCATACTTTCAGTGTTTCAGAAATTATCATGGCAATCATTTGGATTATATGTGCATTGTGTCGCATTAAACTAGCAACGGGTATGTATACCTCACAGGTAAGTTTCCTATTCTGAATCAGTAGACCTTGTTGTTGTCAGCCATCTTGATTTATTTCTGAATTCGTTTCTTGTATGCTATCATCAGCTATCCCGTTGGAATCATCAGGGTCCGAGAAGTTTTTTTCGATTTACAACGTGAGTGTATGTGACATTGCGTGGTAAGAGAACAACATGTCATACATGTGCACCTATTGATGGCCATCATTTGTATTACAAATTTTTGGATGTTACAATAACTTTATGCGGCTTATATGTAGACCTACTACTTATGTAGACCACTGAAAAACATTGCACTGCCATGTTGTGCGACAGCCAGACATGGTTACACTGCAATTCTATGTTGTCTGGTGGCTAGACTAAGTTACACTGTTTCCGGTAAACTTCACCTACACGCTACACGCAGACAATTTATGTTAATACGCACATGGAGTAATATCATCGTTTGCGAACCCTTGATCTCCTTGTCGCTTCACTAACGCTTTCACGTGGCGGACTGCGTCTAAAATAGATCATAGCATCATCATCTTAAATACACACTTATACACATACAATATATCATAAATACAGACATGCATGCATACATA
>JAODUO010000643.1:70000-72500 GCA_025642075.2 Ridgeia piscesae
AGTTTATACAAATATATTTGATAAACTATAAGGCTAGAGCAGTTTGCAAGTGCATTTCAGTTGCGTGATCCAGACCCGGTATGAACGTATGCTACACAGCAGGCTGTGCAGTGATCACACATTTGTTATAATTTTCTGAAAGTTAAAATTGCCATAATTTATGACTGCGTGAAGATTTTTTAATTCTGTCAACGGTATCGTATTACCTATTATACATACAATCGACATGCACCATCATAAATATGGTAAATACATGTATTTGCAGGTCCCTATCTTTAGCATGTCACGTACTGATTACGATTGCAACTTGAGCACGTCACGTAGTGGCTATGATTGCAACTTTAGTACGTCACATATTGGTTATTATTGCAACTTTAGCACGTCATGTAGTGGTTATGACTGCAACTTTAGCATGTCATGTAGTGATTATTAATGCAACTTTAGCACGTCACTTCTTCCGTATGTTTAGTGACGCTGCAACGTGACTGGAGACCCGAGGAGACGTAAGTGTGTTCACACGGGATGTCACCAACACTGATAACAGCTAAATTTGGTCAAACGAATCACGGCATTATTGTCAGGGGTGAAATGATTACACAACACTTGTTAGTAATGTCGATGTATTCTGTGAAAAGGCTGTGTGCTATCAATAATGAGTACTGTAGTATATACTGGTGTCGTTAAAATTGTCAATTTCAAGAGAGTAGTGGCTAAAATGGCGTAAATAGAAATACTAGTTGTGATGGCTTGACGAATATTGGTGACATGGGCAACATAGCTGACATTTATGTTAATTCATGTAACAAAACATTAACAAACTTTAAAGATGGGTTAGTTAAACTAGAACATGTAACCAATTCAATTGTTAAAGATATTACGTTTAGTTCATAATAATGTTATCGTGTCCCTGAACGTAACTGGCATTGTTAACCACTCTGGCATGCATATGATTACTAACAAAAATAGGACTGCATGCATTGCTCCTGTAGACGTGCTACATTATGTGTACGTCATTCACAAATTTACGAAATTATTGTTTTGTGACGTCACACTATTAAGTACTGCCTACTAAATGAATAACACATGTAAATAAATATAAAAAAAACACGACAGTATTATACGTTAACAACCAATCTGCAGCTGTCGTAATTGGATCATGTGACCATTTCACTAACGTTGGTATGAGCTCTCAAACGGGTGGGGTCAACTTGACGTATGGCAATGGAGAAAAGAAAACAGACAGATAGACAGACAGACAGACAGACAGATAGACAGATAGACAGACAGACAGACACAGACAGACAGACAGAGGGAAAGACAGAGAGAGAGAGACAGAGAGAAAGACAGAGAGAAAGAGAGAGAGAGACATAGAGAAAGACAGGGAGAAAGACAGGGAGAAAGACAGAGAGAGACAGAGAGAAAGACCGAGAGAAAGAGAGACAGAGACAGAGAGAGAGAGGTAAAGTGTGACATCACTGGGGGCTATTCCGTATTCCGCATGCTATTTATATGCCTCGTAAAAGGCTTTCATTTGTATATATATATATATATATATATATATATATATATATATATATATATCGTTGTAATTTAATTTATTAATTTATTGCCAGCACGCATACAAATTATTTGTTGAAGTGTGTAATATATACTATGCTTAATATATACTATGCACGATAGGGCACCATGTTGTTTTTGGGGTTTTTTTTGCTCTGAAATGTCTACCAATTAAGTAAATCGGAATGAAATTATAAAGCTTACATTGATTAGACATGAACTGGTCAACGTGAAAACTTTCAAACTCGAATATCACAAAGATGGCGATACACAGTGTTCTGTCATACCGGTTTAGGCATCCCACCAAACCATATTTTTGATTAAGTTTTGCTACGTAGACGAAACGGCGGATTAGCTAGTTAACTAAAACATATTAATTACGTAACTATAAACACTACCTGATTGCATTGTAAAATAACACCACATTGTTTCAAATTCATTTATTTATATATATATATATATATATATATATATATATATATACATATATATATATGTGTGTGTGTGTGTGTGTGTGTGTGTGAGATTGTGTCTACAACACAAAACAACAAGTGTTATATTAATAAATGAGTAGCATTTTGTTCACTGCGAAGCTGGTGTGACGACTTGATGACAATTTTTTTTGACAATAAATGCATAAATTGATATAATTAAAATTAATATGATGGTCTAGGAGACTCCCAGTAGCTCAGCGGCTACAGTGACGAACTGGCAACCAAGAGAGCCCAGGTCAGAATCGTGTTATGGCGGGTAAAACCGTGAGAAATTTGATTTACTCTTACGATGCTCCAGTTTTATGGATGAACACATGGCTATAAAAGTTATGGATACTTGTGCACGAGGAGAATCTTCGCGCATTAATTGTAGCGTGATAGTCACTGGCGTTTTTATCGCTGATCCGTCGCGGACTATGATTGATGGTAAGTAACGGATAAAACGCCTT
>JAODUO010000643.1:77500-87500 GCA_025642075.2 Ridgeia piscesae
AATATTTTAGCAAACTAAGAAACGTAGAAAATTACCAACTTAATCCAATAAAGTTATAACGTATGGTCGACGTAGGCCTTTTTTCACATGAGAGACATAACATTAATAAGCATGCAGTTATGATATGGTAACAATGAATTAATACTGCATCAACAATGACATGCTATCTGCTAACGATCGATATTTGTACGGCTGAGATCCAACAAAGTAGAAACTAGCAGACTGAGACGATTGGCCGATAGGTACGGAGAGACGGACCTGTAGATACGGAGAGAGACGGACCTGTAGATACGGAGAGAGACGGACCTGTAGATACGGAGAGACGGGTCTGTAGGTACGGAGAGAGGGGGCCGGTAGGTACGGAGATACGGGTCTGTAGGTACGGAGAGAGAGAGGCGGGCCTGTAGGTACGGAGAGACGTCCCTGTAGGTACGGAGAGAGAGAGGCGGGCCGGTAGGTACGGAGATATGGGTCTGTAGGTACGGAGAGAGAGAGGCGGGCCTGTAGGTACGGAGACACGTCCCTGTAGGTACGGAGAAAGAGAGAGGCGGGCCTGTAGGTACGGAGAGACGTCCCTGTAGGTACGGGGAGATGGGTCTGTAGTTACGGGGAGATGGGTATGTAGGTACGGGGAGATACGGGACGCGCCGACTGTCTCTACGTGTCCTCCACATACTGTCTCTACTTGTCCTCCACAGACTGTCTCTACGTGTCCTCCACAGACCGTCTCTACTTGTCCTCCACAGACTGTCTCTACTTGTCCTCCACAGACTGTCTCTACTTGTCCTCCACATACTGTCTCTACTTGTCCTCCACAGACTGTCTCTACTTGTCCTCCACAGACTGTCTCTACTTGTCCTCCACAGACTGTCTCTACCTGTCCTCCACAGACTGTCTCTACTGTCCTCCACAGACTGTCTCTACTTGTCCTCCACAGACTGTCTCTACTTGTCCTCCACAGACTGTCTCTACTTGTCCTCCACAACTGTCTCTACTTGTCCTCCACAGACTGTCTCTACTTGTCCTCCACAGACTGTCTCTACTTGTCCTCCACAGACTGTCTCTACTTGTCCTCCACAGACTGTCTCTACTTGTCCTCCACAGACTGTCTCTACTTGTCCTCCACAGACTGTCTCTACTTGTCCTCCACAGACTGTCTCTACTTGTCCTCCACAGACTGTCTCTACTTGTCCTCCACAGATTCTCTCTACTTGTCCTCCACAGACTGTCTCTACTTGTCCTCCACAGACTGTCTCTACTTGTCCTCCACAGACTGTCTCTACTTGTCCTCCACAGACTGTCTCTACCTGTCCTCCACAGACTGTCTCTACTTGTCCTCCACAGACTGTCTCTACTTGTCCTCCACAGACTGTCTCTACTTGTCCTCCACAGACTGTCTCTACTTGTCCTCCACAGACTGTCTCTACTTGTCCTCCACAGATTCTCTCTACTTGTCCTCCACAGACTGTCTCTACTTGTCCTCCACAGAGTGTCTCTACTTGTCCTCCACAGACTGTCTCTACTTGTCCTCCACATACTGTCTCTACTTGTCCTCCACAGACTGTCTCTACTTGTCCTCCACATACTGTCTCTACTTGTCCTCCACAGACTGTCTCTACTTGTCCTCCACATACTGACTCTACTTGTCCTCCACAGACTGTCTCTACTTGTCCTCCACAGACTGTCTCTACTTGTCCTCCACAGACTGTCTCTACTTGTCCTCCACAGATTCTCTCTACTTGTCCTCCACAGACTGTCTCTACTTGTCCTCCACATACTGTCTCTACTTGTCCTCCACAGACTGTCTCTACTTGTCCTCCACAGACTGTCTCTACTTGTCCTCCACAGACTGTCTCTACTTGTCCTCCACAGACTGTCTCTACTTGTCCTCCACAGACTGTCTCTACTTGTCCTCCACAGACTGTCTCTACTTGTCCTCCACATACTGACTCTACTTGTCCTCCACAGACTGTCTCTACTTGTCCTCCACATACTGTCTCTACTTGTCCTCCACAGACTGTCTCTACTTGTCCTCCACAGACTGTCTCTACTTGTCCTCCACAGACTGTCTCTACTTGTCCTCCACAGACTGTCTCTACTTGTCCTCCACAGACTGTCTCTACCTGTCCTCCACATACTGTCTCTACTTGTCCTCCACAGACTGTCTCTACTTGTCCTCCACAACTGTCTCTACTTGTCCTCCACAGACTGTCTCTACTTGTCCTCCACAGACTGTCTCTACTTGTCCTCCACAGACTGTCTCTACTTGTCCTCCACAGACTGCTCTACTTGTCCTCCACAGACTGTCTCTACTTGTCCTCCACAGACTGTCTCTACTTGTCCTCCACAGACTGTCTCTACTTGTCCTCCACAGACTGTCTCTACTTGTCCTCCACATACTGTCTCTACTTGTCCTCCACAGACTGTCTCTACTTGTCCTCCACAGACTGTCTCTACTTGTCCTCCACAGACTGTCTCTACTTGTCCTCCACAGACTGTCTCTACTTGTCCTCCACAGACTGTCTCTACTTGTCCTCCACAGACTGCTCTACTTGTCCTCCACAGACTGTCTCTACTTGTCCTCCACAGACTGTCTCTACTTGTCCTCCACAGACTGTCTCTACTTGTCCTCCACAGACTGTCTCTACTTGTCCTCCACAGACTGTCTCTACTTGTCCTCCACATACTGTCTCTACTTGTCCTCCACAGACTGTCTCTACTTGTCCTCCACAGACTGTCTCTACTTGTCCTCCACAGACTGACTCTACTTGTCCTCCACAGACTGTCTCTACTTGTCCTCCACAGACTGTCTCTACTTGTCCTCCACAGACTGTCTCTACTTGTCCTCCACAGACTGTCTCTACTTGTCCTCCACAGACTGTCTCTACTTGTCCTCCACAGACTGTCTCTACTTGTCCTCCACAGACTGTCTCTACTTGTCCTCCACAGACTGTCTCTACTTGTCCTCCACATACTGTCTCTACTTGTCCTCCACAGACTGTCTCTACTTGTCCTCCACAGACTGTCTCTACTTGTCCTCCACAGACTGTCTCTACTTGTCCTCCACAGATGCTCTACTTGTCCTCCACAGACTGTCTCTACTTGTCCTCCACAGACTGTCTCTACTTGTCCTCCACAGACTGTCTCTACTTGTCCTCCACAGACTGTCTCTACTTGTCCTCCACAGACTGTCTCTACCTGTCCTCCACAGACTGTCTCTACTTGTCCTCCACAGACTGTCTCTACTTGTCCTCCACAGACTGTCTCTATTGTCCTCCACAGACTGTCTCTACTTGTCCTCCACAGACTGTCTCTACTTGTCCTCCACAGACTGCCTCTATTTGTCCTCCACAGACTGTCTCTACTTGTCCTCCACAGACTGTCTCTACCTGTCCTCCACAGACTGCCTCTATTTGTCCTCCACAGACTGTCTCTACTTGTCCTCCACAGACTGTCTCTACCTGTCCTCCACAGACTGCCTCTATTTGTCCTCCACAGACTGTCTCTACCTGTCCTCCACAGACTGCCTCTATTTGTCCTCCACAGACTGTCTCTACTTGTCCTCCACAGACTGTCTCTACTTGTCCTCCACAGCCTGCCTGCTTGCCTGACCTGCCCGCCTGCCGCCCGCCCGCCCGCCCGCCCGCCCGCCCGCCCGCCCGCCCGCCCGCCCGCCCGCCCGCCCGGCCGTCCGCCTTTCTCTGCCTCTGCCTCTGCCTCTGCCTCTGCCTCTGCCTCTGCCTCTGCCTCTGCCTCTGCCTCTGCCTCTGCCTCTGCCTCTGCCTCTGCCTCTGCCTCTGCCTCTATCTTTCCCCCCTCCCTGAAAAGAAAATACATACACTCACGCACGCAATCAGACTTGCACACGTACATGCGGACACAATTTAAACTCGAATGACGGTTTACACATTTGTACAAGTTTGGACTCTCTCTGTACTAAACGTTTAATGTCAGTTACACAGTTGTTTTGATTACCATGAATTGCAATCGGTTTTATTTATTAAATACTCTTCTTTATTTTGCAGGAGAACTTGTCGAGTATTGCATTTCTGAATCGTTCAGAGCAAGTTGTTCTCCCGATCACGTCATTGTCATGACGAGAGCGACGTATGGCAAGACGCACAATGGTCGATGCGCCAGAGCTGGTCACGGAGCCAATGGATGCAGGTCTGACGTCATCTGGGTACTGGATCGGTACTGCTCCGGTACTAATTCTTGCGAGATGCCGATACCTAACAGAGATTTGGAAAGAGCAACGGGTTGCCCGAAAGATTTAGGGAATTTTCTGTTGGCAGAATATCGGTGTATGGACAGTAAGTATGAACAGTCACAATGGATATGATGTTGTTGCGAGTAAGTGTAAGCATAAAGGTACGTGAACGAATGACTGTATCTACGTATGAACTTACGCATGGTTGTATATCAACACTCACTCACTCACTCACACACACGCACACACGTACACACGCACACACGTACACACGCACACATGCACACATTTGCGCACACTCACAAAATATTGACATACAGATAGGCAAGCACGCACGCACGCACGCGCACACCAGCACATATACACACGCGCATACACAGACATTCAACCACCAGCACACGTATATACACGTTTGCGCGCACTCACGAACATATACACATCCATACATACACGCATACACACGAATACGCACATCCACGCATACATACATAAACAAATTTACAGATGTACACATTAAATCCCTGTGCGGGCTTGAAATCTGAGCCCGAAGCCCACCCCGCCTTGCGGTAATGTCAAAGACCAGCGCGCAGCCCATAACAGGTTGAATATCTAACATGGCATAATTAAATCCGCATCCGCCCCCAACTATTTTAATTCGGCCCGCAGCCCGCCCCGCATATTTTGCCATTTCCTGGCCCATAGCCCGCCCCGCCCGCCCCGCCCGCCCCGCCCCCGCCCCGCCCCGCACGCACGCACGCACACGCACGCACGCACGCACGCACACACACACACACACACACACACACACACACACACACACACACACTACGCCGTGTTATTATTTCAGTTGTTAACAACCGCACCACTCGGTGCGCGCCACTGACACTGAAACAGAAGACAGGAACAATCGCCAGCGTTGTTACCATGTCGACGGCGTGCGGGGCGAATCGTATACCCTGGGTGATAGAAGGACGGCCGGGACAGGGGATAAACGTATCAATGCTTGAGTTTTCTGATGGTCTTGAATTTCCTAACAGCTCGTGTATCGCTTACGGCAGACTCGAGGTGAGTTGGATACAGATAATCCATCCTCTTAGATCTAAATTAATATTGGATCTAAGTCAAGTTCGAGAAAAAATTGAGTTTGAGTGCACATTTAGATTTAACAAGATTTAACAAGATTTAACAAGATTGCCACCTAGAGAATCAACGCTACATGGCAGGTGGACTAGGAAGCCCTTAGGCTTATCGAGAGTCCAACCTATCTCTCTAAGTGTAACCCGGGTATATGTCAATTTTATTTTCAAATGTATTAACACTACCAGCACCTACACCATCAGTTGATAATATGTTCAATTCATTTACTGTTCTTTGTGAAAATGAGAACTTTCTAATATATAGTCTACACTGCTTCTTTGCTCATGAAACTCCGTGTCCGCTAGTCCTTCTCTCTTCCTTAAGTAAGAAAAAATATTTCTGTCAATATTGTTATACCCATTCAATATTTTAAATACTTCTATCTGATCTCATCTCAATCTCCTTGTGTCTAGTTTATTTAAACCACATTCTTTCAGACACATTTCATAACTAATATTCCTGAGTGTTGGTATCATTTTTCTTGCTCTCCTTTGTACTCTTTCTAGCATATCAATATCCTTCTTGCGATAAGGCCTCCATGCTTGTATACAATATTCTAAATGAGGCCTAACCTTTGTTTTATATAGCGGTATTATTAGTTCTTTTTCCTTGTACACTATATTTCGCCTAATTAATCCAAGAATTTGGTTCCTCTTCGTTGCTACAATTCCACACTGCTCTGATACCTTCATATCGGCATTAATAGTTAATCCTAAGTCTTTTCCTTTACGGTAGTATTTAGTACAGTATCACCCATTGTATATTGTGCATCTTCATTCCCATGTCCTGTGTGGAGGCAGTTACACTTCCCAAAATTAAACAGCATTTGCCACTTCTCAAATCATTCGGTCAACGTATTAAAATCATCTTGTAAATGCCGTCTATCTGCATCACTTTGAATTTTCCTAAACATATTTGTATCGTCTGCAAACTTCAACACCTTGCTTGTTATGTCATCGTCCAAATCATTGATATATATTAAGAATAAAATATGTCCCAATACTGATTCCTGCGGTACTCCACTCAAAACTGATTTCCAGTTTGAAACCTCCCCATCAATCACTACTCTTTGCCTTCTATCAGTAAGCCATTTTTCTATACAGTTAATCATACCATTTCCTATGCCATGGGCCTTTAATTTAAGTAGTAATCTTTGATTTGGCACTTTGTCAAAGGTTTTTTTTTTTAATCTAAATAGATTACATCTACTGGTGATCCCTCATCTGCCCACTTTGTCATATCTTCCAAAAAACATAACATATTTGTTAAGCATGAGCTCGCTTTTAGAAACCCATGTTGAGATGGATTTATCAAGTTATTTTTAACAAGAAAATCAACCAAGTGATATTTAATTAGTCTTTCTAATAGTTTGCAAATTACCCATGTTAAACTCAATGGTCTATAGTTCTCTGACTTGTTTCTCGAACCTTTTTTAAATAATGGTATGATGTTTGCTTCTTTCCATTCTAACCGAACTATTCCCTCCTCTAATGACAAATTGAACACTGTTGCGAGCGGTATGTTAATTTGTTCTACAATTTTCAATAATCATTTGGGAGGAAACCCATCCATTTCAGATGATTTATTTTCCCTCATATCCCTTACTTTCTTAGCTACCAATTTGGGGGTTACAATTAGTTTTCCTAAATAGTCTGACTCTCTCCCTTCGAATTTAGTCTCTGGTACTGGTAATGCACGAATATCTTCCCTGGTAAACACAGAACATTTTGGTGTTCTGCCATTAAGAATCCCTCTGTTATTATGTTTCCATCACTACCTTCTAGAGGACCGACCTTATCCTGAACTTTCTGTTTACTTCGAACATACGCATAAAAACTCTTACTATCATGTTTTATATTAAAAGCCATTTTCTTACATACCTTCTCTTTGAATTTCTAATTTCAGCAGTAGCTAGGCTAAGTGCTTCTTTATAAACGATATAGTCTTCTTCACTTCCAGTATGTCTATATGTCTTCCACATCATTTGCTTGTACTTGATTTTTCTAATGGCTTCTTTTGATAAGTGTTTCTTTTTTGACCGTTTCCCCTGTTTTTAAGGGGACAAATTTATCTACCTTGCAGTCAATTTCACTCTTTTAGATATTCCAGCATTCTGTTGCTGTTTTATTCTCCGGTGTGTTATTCCAGTCTATCTTTGCTAAATATTTCCTCATGTCCTTATATCTTCCTTTGTGAAAGTTTTCCTCTACCACATTTTTTTCGATTCCGTTCTCCTTTTACTTTGTTGATAAAATGTATCTGGTTGTGATCACTACACCCCAGTGGCTCACATATCTTGACATTATCAACAAGTTTCTTATGTGAACTCAAAACTATGTCTAACACGTTTTCGCCCGTGATTGGTTCTAACATATGTTGAGACAGGAAACTATCTTGTATTAAATTTAAAAAAAAGTTATCCTCACTCCCTGTCCTCTGTAGAGATTTCCACTCTATATGCCCATGGTTAAAATCTCCCATAATAATACAATCCCGTTTACTCACTTCTTTTATAGCGGTTTGTATTTTATTTCATTTTATTTCATTTCTGAATGGATTCTTTAATATATAAAATAACTTCACCTCCCCTTCTTCCTATTCTGTCTTTCCTAAACATGACATATCATGTCATTCCTAATTCGGCATCTGATATACTGGTGGTGGCCCAAGATTCAGTTATACCTATTATGTGAGGGTCAATATCTTCTACCATAATGTTTAGTTCATTTCTTTTGTTTACTATGCTCCTTGCATTTAAACAAACACATGTATAACCAAATTCAGAAGAGTTGTCTTTATTTATGCCTCCAGTGTTTGGCTTATCTGTGAGGCCCCCTGCGAATCTAGTTGAAATATTTGCAACCTGTTCCATTTAGCTGACATGTTCACAATGAAATCACAAACACAACAGTTGTCAGTTACTGAGCATTCATGACCTAATCACATTTCATCTAAACAACAACATATGTTAACACTGCAACAATCACCAAACTACACCTGCACAAATTAAAGGGGGCTGAAACGTTTGAATATCCAATGATCAAACATGAGAACATCCAATCTACAGGATACATGACAAAGATTCTATGTGCATGTGGCCGCGTGATATTTTAAATATTTGTTTTCATATCCGCGAACTATTATATATATATATATATATATATATATATATATATATATATATATGTGTTGTGTGTGTGTGTGTGTGTGTGTGTGTGTTATAATAACTGTGTGTGTGCTGTGTCGTGTGTGCGTGCGTGCGTGCGTGTGCGTGCGTGTGGTGCGTGCGTGCGTGCGTGCGTGCGTGCGTGCGTGCGTGCATGCGTGCGTGCGTGCGTGCGAATGTGTGTGTATGTGTGTAATGTGATGTGATGTGATGTGATGTGATGTGATGTGATGTGATGTGATGTGATGTGATGTGATGTGATGTGATGTGATGTCATGTGATGTGCATGTCATGCCATGCCATGCCATGCCATGTCATGCATGCCATGCCATGCCATGCCATGCCATGCAATGCAATGCAATGCAATGCAATGCAATGCAATGCAATGCAATGCAATGCAATGCAATGCAATGTAATGTAATGTAATGTAATGCAATGTAATGTATAAATAAATAATTGAATTCAACAGTGTACTCTTTATTCGACATAAGGAAAATATCTGGTGATAGATGCTTTTGTGTATAATGTGTGTGTTTGTGTGTGTGTGTTGTGTGTGTGTGTGTGTGTGTGTGTGTGTGTGTGTGTGTGTGTGTGTGTGTGTGTGTGTGTGTGTGTGTGTGTGTGTGTGTGTGTGTGTGTGTGTGTGTGTGTGTGTGTGTGTGTGTGTGTGTGTGTGTGTGTGTGTGTGTGTGTGTGTGTGTGTGTGTGTGTGTGTGTGTGTGTGTGTGTGTGTGTGTGTGTGTGTGTGTGTGTGTGTGTGTGTGTGTGTGTGTAATGTAATATATAAATAAATAATTGAATTCAACAGTGTACTCTTTATTCGACATAAGCAAAATATCTGGTGATAGATGCTTTTGTGTATAATTGCGTGATGTTTTGCAGACGTTTTTAAAGTAATATATTGTTGTATGTTACATTGAACAAATTGCAGTTTTGTTTTATTCATTCTTCCCAAATAGAATAAATGCTAAATTTAAGACTGTTGCAATTGATACTTTGATAGGAGATGGACGGCAGGATAAAGAAATTGTGTCTTCCCCAAGGCCGAGAAGAGAAACACATCTACACCACCGACAGCCATCAACTACGGGTCGTTATATATCCGGTACTAGGACGACCACCGTTGTTCCTCCTGAAATACACGGGTAGGTACAATGTCCGTTCATAACCAAACTAAACGTAACTGAGCCAACGCCAGACCCGTGCGTTCACGCGTGACCACATACGTACAGGTATATGTGTTCGTATGAGCGTGGGTATGTGCTCGTGGGCCATGGTGAGTGCACTGTAGGTACCACACGAGGGATGATCCAAATGTTCCCGGACTGTTCGAATAAGAACATGTTGGTTCATTGTTTTTTCTAGTAACCATTCTGCCGATGGCAAAAGGATGCAAGTAACATACCAATACGAATTATCGTCCACATTACACATTGCGGGGTACGTGCCATCTAATCATATAATAAATAACACAGTACAGCTCTTAG
>JAODUO010000643.1:92500-142500 GCA_025642075.2 Ridgeia piscesae
ATTATTTCTACGCATCGTTGTTACTGCAACTGCAATGTTGTTGTAGTAGATGTTGTTGTAGATTTCAATCGACAACAAGAATCCACCATGTGATCAATGCGTATCTTCTCACGTCAGGGGTGACGCACAAAGTGACGGAAAAGTGGCTTACGTGTTTCTGCGCGGACAACGCATGTGACAATCGAAGAGAACCACTTGGTTTCTGGTCACCGTTTTATGGGCTTTCATAAGCGTTGATGCTTTTCTAGATGTGGAAACGTGTAGATGTTCTATTTTGTCATGCTTGTTGTGGTGTATCTTGTGGTTACTCCTGGCATGCACGATATGTTCGTCAAAACAGACACACAACTGTGTATACGTTGTTGAATACTTTGGGATTTTGTATAGTATTCAATGACGACTGTTGGGTTTGGAAAGTTTATTGGGCACGGTGTTTATATTGTGAGGAGAGATGACAGCAAATTGAATATATTGGATGGGCAACATGCTGGCGTGTCTCTTGACAGTTAATACCACAACTTAAATAACGAAACCTGTCGACATTTACATATTTAACACAGGTAGGATGTGGCAGGAGACGACAAGAGAAGACCTACCCGGATGAAGACTTGCTGTGCGCAATGATTCGTTGAGACGTTCGACAGCTGAAAACCTCCCGATCCACCTATCGCTGCTTGCCTACGTAACAATGAAACCAAAAACATAAGGAAAGTTGATAAAGTTACAAATGTTTACAGTAATTGTTTACTCCATGAGCTGTCATGCTATAATAGTGTAGGCCACTAAGTCACAGGAATATTTTGTTAAAAGCACACTTTAACTTGATTAATAAAGTTAAGAATTATTGTGGCAATTTGTCTAAGTAGGATAAGATTTCCAAAATTTAAGATGGCCGTCACCATGAACTGCACCGGTTTTTTAATGTAATGCTATTTTAAATAATTACGAACATTAATAGTGGTGCTTGTTGGCTTGGGTTACATACATACATTTCGGGGGATAACAATTCCAAATATTTTATTGTTGAGTGTGTCCGACATTTACATCCGCTATATTTAAATATGGCGCCCGTCAAGACAAATATCTTATGAACTATGCCACCTAGATCTTTATAGTTTAAGTCTTAAAATAGATATGTGGACTGCCATTTGAATATAATCAAATAATTTACGTTTGACTTTAGTCGACTTTCATATCGGTTATTTTATAAAATGGCGAACGATAACACTAATTATGTCCATGCCATAAAATACATCAATCTGATTTATAATGTTTTTGTCAAAACATATTTTCAAATATGTTATTTTTGGTCTTTGTACGACATTGGTTGCAAAAGTAAAGCTTGACGAAGGTGTTGCGCATAATATTGTTTGTGACGTCAGCTCATGCAGATTGATGTATTTTATAAGGTATGGGAAATAAATTGTGTTGTGTACTGGACACATTCATTGCTTACGTCACAATCACAATTTTGGTCTGACTTCTGTGAAACTTTGCCTTGACCAACAATGGCGATTATTGTCATGTGTGTGAATATTTCATCATCGTTGCGACATCGCAGCTCCTACGACCAAAAATGACTTTGTACATGTGTAACTATCACCAATGTTATACCCAACAATGTCACCAATATGACACCCAACAACGACAACAGTAGCACAACTAACAATGTCACCAATAACACAACCAACAGTGTCATCAATATGACACCTAACAATGGCAACAGAAGCACAACCAACAATGTCACCAATAACACAACCAACAGTGTCATCAATATGACACCTAACAATGGCAACAGAAGCACAACCAACAATGTCACCAATAACACAACAAATAGTGTCATCAATATGACACCTAACAACGGCAACAGAAGCACAACCAACAATGTCACCAATAACACAACAAACAGTGTCATCAATATGACACCTAACAATGGCAACAGAAGCACAACCAACAATGTCACCAATAACACAACCAACAGTGTCATCAATATGACACCTAACAATGGCAAAAGAAGCACAACCAACAATGTCACCAATAACACAACCAACAGTGTCATCAATATGACACCTAACAATGGCAACAGAAGCACAACCAACAATGTCACCAATAACACAACCAACAGTATCATCAATATGACACCTAACAATGGCAACAGAAGCACAACCAACAATGTCACCAATAACACAACCATCAGTGTCATCAACATGACACCTAACAATGACAACAGAAGCACAACCAACAATGTCACCAATGACACAACCAACAGTGTCATCAATATGACACCTAACAATGGCAACAGAAGCACAACCAACAGTGTCACCAATAACACAACCAACAGTGTCATCAATATGACACCTAACCACGGCAACAGAAGCACAACCAACAATGTCACCAATAACACAACAAATAGTGTCATCAATATGACACCTAACAATGGCAACAGAAGCATAACCAACAATGTCACCAATAACACAACCAACAGTGTCATCAATATGACACCTAACAATGGCAACAGAAGCACAACCAACAATGTCACCAATAACACAATCAACAGTGTCATCAATATGACACCTAACAATGGCAACAGAAGCACAACTAACAATGTCACCAATAACACAACCAACAGTGTCATCAATATGACACCTAACAATGGCAACAGAAGCACAACCAACAATGTCACCAATAACACAACCAACAGTGTCATCAATATGACACCTAACAATGGCAACAGAAGCACAACCAACAATGTCACCAATAACACAACCAACAGTGTCATCAATATGACACCTAACAATGGCAACAGAAGCACAACCAACAATGTCACCAATAACACAACCAACAGTGTCATCAATATGACACCTAACAATGGCAACAGAAGCACAACCAACAATGTCACCAATAACACAACCAACAGTGTCATCAATATGAGAGTCAACAATGTTACAACTAGCATAACCAACAATGACGTATGGAGGTGCTAAACGTTTCACTGATTTGTCTCTGCAAATCAAATAACATTGCATTATTCATTTCACTTTTTGTGTTTCGTCTTTTGTGCGACGGAAACAAATGAAAACGAAGCAGCCGAACTTTCGCTGCTGACGTCGATTGTTAAAAAATACTCCATCTTGTTTTATCATCATATGTTCACTGGTTGAACTGTATGAATATTGTTAATGTTAAACTACTATAGACAGAATCTAATATGCAAACAGGTGACTACTTCATTTATGTGATAAAGTCGAAGTGGTAAAACATGACAGTAAATATTTTGCCTTAGACACAAGTTCGACCGTTCGCTATCGAAATGGATCAGAGTTGCCGTCATATTGTAATAAAAGACTAATTCAACACATGGCTTACTATTGTTTAACATTTTCGCCGTTGAATAGACTTAGAATGTATCTATCACTTACGAACGGTCGTTTGTTTGGCGTCTCATCGTCCAGCACGCCTCGTCCTCGGCCGCTAGCCATGGAGATTTAACTTGCACGAAACCTGTAGACTCTATTTACGTCATTTCCGGCCAACGGTCACGTGAAGACGAGAAAACGACACTCACTTCGTGTTAGCTCTAGAAGACAAATCCCATTTGATTATCGCGATACAATGGATTTTTTATTATTAAGATTTATGTTTGAAGCAAATCCATAATATTATTAAGATAAGGGTAATTCATTTCAATTATAGCTATTTCTTGTCAAGTTTCCAGTTAACGCAATCGTTAACTAAACTAATTAGAATAATTACGTCAACATACACTATTGTACGGCTCTCGGCGTAAAACACAGCCGTGTCGATTTGGGGGCCTTCTAAGGTATGCTAAGACGCAATATTTATTGCTGGGGTGACGCTGGATTATGGAATTATAGCACAGACGTATTAAATTTAGCAAACACTATAATTATAATGGCAAACCACATCCAGATTCGACAAAACTGCCCATCGTTTGGTCAATATAAGTTTCATTGGTACTTCATTGAACCAAAGGGCTTTGTAGGTTGAAGTGTGTGTTTTAAACCATATGTAGGTATCCCGCTATCTCGCCCAATTATGAATCTGCGCCGTTTAGCCGAAGATCAGTTGTTGTCTGGGCAGCTTCTGTTGTGGCCGTTGAAGCTGATTCTTAAGTGGCCGTCTGCAATGTGTTTTTCTGCAGTTACCTGTTTCTTCTGCTGGCTTGCTTAACAGCTCTCTTCTTTCATAGTTCCTGCCTCCACGTGAGTCAGTCTCTAGCAAGCACCTCCCAGTTGTCAACATCCACGTCTGATGCCTTCTAGCCTCGGTTCTTTGCGTCGTTGAAGCGACAACCATTATACATGTGTTTGGCTCTACTGTATAACTAACCATAGAGGAACGAGTGGGGCAGATATGTGTATGTACATCGTGGTCATATTCAATATTTAGTAATACGTGATTTACATAATAATATAAGTTCAAATAAGATACAAGTTTTTATACAGTTCATGATAATTATCAATGCAATGAAATATGTCATATGTGAGTACTGGTAGTATGCTAGAAAACGGAAATGAATTAACAAAAAAGAACAGTAAACATTTCATTGATGTGTATAAGTAATACTTATCAAATCAATACAATCGTCACGAGCTCAGGCGGGTTGCTTTGAGCTTAGCGAACAAGTCTTCTCGACATGCGAAGTGAGACTACGTGTGCGTGCCGTGCCGTGCCGTGCCGTGCCGTGCCGTGCCGTGCCGTGCCGTGCCGTGCCGTGCCGTGCCGTGCCGTGCCGTGCCGTGCCGTGCCGTGCCGTGCCGTGCCGTGCCGTGTGAACATGATGAGGGGTCTCGTTCGAGCGTGTAGGGCCATGGTTGGCCAGAAGGACACGGTTGAGACTCTGTACTGTGGAGGCCGTGTGGAGCCAAGAGGACACGGTTGAGACCTTGAACCGTGAGAGCGTGGGTCCGAGGTGGGTTAAGAGGACACGGCTGAAACCTTGAACCGTGAGAGCGTGGGTCCGAGGTGGGTTAAGAGGACACGGCTGAAACCTTGAACCGTGAGAGCGTGGGTCCGAGGTGGGTTAAAGTGAAACAATGAATCGTACGAGCGTGAGGCCGAGGTTGGGTCAGAGGACACGGTTGAAACCATGAACCGTGAGAGCGTGGGTCCGAGGTGGGCCAAGAGGACACGGTTGAGACCTTGAACCGTGAGAACGTGGGTCCGAGGTGGGTTAAGAGGACACGGATGAGACCTTGAACCGTGAGAAGCGTGGGTCCGAGGTGGGTTAAGAGGACACGGTTGAGACCTTGTACCGTGAGAGCGTGGGTCCGAGGTGGGTTAAGAGGACACGGTTGAGACCTTGTACTA
Organism: Ridgeia piscesae; assembly: GCA_025642075.2. Lineage (NCBI taxonomy): Eukaryota > Metazoa > Annelida > Polychaeta > Sabellida > Siboglinidae > Ridgeia > Ridgeia piscesae. The sequence goes on from JAODUO010000643.1 coordinate 97,832, forward strand.
TGAGAGCGTGGGTCCGGGTGGGTTAAGAGGACACGGTTGAGATCTTGAACTGTGAGAGCGTGGGTCTGAGGTGGGTTAGGAGGATACGGTTGAGACCTTGTATCGTGAGAGCGTGGGTCCGAGGTGGGTTAAGAGGACACGGTTGAGACCTTGTACTATGAGAGCGTGGGTCCGGGTGGGTTAAGAGGACATGGTTGAGACCTTGAACTGTGAGAGCGGGGGGTCTGAGGGTGGGTAGGCAGGATCCGAGTTGGAGAACCTAGCTACATTTGCGGCCAACTAGAGTGACCACCTAAACCAGGCACAACCTCTAATCTGGTGTTTTATTGTAGAGAACTGGCGATCATTTCACTGGTTGAACCATTTGCTTAATTAAAATCGTACCTACATTTGCGGCCAACTAGAGTGGCCACCTAAACGAACATTGTCACTGCTGTGTCGTGGATTTAATTTTAAAACGCATTTTTTTCAGGATGATTTTCCTTTTTATCTTAGCGAAATGGTCCCTAGGCCCATTTACTCAGAGAATGTCCCAAGATGAGGGCTGCGGAGACAAGAAGCGGTCCGAAGCAGTTGGTATACAAGTGGAGGCCGAAGCGTTTGTGCCCAGGTCCAGAGACAATGTGGAGCCGGCTGCCGAGCCCGACGATGATGCAGAGGAGGGTACAGTGACGGTCGTAGTCCTTGACGTTATGTAAATTCATTTCAAACACTAGGGTACCGGATAGCAGTAGTTAAAGGTTTGACAAAGGGAATTAACAAATGTCTTCGTATTGTGTGAAATTGACAAAGGGAAGTAACAAATAACAAGCTCATCCTTTAGAAGTTTAGATGACGTGCACAGTTTAACAAATAGCGGACTGTTTCCATCGTTTCATTGCAGTCGTGGTGAACTGACGCTGACGTGCCCTCTTGTAGTGTAGTCTGCACGTGTCGTTGCTGTGATACGATGTCGGAGCATGTCACGTGTACGATACAAAGCTCACGACTAATGGCTATAGTGGCTGGTTTTTTCTAAATACACGGATGTATGTTAGTAGATACACGGATGTATGTTAGTTGTAAAGAACTGGAGCAGTGTGTGCGTGCGTGCGTGTGTGTGCGTGTGCGGTGCGTATATGCGTGCATGCATGCGCTGACAAATGGGAACTGAGTGTGGCGCACATGTCCACGCCTACACAAGATGTGATGTGATTTGCTTCGTAATGCAGGAAAACGACTGACAATGAAGTCATAGTTTTATTATCAATGCATCTGGATTTTCACTAAATCCGACGCTAACTCCAACACACCAACACTGTTCGTGGAGCTCTGTTCAACGACGTCACAAGTTAACAAAAATGGCGTCATCCGGGTCACCGAGCGGCCATGTTGTGGCCATATCCTCACACCGAATGCGCAGTTCTCCGGCCACCTCGAAACAAAACGCAATCCATAACTGCATCACAGCATGACGTCAGCAGAAAGTGTTGTTTGCAAATCACTGCTGCCGTTATTGTGCGAGATTCGTCAGAGCAGATTTAGTTGCTTGGTTTGTTGGGGTTGATCTTCAGGGACTTGAAGTCCGGTCGCCAGTGAAGATAGATGGTTTCAGTCTGAATCATCTGAAAAGGGAGAAAACGATAAACACTTTATAGAACCTATTTTGAAAATCCTAATGACGTTGTTCATTATGAAATTTCGCAAATTACATTATATAATGTAAAGACGTGTCTGCCTCCTCTGTACTTTCCCCTATTCACTATTGTGCTGGGTTACTTGTTTTAGCGTATTAATGACTTCGATGTCATGTTTCTGAACGATTTCGGAAATAAATTATAGACTGTACGTACAAATACATATTAGGCATAATTCTGTATTGCTAACAATGTGCATTCTGCACATTACATATGACGATGGCGCTGCCAAGTTCAGATTGCCTAAACCCTGCTAAATAGCAGCAATTATATCGAGATTCCCACCAGTCGTGTATCCGTCTACAAATTCAGGCGGAAATTTGCGCTGTTCCCACGGTTGACACAGTAGCGAGTGACGAAGTCAAATGCTATAATTTTATACACGGAACACGTTCAAAGTTGTGTCGCGGAAATATTGTCCTCGACGACACTTTCAGGCAACGCCGCGCGGCAGTGACCTTTCCGGTGTGCTGGTATAGCAATATGCATGTTTACAGAGAATTCCTGTTGCCTGATGGCGATCCAACATGCGCTATTCTTATCAGAGACGCGTGATCCGATAGCCAATGAAAACAGCGTATCGCATTGACACGCCCCCTACCCTCGGTGAAACATTGAAAGAACGACCTTCACCCACAGTCGCACTTCCCGTCGGCCACTGTCTGAACATGCGACGGTAAGAGGCTATCCGACATAGTTAGTAATCATTAAACATGCTGCATTTCGTAAGGCGCTGCCTGATAATGTAGCCTATCAGGGCCTTTACGGAAATAGTGCAGTCGGTAATACAGCGGCTGATTTTTTAAACGCATCTTCAATGTAATTACGAATTGTGTGTAATGATGCTTTTCGTTAAGCTCAGAGCTCATTGTTTTAGTGAAACCGTCCCACGACTGGAAATAAATGCTTTTGCAACGCACCGCGATTGTGGTGAATATGGCGAAGACGACGCTAGCCGCCAGCTGACGATTGTATTTGGTGTTCCTCTCCGCGTAAGTCTTGGCCCATGGCCCGGCCGGCACAGGCAGCTCGTTGAGAGTACGACGGTAGATCCGAGCCAGGTCAGCCTGAGACTTGTACTCAGTCGGTGCCAACGTCGTCATTCGCCGTCCTGCAACGACAAACGTGACTTACTAGACAGTACTGTAGAATCGCAGTCTGTTTCAGTAAAATTTTGTTGTGTAACCGGTGTTTAGGACTGCACTGGTGATATTGAAACACGAGTGGAGATGAGTGCTGTTAAAAAACGTCTAGTTGGAATCTCGTGGAAATGTTTCAATAACACGCCACCGCCCAGCCCCGCCCCGGCCCGCCTTCAGGCTTCATCAAGCTAGACCCCTCCAACTCCTAAATGTGACGTACTTCATGTATAACCGCTGCGCTCTAAAGTGATGGCGTTGTCGCGCTTATATTTTTCCGGTCGTATCTGCGCATGCGCAATAAATCTAAAATCATCAATGTCCAGCGAAACAACTAAGCATTTTCGGTATAAATGCCACGAGCTGTTCGTTAACTTTTCTGTGATGATTACTGTGAGGAGTTTCTTAAAATGTCGTTAATTTTTTTTTTTTAAATCACTGTCACGGATTATGGCGCACTAGAGTCACGTGATTTACGCTTGCTATCAAAATATGCCTCAAAACTTGTTTGCCTCGTGTTAATTTGCGACAAATAACTTTGCTGAGAGGTAATATACATCCTAACGAACAACCCGTAATATTTATACCATAAATGCTTTGTCTTTTCGTTGCACATTGATGATTTTACATATATCGCGCATGTGCAGAAACGTGAACCGCAATGGTTCTAACGTCGGGAAAATGTAAGCGCTACAGCGTAGCCGTAGCTACTTTAGCGTCTAGGTGTCCACGGTTGAATGGCCCCGTACCGTGGTTGGGTAATTGTTGAGTGTATGTTTTTCTGCCTGGAATATTTTGCGCGAAGTAGTGTTGGGATATTTTTGGTCCAGGAATGTTTCCATGGTGGAGAGGGATTTTAAGCTAGAGATTTTCACAGATGATTGTCGTAGTCATTAAAACAATTTTAGTTCACAATTTGGTTTCCAGAAATTCGACCGAATAAATGTCACAATGTCACATTAGAACGCACGGCTTTTACTCCCACATTATAATCCACAAAAGCCACACAATGAGCGCGTCACTGACACCGAGTCTGAGGCCAGAGCGAGGCAGTCTACCGAGTTATATAAACTATTATTTATTGTCGTCTGCGGCGTGCGCTTCCGCACGTAGCGAAGTCAGGCGGCTGATTCTGGGTTAGGGGCCGTCTCTGGTAAGGCGGTCGCCTAACGCACAATAGCGGTCCGTGCTGCTCATGTTGCGGCTTGTGCATTGGTGAAGGGTGGGAGGGGTCAGCTGTAATGTTTCACCGTCGGAAACCCTAATTTACGCAGTTTTTAGCTAGCTTTGAGTTAAAAAAAAATAAGTGACTGTAAAACAGCCAACTTGTACACCCATGGTATTGGGCGACTGGCGATGGCATTGTCGGTGACAGTACGTCCTTCCTCTTTTGGGCGGAGGCATACCATAATATAGCATGGCTACGGCATAGCCATAGGCAAAGCCATAGGCGTGTGTTTGTTCTATTTTGTTACTGAATTGATTTATCGATCAAGTGACCTGTTGCCAAGCAAAAGGGCTGTCAAGCGTTACCAAATGGACGTCGCACATATGGCGCGTTCAACACTTCATGCATTTAGACGCATGTTATAAAAATGCTAGTTTCAGAATGCCCTTTATGTTAAAAAGAAAGGTGTTTAAAGTGAAGAATCAATGGTAGTAATGTAATTCGCAAATACTATAATATTAGTTACCAGAAATGTTCGCATAGGCAAAGCTTACATGCATAGTTTTGACTGAAACCAGGCAGTTTGTAGGCAAACCAGGACGAACTCGATAGATCAACTGACCTGTCCATCAATACAAAATCATTCGTGATACAAGTTAAAAATAACCAAGCCCAAGACTAATCTCACCACGTCAGATAATCTACATATATTTAGCCTTGAACCTTGCTTAGATTAGTCATTACATTATAAAGTATCGTGGAGCCTGGATAAAGTCGAATAAAATTATGGTCAGAAAAAATAAGAAAACATTTCTAGAATATTCTTTTTGAAACGCACCCTCATGATCGGAGGGCGCTGTGCCAGTAAATGGACATCAACGAAGCGCCGCGTACAAAAATACATTGTAATACAACGCAACGTATTCAGACAGTAAATTATTCATTCCAACTTCAAATTTACATATATAACAGCTCCTTTAAATTGCACCGATATGTTGACTCCACGACATCTTTATTAAACAATAAAAACGAACATTATGATATGCTGTATGGACGTTACTATTTGCGGATAGCAAGTCACCGGTCAATGTGACCCGGGGAAACTCTGTAGCGTTTCCATCTCTCAAAGTTCACTCACTTGGTCTTGGTAACATTTACCACACATTTATTCATGTTATATACATAGCTAACAAAACGTGCTCCTTGAATGATATCACGTGTCGTTTGCTTAAGAAATTAGGTGCCAAAGTACAGCTGTACATGTTTACACATTGCCTTGACGTGGCGTAATGTCGCATCACTATGATGGGCAGGTCCAACGACGTAATAACACTTCGAATAACACCTGGTCCTGGGCGCAATAGGTGTCGATAACTTACCAAAGTTTCGGACGGCAGCTCTAAGGCTCATGGCGACCTTGGTAGCTCGAATCATGTTCGGTGTTTGTGCGTTGACGGCAAACAGGGAAATGGCGGTAGGTCGCGGTGCCCTCGAACTACGCGTATGTGCGCGGTGGCAGGTGACGATGACCCCGGGGGGATATCTTTTGCTCGGGGGTCACTACCTCATTCCACTGTCCGGATTATGTGGCACGGATAATCCACTACGTTGTCGTTCACCCGGTGAATGATTTCGAAGAATTGTTTATATGACGTAATTGATAATATAATAACTCATGCTGCGTTTTAATTGTTATGTTCATTCCTAATTTTATATTGATTGATACATTTGTGAAGACATTTGAAAATGAACCATAGGCATAGCCTATGTAGGGTCTTCGAATATTTTACGCCGTTGACCAGACAACTAAAAAAAACTATTACATAGGACTAAGCCCCTCGTCAATGTTATGATCGCAAACTTAAACTGTTATGTCGGCAGTGCCCTTCGTAAGTAAGTAATGTATTTTTTTGCATTTCATGGGTAATACTTTTAAATATGGTGATGACATAGACGCATTCCGTGGTCACAACATTTGTCAGAGCTAATAAAATGTGTAGGTCACGGTGACCTACTTAGTAAATTCTTCACTGCTACACCAAGTGTCCAGTATAATGGTCAGAACTAGCGTTGTAGTGCCAAATTTAGCAAAATAGCGTCGCTTTAAATATCCTTCCACGCCACACCACACCACTCGAACATCATTAATAACAGTAATAACACATCTCGTTCAATAGTAAATTAAAATATAACATAAATTTACATATTGTATTTACATAATCCCAATTATTGGTAAAATTACTAATAATTAATCTCGCATAATTAATTTGAATAGTGTCTGCAATACATCACATAATTAACATACCTAGGTGACGACAAAATCACACAAATTCCTGTGCAGCTTGTCTAAAATGTACCTTATTATAAATGTATGCAATTGACCGGTCGAATTTTAGTGCGCATGTTGCGGCGTCCCTGGTTTTAGTTTAGTTGGACACGTTACGTAAGCTCCGTGCAAAAACATGTTATCCTCCAGACAAAACTGTATTGCAGTGACCCCTTGTTGTTTTCGTACTTGCGTCGCCACCTGTCGGCTAACCGGGATTACTGCAAACAGAGGCAACCAATCGAAACGCCTCATCGAATCAAAAAGTGAAGTGCTCGGCCAAAACGTACGTGCATAGGCCGTAACACTCGACACCACGGCAGCCACCAGTGTGTGGCAGTTTGTGGGAACTATGGGGTCCGAAGTCTCCTAATAGACATACGTAACTGATGCACACGTAATTATCAAGTCAACCTTTTATTTGGCCTTCTTCTTTGATAGGAAGGACCCGGTTTCTAGATTATAAAAATTCGTATTGTACAATTTTCACCAGATGATATTTCACGAAAGTAACGTGACACCTGTTCAGTCCAGAGTCGTCAACGGAAACAATCACGTGTTTCCGGCATGAGAGCGTCTTCTGGTGCACCAACACTGACATACAGGTGTTACATGGTCCGTGAATCCGTCGTTCATTTCAGTCGGTTCGGGTTGATAGAACTGAGATCCTTCTTGCTCGGGTATGAATGCCAGTACAGACATCCCGTCTGTTGCATCTACAACATGAATATGCGCGGCGAACATTGTAGGTATTGTTGCCGTTTTCCATACACAAATGTATACGGGACAGATATTCCCAGGGGCATGGCATTATAAATGAAACAGTATTTATCTCATAAATCCGGAATATACCCTATTTTAAGGGACGGATGGAAACCCTAATGGTAGGGCCTATTATAGACATCTAGGTGTCATGATCATTAAGTTAATAGCCAGGTAAACGTACGTTTTATGCAGAAAAAAGTATAAAGTCCTGAGGACCTTCAACCAAAAAGTGCTTTCCACTTCACTCTGTTCAAACCAGCACCATTTCAACTTCTCTGTGAAGCTTTCAGCACCCTGCAATTATTGTGCGAAGACTAATTGCTGTATGTTGTGGTATTACAATAAAAAGCAATAGCACACCTGGATACAACAACCTTAGAATACATTCAAATGCTATCAAGGGCACTGATGATATAGTACTTAGAAGATTCGATACAACCAGACCATCACAAGGACTGCTGTGAAATCAGTGGACCACGAAGTAGTATACACCATTTGTAATGAAACTGAAACTGCTATAGGACATATCTATAAGCCCCAACAGAGGTGAATGTTAGTCACGGAGTAATTTATTATCTATGATAAATGTTCAATGAAAACAATTCAGGTAGTCGAGTAATACGTTAGATAAGAAAAATATAAGAACCGCTAAAATGTCCCTGTAAACTAAATGACGTCACCTACGTGTGTGTTATCAGTAGGCCTGGCTTCACACTCACAAGCGGGGAGCGATACGTGTTGTGTATTGCGCCTCTTCCCAAACAGTGCACGTAATATAAGCTATTGTTGCTTGAAACAAATTTGATGGAAGAATATCCCTCCCGTAAATATTGGGAACTAATCATAATCATATCTCCACCCTGCCACCAAAACAATTATCATACATAAATTGCCATCTCTTCCCTACATATTGGTGGCTAAACCGATCTGTAAATATTGGAGGTACACCCAACAGACCCCTGGCTTTGCTTTCTATGCCTGTCTCGCGACGATGCTTTGACGCCATAGCTACAAGGACCCGCTGAGTGCACGTGCACTCCGTGGACACCGCTGGTGGCGACTCACCGCGGCGAGAGTGAAGAGGAAGAAGGCGACATTGGCGGCGAGATTGCGATTCCAGCGCGCCTGTTGTCGGTTGTAGTTGGCGCGCCATGAGCCCGCCGGTATCGGCAGGTCATTGACCGTCGTCCGGCAGAGACGAGCGAGCTCGGCCTGCGACTTCCACACGGCTGGCGCCTTGCTCGCCATCGACCGGCGCGCCACCTGGCGACCTGCAGCAGAATAACATTGTGAAGTTCACCTGGCGAGCAGTCGCAGAGTTATGTTTAGACATGCACTTTGAGTGAACAGAATGCTACTGTTGCAGCACCTTTTTATATAAACTCCTGCAGAGGCATCTTCCAAAGGATGTGGTCATATCAAGCCCCTTTTTAGAGCGCGGTGGCTTAGGGGTAGAACTTCGGACTCTCGACTAAGAGAACCCGGGTTCGAACCCTGTACTGCGGTGTTAAAACCTTGGGCAAGTTTTTCTATCTTTACATTGCTCCAGTTCACTCATCTATCTATAGCCATGAATACATGGCTATAGATAGATGAGTTAATCGCAGCGTGGCTGGATGTTTCACAGATAAGCATAGATGGTGTTAGATTGAACAGGTCCGCCATGGAAGTAAAGTGTAAAGCGCACTGAGCAGTCCTGAGGACTGAATATTGCGTTATATATGAACTTCTCTTTACTTTATCTTTTTTGTATATGGGTATATAGGTCTTTTTTCAGTGTACCTTAACTTAAAGACAAACTTCGCGACGCGCAGCAGTACGTGCTGGCCTCTCGTGACTACGGTCTAAATAACCTCAGCCGAACCATCATTTATGTTTCGTGAATAAATCAAGCTCTCGCGACCCACTGCCCCGCTCGGAACAACACGGCGTCGGTCCACCCAGGCGTGTCGCCCTGCTGAGTCTGCCCTGTAAATCACCGCCATCAGAGACGCACAATAGACCCTCAACGCGCCCGGCCGTACCGTTATGTGGGTCACTTGAAAGTGCCCTAGTTCACGGCGTTCGTAGGAAAGAAAGATGTTCTCTCTATAGCGTCGACCGACAGAACTACGCCTAAGGGCATTGAGGGAGCTGATCCCTCCTATATTTTGTGATTGCTGGAGATAGGAGCGGCTCCCGTTATATAAGAAAGGAAGAATGTATTTTCGGTCAAACTGAGATTTGGTGAACTTCAAAAGGGGATGCAAACTTTCCTGGAGAGCCCTAGAAGGGGATAAACGGGATGTTTTTGGGTAATCCTCAGGCCGTGAATATTCATCATGTCCCGATTAACTTAGTTCTCTGTTTTAAACAACTTCTGTTAGCGTAGTATTCAAGATGATCATTGCAATTTAAAGGCTTTCGTCTTCAGTACATGTGACGTATATTGACGTCATCGTTCACGTGTGTGAGATGATACCATAGACTGAAATGGAACGAAAATCAGCAGACAGGGATACGAAAGAACACGACACATAAAAGTAGGCTATTTGGATAGGAAAGATCAAAACAGCAATCAGTCGTAATGAAAACAACTAGAATACGTTTAACGTACACGATGATGCCATTAAACATGTACATATTAAACTTGTTTTACGAGAAAAAACATCTTCACATGTTCTAAATTCTTCGCGGACTAAGGATTGTTAGCGGCCTTAGGGTTCGGACTGAATGTTGGCCGGACGCTAATCGTGTATTGGCAATGGAGCCAGGTAAACGAATCGCCAAGTCAGTTGGAAATGTTTTACGTAAAAATTCGAAAAACTGACCGCTAATTACTGCCCTTTTTGCAAACAGTCCAATATCCTTCAATTATACATACGACGCTGTAATCGACAAGGTAAAGTTCCCTTTCCTCCCACTCCACTTTCCTCCCACTCCCCTTTCCTCCCACTCCCCTTTCCTCCCACTCCCCTTTCCTCCCACACCCCTTTCCCGAGCAGTATTCGATAGTCGGTAGGTATCATACGTTGCACTTGGGGGTTTTGTAAATAAGAGTAACGTCCCAGCCTGGCTGTCACATCAAGTAACGTCCCAGACTAGCTGTCACATCAAGTAACGTCCCAGCCTTGCTGTCACATCAAGTAACGTCCCAGCCTTGCTGTCACATCAAGTAACGTCCCAGCCTTGCTGTCACATCAAGTAACGTCCCAGCCTTGCTGTCACATCAAGTAACGTCCCAGACTGGCTGTCACATCAAGTAACGTCCCAGACTGGCTGTCACATCAAGTCCAGACTGGCTGTCACATCAAGTAACGTCCCAGACTGGCTGTCACATCAAGTAACGTCCCAGACTGGCTGTCACATCAAGTAACGTACCAGACTGGCTGTCACATCAAGTAACGTACCAGACTGGCTGTCACATCAAGTAACGTCCCAGACTGGCTGTCACATCAAGTAACGTACCAGACTGGCTGTCACATCAAGTAACGTCCCAGACTGGCTGTCACATCAAGTAACGTACCAGACTGGCTGTCACATCAAGTAACGTACCAGACTGGCTGTCACATCAAGTAACGTCCCAGACTGGCTGTCACATCAAGTAACGTACCAGACTGGCTGTCACATCAAGTAACGTCCCAGACTGGCTGTCACATCAAGTAACGTCCCAGACTGGCTGTCACATCAAGTAACGTCCCAGACTGGCTGTCACATCAAGTAACGTCCCAGACTGGCTGTCACATCAAGTAACGTCCCAGACTGGCTGTCACATCAAGTAACGTCCCAGCCTGGCTGTCACATCAAGTAACGTCCCAGCCTGGCTGTCACATCAAGTAACGTCCCAGCCTGGCTGTCACATCAAGTAACGTCCCAGCCTGGCTGTCACATCAAGTAACGTCCCAGCCTGGCTGTCACATCAAGTAACGTCCCAGCCTGGCTGTCACATCAAGTAACGTCCCAGCCTGGCTGTCACATCAAGTAACGTCCCAGCCTGACTGTCACATCAAGTAACGTCCCAGCCTTGCTGTCACATCAAGTAACGTCCCAGCCTGGCTGTCACATCAAGTAACGTCCCAGCCTGGCTGTCACATCAAGTAACGTCCCAGCCTGGCTGTCACATCAAGTAACGTCCCAGCCTGGCTGTCACATCGGTTGTCACATCGAGACGTTTGCATTGTGCTGCTTGAACGACGCAGTGGGGTCACCCTGATTGATGGCGTTTATTTTAAACTCGCATAGTTCGCTTGACAATAAACATAAAACATGTCTTTTCATTTACTGTAACGTAAAACTGTTATTGCTCCCTTTTTACAATGTCGTTTTGCATTTATGTTTCGGAATATTACTTATGCATCATGTAAAAGCGGCTTAACGACATCATTAGTTGACGATTTCAAACTGTGCGTTGGTATTTGCTACGGGCATACTTTTAATATAATTCTAGGCTACAGTCTGGTCATGAGTCCTTCACATTGCACGGGGGGGGGGCATTTTCTTAAAGGAACCAATTTGAGTTTTTTCGAAGATGTTCAAGGGCCGTTATTTTTAAATGCCAATTTGGATGAGATCTCGTAAATATTCAGCAAAGCTGCAATCAGTGTGTATTGTTTTAATGAATTCAGTACTGCTGTAGACTCTCAGGTAAGCTTACTTCTTTGTATAACCGCGTGAACTAGAGCAATGGGGAACTAAAGAACTTAATTAGGCTCATATCTAATCATATGTGGGTTGACCCCACTCACCCTCGGTTAAAAAGTAGACCTTTTGAAATGTTCATCTGTTGACAAATTTAAATAAATACTTTTCAGTTATTAGACCCTAAATAAATTTGCGTGACGCTAAAATATGTTGGACATAACTGACTCCAGAGTGTTTAGGGCCTACTGTTTACAACTATAAAAACTGACCTTCAAATGGGCTCGACAGCGACATTGACATTGCACAGGATTTATCTAATTTTTGAAAAACGCAAAGAAATTCATTTTACATGTAAATACAAATTTCATGAATTTAAATTTTCTAGTGCTGAGCAGCCAAATTTCCTTATGTTTATAAAAACAATTAAAGCGAACGTGAATTCGGAATTCATAACCCTTGCTGTATCAATGACATTCAAGACTTCACAGGGCGTATAAAGGCATTATACTTGTAGTGTTCTCGGATGTATTTTAAAAGGACATCGACTGCGCGGCTTTGATATTTCCCGCCAGAAAGGCTTGAAGCAGACGACACAAGACACCAACCTGAGGCAGTGACGGCAGCCATCAAGGTCCCAGAGGAGATCAGGGCACGGGAACACATCTTGTCACACCTGCGATGTTGGCGCTATGACTTCTGCGAGCGACGTCGGTTGAGGTGTGACGGTCAACTCGCAGGAAGGTAATACATCTTGTTTAATGGCGTTCGTGCCATGCGACATGTCTGCCATGACGTCGCCGGCACGCCGCCCAGTTATCTAGGCCAGCGCACATGCGCGGTGTACGTATCCGGCTCGGATGCACACAGCGCGCATGTGCAGTGATCTGAAATTCAAATTACCCCACAACCCTGGCCGATACATCACGTCTTGGTGGATTGTAGGCAGGCACGGTCAGGTGAACATTTGAATTCCACTCCCTGCGGTGCACCGAGCTCTAAACTTCCTGTTAGGCCAACCCAACCTACCTGTTGCGCGCCTGCGCCGGCTTGGGGGTCTATAGCTATGGCGTCTTTCTTCCAACAGACGTGAGAATGTTAATAATAGTAATTATACACTTTATTTAGACACTAAAAATCCTAAAGTACAAATTCTGTTGAGCAGTGTTGACAACAGTAAAACATAACATTATAAGAAATAACTATAACAAAAAGTAAAACATATGAATACATATAGCTAAGTCATTGTTGTACGGAAATTGAACTAGAGAATATTAATATTAATGTATCAAGAAATACAAGTATATATATATATATATATATATATATATATATATATATATATATATATATATATATATAAAATATTATATATTATATAATAATAATATATAATATTATATATAAGTAGTATAAATCTAATAATAAATAAATAATATTATACATAGTAGTTAATTAATAATAAATGACAACAATATGTATGTCAATTATAATTAATAAAAAACCAAATATATGTGAACTAGTAAACTATTAATTAATAAATAGTAAAAATGATATGCTAGTTGATCTAATTAAAAATAAATTTAAAATATACAAGTTTAGACATTAAAAGCAATCTTGAAATAATATATTTTAAGATGTTATGACTTGTTTAAATACTAAGCCCAAAGTATAAAAGACACAAGTATATTTTAAATATAAAATATATTACACCACAGTAATTCACCACATTAAACTATAGAACTGTGTCGATGCGCACGGTTGCTTACTTACTCTCATATATGCGTGATTGAGTTTGTATGGGTGCGTGCGTGCGTGCGTGCGTGCGTGCGTGCGTGCGTGCGTGCGTGCGTGCGTGCGTGCGTGCGCTGCTGTGGGCCATTAAAAGTGTTGTATTCTGCATATGATTAAGTTATGCAGTTCGTATCTGTGAGAACCAATTACTGGACATGGCCACTAGGCCTATATATATAAAAGACGTACAACAATAACTGAAACGCATGCGTCATTTATTCCCCAAAAATATTACAGAAATCGAGTGAACAGGAAGAATTTCAAATTTGAACAACAGCCTAGAATATGTAAGCTCAAATTAATGGTTCTCTCTCATGGAGCGAAACCCGCTGTACTTTCGAATATACAGTTGACAATTGGAGTTTGAAATACAGTTTTTATACAGCGGCGGCGGCTGACGTCATCTCCGGGCTCCCCTCTTCGGGTTGATGTTCTTGTAATCTCTTGAAACCCGGATGATAATGGAAGTAGAAGACTTGATTCGCCTGAAAGAATTATGTGCACTGGGATTATGGCTAAAAGGTATGCAATAAACATTCTTTAGCGCACGTACTCTCAGTAAACTGAGATCAAAGGCGTCTTAAAAAACCACATACGCGAAATTAAATCGTGACCAGGAACGCGCAAGAGTTATTGTTAGAAGGCACCGCCGAAGTTTTATAATGAGAATTCAATTATTTTAAATATTCAAGAAGCATCTATTTTTTTCGAGAGATGCGATGCTAGTCTCGGATGACTTTAATGTATTGGGGAATTCATTACAAATTTAGGGAGATATGTGAAAAACGCAGCAGACTAAACGATATAAGAAGTTGTTGTGTGGAAAGGCCGTGCTACGTCACAGTGGCGATTTGATATACATATAATGTTATCTTAACCTGTTTAGTGACTGTATTTTTGTATATTTTACGCGTTTATTTTTTAGATACGCGTTTATTTTTAGTATGTCGTTTTAAGTACATGTGCATATGTTTACACAAAGCGCCCGAGAACAATTTGTTATTGATCGGACGCTATATAAGCATTTTTGTATTACTATTATTACATGGGCGACCGCAGGGGTGAAGGGGGGCACTTTATCACTTACACGTGCAACCACGCGTATGTGCATACGTCCATTTGCACACATGAGGTCTATTTTTCTAATTACATGAACTGCACCCTCGCACACATTTACACTTTTTTCCACGTTAATTGGTCGAAATTTGTTTTATACATATTTCGTCGGTGAAGACATATTGCACGAATTTACAATTAGCGATATACTTTATTTTTTCTTATTCTTTCTGATATAAAAATAACCAGTCGTACTGTGTGGACTGATAGAAAATACAGTACACGAAGGACAAATGCATGAATTCTGGGAAGAAGACGTAGACATGTGACTGTCGTACCGAGACAAGGATGACACACAGAAGGCTGACGACAAAGGTTAGGGTTAGGGTTACACGACGTAGACAAGAGTGACACAGAAGACACCAATGACAAAGGTTAGGGTTATAGTTACATTACGTAGACAAGTGATTGTCATACCGAGACAAGAGTGACACAGAACAGACCGATGACAAATGTTAGGGTTATAGTTACATTATTAGACAAGTGACTGTCATACCGAGACAAGAGTGACACAGAACAGACCGATGACAAAGGTTAGGGTTATAGTTACATTACGTAGACAAGTGATTGTCATACCGAGACAAGAGTGACACAGAACAGACCGATGACAAAGGTTAGGGTTATAGTTACATTACGTAGACAAGTGACTGTCGTACCGAGACAAGAGTGACACAGAACAGACCGATGACAAAGGTTAGGGTTATAGTTACATTACGTAGACAAGTGAATGTCATACCGAGACAAGAGTGACACAGAACAGACCGATGACAAAGGTTAGGGTTATAGTTACATTACGTAGACAAGTGACTGTCATACCGAGACAAGAGTGACACAGAACAGACCGATGACAAAGGTTAGGGTTATAGTTACATTACGTAGACAAGTGATTGTCATACCGAGACAAGAGTGACACAGAACGGACCGATGACAAAGGTTAGGGTTATAGTTACATTACGTAGACAAGTGACTGTCATACAGAGACAAGAATGACACAGAACGGACCGATGACAAAGGTTAGGGTTATAGTTACATTACGTAGACAAGTGACTGTCATACCGAGACAAGAGTGACACAGAACAGACCGATGACAAAGGTTAGGGTTATAGTTACATTACGTAGACAAGTGACTGTCATACCGAGACAAGAGTGACACAGAAGACACCAATGACAAAGGTTAGGGTTATAGTTACATTACGTAGACAAGTGATTGTCATACCGAGACAAGAGTGACACAGAACAGACCGATGACAAATGTTAGGGTTATAGTTACATTACGTAGACAAGTGACTGTCGTACCGAGACAAGAGTGACACAGGACAGACCGATGACAAAGGTTAGGGTTATAGTTACATTACGTAGACAAGTGACTGTCATACCGAGACAAGAGTGACACAGAACAGACCGATGACAAAGGTTAGGGTTATAGTTACATTACGTAGACAAGTGACTGTCATACCGAGACAAGAGTGATACAGAACAGACCGATGACAAAGGTTAGGGTTATAGTTACATTACGTAGACAAGTGATTGTCGTACCGAGACAAGAGTGATACAGAACAGACCGATGACAAAGGTTAGGGTTATAGTTACATTACGTAGACAAGTGACTGTCATACCGAGACAAGAGTGACACAGAACAGACCGATGACAAAGGTTAGGGTTATAGTTACATTACGTAGACAAGTGATTGTCATACCGAGACAAGAGTGTCACAGAACAGACCGATGACAAAGGTTAGGGTTATAGTTACATTACGTAGACAAGTGATTGTCATACAGAGACAAGAGTGATACAGAACAGACCGATGACAAAGGTTAGGGTTACAGTTACATTACGTAGACAAGTGACTGTCGTATAGAGACAAGAGTGATACAGAACAGACCGATGACAAAGGTTAGGGTTACAGTTACATTACGTAGACAAGTGACTGTCGTACAGAGACAAGAGTGACACAGAACAGACCGATGACAAAGGTTAGGGTTACAGTTACATTACGTAGACAAGTGACTGTCATACAGAGACAAGAGTGACACAGAACAGACCGATGACAAAGGTTAGGGTTACAGTTACATTACGTAGACAAGTGACTGTCGTACAGAGACAAGAGTGATACAGAACGGACCGATGACAAAGGTTAGGGTTATAGTTACATTATGTAGACAAGTGACTGTCGTACCGAGACAAGAGTGACACAGAACAGACCGATGACAAAGGTTAGGGTTATAGTTACATTACGTAGACAAGTGACTGTCATACTGAGACAAGAGTGACACAGAACAGACCGATGACAAAGGTTATGGTTACAGTTACATTACGTAGACAAGTGACTGTCGTACAGAGACGAGAGTGACACAGAACAGACCGATGACAAAGGTTAGGGTTATAGTTACATTACGTAGACAAGTGACTGTCATACAGAGACAAGAGTGACACAGAACAGACCGATGACAAAGGTTAGGGTTATAGTTACATTACGTAGACAAGTGACTGTCATACAGAGACAAGAGTGACACAGAACAGACCGATGACAAAGGTTGGGGTTACAGTTACATTACGTAGACAGGTGATTGTCATACCGAGACAAGAGTGACACAGAACAGACCGATGACAAAGGTTGGGGTTACAGTTACATTACGTAGACAAGTGACTGTCGTATAGAGACAAGAGTGACACAGAACAGACCGATGACAAAGGTTAGGGTTATAGTTACATTACGTAGACAAGTGATTGTCATACCGAGACAAGAGTGACACAGAACAGACCGATGACAAAGGTTGGGGTTACAGTTACATTACGTAGACAGGTGATTGTCATACCGAGACAAGAGTGACACAGAACAGACCGATGACAAAGGTTAGGGTTATAGTTACATTACGTAGACAAGTGACTGTCGTATAGAGACAAGAGTGACACAGAACAGACCGATGACAAAGGTTAGGGTTACAGTTACATTACGTAGACAAGTGACTGTCGTACCGAGACAAGAGTGTACAGAACAGACCGATGACAAAGGTTAGGGTTATAGTTACATTACGTAGACAAGTGACTGTCATACCGAGACAAGAGTGATACAGAACAGACCGATGACAAAGGTTAGGGTTATAGTTACATTACGTAGACAAGTGACTGTCGTACTGAGACAAGAGTGACACAGAACAGACCGATGACAAAGGTTATGGTTACAGTTACATTACGTAGACAAGTGACTGTCGTACAGAGACAAGAGTGATACAGAACAGACCGATGACAAAGGTTAGGGTTATAGTTACATTACGTAGACAAGTGACTGTCGTACCGAGACAAGAGTGATACAGAACAGACCGATGACAAAGGTTAGGGTTATAGTTACATTACGTAGACAAGTGACTGTCATACAGAGACAAGAGTGACACAGAACAGACCGATGACAAAGGTTGGGGTTATAGTTACATTACGTAGACAAGTGACTGTCATACCGAGACAAGAGTGACACAGAACAGACCGATGACAAAGGTTGGGGTTATAGTTACATTACGTAGACAAGTGACTGTCATAGAGACAAGAGTGACACAGAACAGACCGATGACAAAGGTTAGGGTTATAGTTACATTACGTAGACAAGTGATTGTCGTACCGAGACAAGAGTGACACAGAACAGACCGATGACAAAGGTTAGGGTTATAGTTACATTACGTAGAAAAGGTGATTGTCATACCGAGACAAAAAGTGACACAGAACAGGCCGATGACAAAGGTTGGGGTTATAGTTACATTACGTAGACAAGTGACTGTCGTACCGAGACAAGAGTGATACAGAACGGACCGATGACAAAGGTTAGGGTTATAGTTACATTACGTAGACAAGTGACTGTCGTACAGAGACAAGGGTGATACAGAACAGACCGATGACAAAGGTTAGGGTTATAGTTACATTACGTAGACAAGTGACTGTCGTACCGAGACAAGAGTGACACAGAACAGACCGATGACAAAGGTTAGGGTTATAGTTACATTACGTAGACAAGTGACTGTCATACCGAAGACAAGAGTGACACAGAACAGGCCGGCAGCAAAGGCGAGGTTTCTGTTCCAGCGACTCTGCTGTTTGTTGTAGTGTTCCTGCCACGACCCGGCCGGGATAGGGTAGTTGTTGTAGGAAGTGCACGTGTTCTTCGCCAGTTGATGAACCGGTATGTGCTCGGGGACTGCCTTGCTGTACTGTCGGATGCCTGCAAGCACAATTTTTTTTATTTAGTAAATTTACTTCTCAAGGTATTTGCTTTTGTTTTCCAATTTAGTCTCACGGTTGGTAATTCGACGCTGCTGCCTGTGCCGCCCACGTAAATGACGCAATTGGCCATTGGATTGCCAAACAAATAGTATCATGGTGGTCCTATGTCGTAGGCAGATGTATTGGAAGTTGGGGGCATGCCCCAGATCTCTGGAATGTGCCCGTGTTATAACCGTGTTAGTGTCAATCAATACTTTTGACAGGTTTTTTTTCGGGAGGGGCAATCTTGAGAATATTGTGTTTGGAGGTTTTTGGAGCGCCTCGATGTTTATTGCACCGATAGTGTGCACCCCTGCTGAGTCTTGCGGATGTTGCAAACAGCAAATCGATATGGATGTTACAAAGCGCGTTTAAGATGAATGATGACTTTATCTATCGCAATATTTACGTTTATCAGACGCAGTTGTAACCATTTGTTCACACCAATCACCACCGGAAAGTAAAACGAAAGCATTATGTTGGCATGCAATGAATGCCGCACACTGTCCGTGGGCGTTGTCTTTTGTCTATTTTTGTTAGCACAATACACTACAAACCGAATCCGAACGCTTCCGTTTGCTGTTTGACGCGTGAAGTGTTCTCGGCGCTCGAATATTGTATGTATTTTATTAAAAACAACTTGTTTTGTATGCCTTTGATGGAGTAGATGGTATTTTTTAATAAAATTGCTACGATGAAAAGTTATGTTTAAACTAAGCTGTTGGTGCAAACGCTTAGATCATGTTAGGCTAGTAACAGTCTAGTCTAGCGACTAGTTTAATGTAACTATAGACAGTAATGCGTAGGGCATGTACGTGTATTTTAGCTACTCAGACTAACCTGTGAACCTTCCAATTCGCAGAAGTGCCTTCCTTGACGCCATTTTTGCTGGCGGGCGATGTACGAAGACTGTATCTGACGCTTCTCGGCCGTTAGGAAGTCGTGTTTGAAGACGTCACGGGTTTGACGTCACATTCTGACGTAACAATGCGTAATCTCGTTAGAAACGGGAACTAATCTTCTCGCGTAAAATCGGACACAGGTAGGTGTAGATCTATATGCCTGACGCGGAGTGTCTACCGCAGTCAGCGTGGATTATTGTTTGTTACAACTTCATTGAACCCTTTCGCGAGAGATCGAGACCAGCGCATGGTACTTTTAGCGGTAATCTTCCAGTTAACTGGCCTGAATTATTAGGACCTTTTCAAAAACGGTTTTACGAACTTTTTTCGATGTAAATGTGTTCGGGATGTCATTCTACATCATTTCCGATACAAAGAAGTAAGATGTTCTGTTTTTAAATTGTGTTTTAGATAAATTTAATGTCGTAAACCACATTTCGTAACGGTATTTATCATGACGTGTGTGTGGGGGGGTGTGTGGTGTGTGTGTGTGTGTGTGTGTGTGTGTGTGTGTGTGTGTGTGTGTGTTCGTGCGTGCGTGCGTGCGTGTGTGTGTGTGCGTGCGTGCGTGCGTGCGAGCGAGCGTGCGTGAGTGTGTGTGTGTAAAACCTAATGTTATTTAAGTTTTCCGGTTTTCTCGTGATAAATCCGTTACGAAATGTGGTTTATTTTACTTCGGGATAAGGTAGATACAGCGGAGAGCGTATAAAGGTCGGTCTACCCGGTCTGGTGGCGCTAATAAAACCAGTATATAACATTCCAGGTGCCGTGGTTGGAGACTGACGGGACGGTTGGCACCAGAGTCACCTTAGTTAGTGCTGTGCATAGTGTGTTGTATGGACGTGGGAACTACTGTTGCTCAGCTATGGAAATCTTTGAGAATGTTCAACTCCTTGTAATGTGCATAATTTATTATTAATCCTGTTATCGTTATTATTTCATGTAATTATATGACTTCATTTAATTACAAATAACCCTGACAATAGCTTGTTATTTGTTCAGCGGTCTCCCTCTTTGCCGTATATTCTGTTTTTGCCATATTAATCTTCCGACCATTGTTTAACGAGGTTTAACAAGTTGCCGTCTAGAGCCAAGCTCCAGACGGCATGTGAACAAGGAAGCCTATGGCTTATCGAGTGTTCACTAAATTATAAAAGTGTACATAAATTAGTATTATACTTAAAATTATAAATATAAAAAATTAAAAAATGCCACTAAAATGCTACTAATTAAAATACGTTGTCTCTAAAAATACATTAGTAAAATAAAAAGTATATGTTGTCTCTAAAAATAGACAAGTAAAATAAAAAATGCATAAAATGTCCTACAATAATAACAGTTTTGTTATAATAAATAAATTTAAACAAATATTTGAATAAATAATTTAATCAGTATTAAAATAATTTCTAAAACATTTAAGTGTTCAACCTAGGTATAGCCTACCTTTGCCAGAAAATTGCTAATTTTATTTTTAAACATAAAATTGTCCGTTGCAGTATTTCTTGGGCACCCATCACTGTCGTGTCATTGAGTGCCAAGTCATCCGTATAAAGCAGTTCCCATGGTGGCTTTGAGCACACTTCCTGTGATATGGTGTCAACCAGCATAATGCAGAAATGACCCTTAGTGGAGGCCAATGGCAACTTCGAATTTATCACTGGTCACTCGCTTTGACTTTATACACGTGGCATAGCGTCTTGATACACGTCCTGAAATATACTTAGATAGGCTTCTGAGATGTTCCGTTTGTCGTGCATCTCCATAGCACTTCTCGAGATACAGTGTAATTTGCTTTGAACACACGACATAGTCATCTATAAAACAATATAAATTATATATACATTGTGTGTGTGTGCGTGCGTGTGCGTGTGCGCGTGCGTGCGTGCGTGAGCGTGAGCGTGAGCGTGTGCGTGTGCGTGTGCGTGTGCGTGTGCGTGTGCGTGTGCGTGTGCGTGTGCGTGTGCGTGTGCGTGTGCGTGTGCGTGTGCGTGTGCGTGTGCGTGTGCGTGTGCGTGTGCGTGCGAGCGTGTGCGTGTGCGTGTGCGTGTGCGTGTGCGTGTGCGTGCGTGCGTGTGCGTGCGTGCGTGTGTGTGTGTGTGTGCGTGAGCGTGTGCGTGTGCGTGTGCGTGCGTGCGTGCGCGTGCGTGCGTGCGTGTGCGTGTGTGTGTGCGTGAGCGTGTGCGTGCAATGAACAGACGTAAAGAAGAACTGGGATTTCAACTTACTGATAAATAAAATAGATGCGTCACGCTGGAGGCTGTAGCTTATTAGCTTCCGACTATCGACTAAAAAAACCGGGTTGCAATCCTGTGCTGCGCTATCAAACCTTGGGCAAGTTGTATTTACTTTGCATTGCTCCAAATCATTCAGCTGCACATGAATGAGTACCTGGCTATAAAACAACTGGGTACAATTGAATCTCAAACTGTCGGAACGCTGTTGATTTGGATTTTAAAAAGTTACTTTTACTTAGTCTTTAAATTGTAAAAAAAATTCAATTGCACTATTCTATTTCTAGTTTCACAGTAGTTTTTCTGTTGTAGAAACACGTTCAAGCATATGTTTTGCGCACCGCACTAAATTATTGGGTTTTAACAAGATTTAACAAGATTGCCACCTAGAGATTCAACTCTAGATGGCAGGTGGACTAGGAAGCCATTTGGCTTATCGAGAGTCCAACCTATCTATCTAAGTATACCCCGCCCGTCTTAGGTATATGTCGATTTTATTTTTAAATATATTAACACTACTAGCACCTACACAATCAGCTGATAATATGTTCCATTCGTTTACTGTTCTTTGTGAAAATGAAAATTGTCTAATATCCAGTCTACACTGCTTCTTTGCTAATGTAACTCCATGTCCTCTAGTCCTTCTCTCTTCCTTGACTATGAAAAAAAAATTCTGTCAATATTTTCATACCCGTTCAATATTTTAAACACCTCAATCTGATCTCCTCTCAATCTTCTGGTTTCTAGTGTTGTTAAACCACATTCTTTTAGACGCATTTCGTAACTAATATTCCTGACTTTTTGTATCATTTTGGTTGCTCTCCTTTGTACTCTTTCTAGTTAGCACCAAATGGGTAGGTACCACCATTGGTTTCCTCATAGGCGGCCAATGTAACGGTTCCTTGATTTCTCGCTAGGTTTTCAGACGTTAATCAGCCTCCATTCACACACGTCATGTATACAATTCATTAAATTGTCATATCTCTTTCTCCTACAATCCAATATTTAACCTGACACCCGTTCATTTCTTCTCGAATCAGCCGACAATTGCCCATGTTGACACCTCCAGGCCGAAGTACACCTGTTGCATACGCACCTCGTCACTGTCTGACAAATGTTATTATTTCGCAGCTCTGATATCATGCTACACAGAAATTTAAATTCTACTCAACCAGTCCTATAACCAGTTCTTTTGAGCAGGACTACAATAATGTTGAGCAATAGCGGAGGAATCCATTTGGTGGTATATACCCAGATGAGGCAATAATTATGGAGTGTCGTAGACCGAATACTGTCGAATCACCGGCAATCAATACGAATGCAAACGCGCCCTCTATCGTCTAAACGCAAACACAAATATTGTGGCTCTGAGAATCAAGTAACCGGGCAACTTCGGATGATAACATCACGTGATTAGCAAATATAAAGGAGTGTGTACGATGTTTATAACTTAGCCGAGTAACTGCATTGTTAAAGATGATGATGAAATGTGCAGAAATAAAATGTTGAATCGTAGTTACTCTAATACTTCGATACGCTGAGCTTGCAGTGAGTTGACAGCCGTTATGTCCATCGTGCACGTAGTTGGAGGTGGGGCGGGTGGCGCTGCCCGCAGTGGACCGAAGGCCGAAAGGACTTTATTTGTAGGACCGCGTATCCCAGATGAACTCAAACGTATGATTAAACATATGAAGAAATTGGATAAGGCTACCTTACGAAAATGTTTACAAGGTAATTAGCCCGTAGCTCATTATTTTACTTGTAAAAATAGTAACGGACAACCACAGTCCTCCACTGCATGCATGGGGAGTCGGATGATTCGGCCAAAAATAAAAGAACTCCGAAAATAAAAACAGATTCGGTACATTCGTCCGTTTCTGCAATCGTTGAAGTTCGGCTTGCTTGGTCTCGCCTGGGCCGAATCAACCGTATCTGCAGCGGGTGCGGCGAGCTATAATATGGGCTGAATGTCCGTCCTGTCTGTGTTGCAGAATCTGATTTTTTACGACTAATCTGACGATTTTTCTTATGTTGGGAATTATATCTTTATTTTTAGTACAAAATAATTATTGATTATTATTATCAGTCTTACTTTTGCTGTGTATGCAAATGATACAATTCATTAAATACTACATTTATTACATAAATTTATTAATACATTATTCAGTAATTATAAGCCATAAACAGCCACGTTTTTAGCACACTAATATATGTGGCTTCCCAGACATGTAAGTTATTGTAACCCATACAAAGAATGTGGGTTGAATCGTCCGTCCTTTAAATTTCCGCTGCAGTGGGTCGAAACATCTGATACGGCACCCCTGCATTTTAACTAAGTGGGCCAAATCATCCATCTGAGTGGGTTGGAGTGAGCCAAATCATCCTGGGCCGGATTGTCCATCACGTTGGGCTGAATACATTTTGGGCCAAATGGGTTACAACCCACGTTGAATGATTGGCCACAAAATGACAGCCAATTTTTGCCTTCACAATCACATATGAATGGTATGACATGTTATCATGCAATGTGTTACTGTTTTTAGCATGTTCACTAAAAGATAAACGTGTTTTTCAACTTTCTCTTCACTTATGTTGTTATTACATACAGAGTGATTCAGTATACATTAACATACATGCATTGTCTTGGCTGCTTTTTGAATTTGATGTATTTCTGGAGGGAAGCAGGAGCTGAGGGGTTCGCCTGTCAATTGTTTTACTGTTGATGTCTCTGTGTCACAGTGTCAGCCACATACACTCACCCACATGATTGTATTCTTTCAGTAATTGTTGCCGCATTTGAAGGCCGAGAGATTGAACCAACAGTCTACAGGAAGCTGCTGACTGATTCCTTGGACGAGGAGACACTTGCAGTGATCTACACAGGACTGTTTCGCTTGCTACAATTGGCTCTCAGACTGCCACTGTCATCTCTGAAACAAGAGGTGAGTGTTTCTTTGAATAATTAAAAGATCTCTAGTTTCTCATTTATTGATAACGTACATATTTCCCTCTCGAGAGAGTTGTTTTTGTGATCTGAGTCTGACTGTTGTGGCTGCTTCTCACGACTCTTGAGCAGACTTACATCACAGCTGCCAGTTTTGTGACATTACCACATGACCCAGACTGATGTTGAACTCCTGACCAACGTCTCGGTTCAGTGACTGCGTTTCTCTGTCACTGTTTCTTACCTTCTGTGACATCAATATTTTCAAACTAATATATTTCTGTCTGATCGCTTATTGCAGACCAAAGATGACACAAGGTGGCAGCTTAAATCACACTGATCTGTTGAACTTATGGAGACATATAAGGAGTGCGTAGAAGAAACAAGAAGTGTCACACTGTGGACTCCCTTAAATTTAATCAAAGTCTGTATATCTTGTGTCTTGTGTTGTACCAGGCTGTGAATATATCACCAAAAAATTGCAAGATGTTACAAGGATTGTGGAAGGATTCTACTCACATATAAGATTGCACGTTTGAGAACATAATCAGTTATGCCAAGAGGAATGTTTACTTAACCAATACATCTGTTTTTACAGAGTTTCAAGGAAGATCTGCAGGAACTCAAGTAAGTTGTGAACCAAATGTATGCAGTTATGCATACATTATACATACTGTAATTAATATACATATAAATATATTATCTTGTAATAAATTAACTTGATGGTGCATAAATTGTTGTAAACGTTTCTCATGACTTAATAACTTAGCCCAAGCTGGGTTTTTTTATTCAGGCAAGCTGTTTAATTAATAAATATTTGCAGTTCAGTAGTCTTACTAATATAATCTGGCTCTGTAGTAGTAGTATATACATTGTTGGAGTTTTGCAATTTAATTATCGTTTTATAACATGTCCATAGAGTGGACTTAGACGGTCATGTAAATAAAAAAGATGTTGGTTGTTATTTGGAACATTGTGAGATAACATAACGTTGATATTTTACTGATGACTAGATGATCTGTTTTATTTATTGATTCATAATGTTAGAAGTTTACACATTGTAAATGCCTGTTTTGTACATTGGTTAGTCTTTTTGTAGTATCATTTTTGATGTGTATGCTAAGCAAATTTATTGTTTCCAATTTGTTTTCAGCATTCCGGATGATTTCATACCAGATATAACCAGCGTGGTGTTTGGTTCAAGGTTTGCCAATTTACTTGCTATAATAATAAATTATGGACAACGCCCCAAAAATGTACAGTTTAATAAAATATATGTTTTTGTATCTCACAGTTTGAATTATAAAGTCAGGCTAACAAAACAATTTGCCATAAATGTTCAACAATCCACTACATTAATTTATTGTTATAAGGTTTTTGACATGTGTTTTTTCTTACAAACAAATAAGGAACCTAGAAATAAACAGTAAATTTGAGGAAAGTGTTAAAGTATTGATTGACACTTCAGTGGCATGCCCAGCGAAAGGGTTAACTACAAAACCCAAGAAAAGTGTAAATGTTTATTCCAGGGCTTCTTGGCAAATACTTTGTAATGTTCATTCCTATTAGCTACCTTGCCCCCCCCCCATAACTACTGAGATGGCAGTCACAGCACTAACATTCACACTATTTCTTGGTGAAAGTAGTTTTACTTACCGGGGTGTAGCAAAATCAGATGCCCAAGAGGAAAGAAAATATTCAATGCCTCAAAAACTGTTGTCTTTGTGCAGATAACATTCAAATTCTTACACAACATATTTTATTTAAGCCATACTTGATACAAATCATTTGTTTCAGGCGACCAGCGATAGATCAGAGTATAGTAGAACTTCGGCCCAGATTGCCCAAACTTGAGGGGTTCAAGTGGAGGGTGGACATTGGCATATCAACAAGGTGGGGGTGACGTGTTTGTACCGTGTCACATCATGTTTGTACCATGTCACGTCATGTTTATACCATGTCACGTCATGTTTGTACCGTGTACTGTAGCAACTACAATACATACTGGCGTGCTATATCATATGGATTACACGATATTATATATTCAATACATAATTTTGGTAGGAATGCAGTCATAATTATCTGTAGCATGTGTATGGATTTGTTTCGAATTTGTAGAAAGATCATTACCATGGGGTAGTTAGTATTACATTGAAAACAAGAAGATTATTAAACTGATGTAGGTGTTTGCTTTGTAGCCTGAAGAAATGCAAACATTCAGAATGCTATAAGCCTGTTTATACTTAATCAGATAGTTTTATAGTGGGTTTATACACAAGAATTATTTATCTTGACCCTTTAGATTTTGAGGGGCACAAACTGTTTTCTAATTTGACAACACACAGAGGTGGCATCATCTGTTGGATACTTTTGTTACTTATGTCATTGGATTGTTTAATGCATCTGCTGTGAATTAGGAGTATTTTTGCATGAGCGTTGTTTGAAAATATTAATTAATTCAGAGTTTGTACTCAGAGGTAGGTGTAGTGGGTATAATGTGTGAAAGTCATATGGAGTTTTAAATGATTACCTCCACATAATATAATTAGAACGACCTACAACGAGGATGTGTGTTGAACTAATGGCATACTGAATAGGGGGCTACTGGCACTAAATTCTCACGCCTTAGGGGCTAGAGACAAGGGGGCTAATAGAATGACATGTGTCTCACTTTTAGTTTAAAAGTTAGTATATTTACTACAGCTGTACGTAGATTTAAAATATCATTAATATGTGCACAATTTTCAATCTTGGTAATTCTGTTCAAGTTGCAAGGATTCACAATACATAATGAATTTATATAATTCCTGTCTTAAAAAAACAATCTGTCTCATCCCGTTGCATTGACATTAATTCAGATATTTTATGATTATTATTATTATTGCTTCTGTCCGATTTACAACAACTTCAACTTTAGCAGACATGATCCCAAAAACATGACATGACATGTCATGTTTCTTGTAGCGTACTTCACCGGACACTTCAACCGACGTTGATGACACAGATGACACTTGGTGACGGAAAGATACACACATTCGAGGTAGCCTTGCTGGAGTCTATAATGTCTGTCTATGTCCCAAATGTTCTTTGAGCTGAAAAGTGTTGAAGCAGTAATTTGTTGTGCCGTAGTTTTAAGAAATGACCTCTGGTGGGCATCTGGTGATTTTTACCTAAGATCAACATCTTATGTATTTAAGACATCAGTAATTCCATGTTCCAAAGTTAGTAATACACTTTTTGTGATAGCTTTGCATAGTTGTTTAGGCTTTGGTAGCCTTTTTGTGATTAAAGCATTAAAACATCCCAAGCAAATCATAAAGTGGCACATAACCAATTTTATGGCAAGTTTTGTAATCATAAAAATGCAAATTCTTATATACCGCAGTATCCAGTCCTCAGGACCGTTCAAAGCGCTTTATACTTTACTTCGCTGACAGACCTGTTCACTCAGACACCATCTCGCCTTCTCTGGGAAGCATCCAGCCATATGCTACAATTAATGTGCGAAGGCTGCACGTACACATATCCACCACTGTCCACAGCCAGGCACTCATTTATACAGATGAGTGAAATGGAGCAATGTAGAGTGAAAAAACTTGCCCAAGGTTTCAACACCGCAGCACAGGATCCGAACCCGGGTTCTCGTAGTCGAGAGTCCGAAGCTCTAACCCGGAGCCATTGCACTCTACACAAAGAGTGTAGATAATGCATATTTTAATATACAGAAACTCTGTATTGTTACAAAAGTTATATTAAATTGCTTGCTATGTAGATATTATTAAATAACTTTAAAACTGAACAACAGTTAGTTCTTGTTTCATTCGCCAGGTGTCGCCACAGTTATATGACTTGCCGTTAGGAACGCCAATCTGCGTTACCTTTCGTTACATAAGCATCCAGTTATTTACCGTTGTACCGAGGGAGTAGGCGTGACCTGGTTTGTTATTCACGCGTTAATTATGTTACGTAACGTCACTGCCACTGCATAACATTAAAAGCAATGTAGTTTGTCTTCAGAGGACGAATTTGATAAGTGTATAAAGTGCATCGTAAAACACTGTGTTGCGTAACCCGTCGACGGCACCAATTTCCTGTGTCTGAGTCGGGCAGGTGGAATAAGCAGGCTGATTGCCTATCCAGTGTCTAGATGGGTTTTTTTTACAGTTGCTCCACATCTCTGCTTAATGGTTTATAATGAACGTGTGTGATGTGAACATTTACGCAAGTGTGAATAATTATCTTGGTACTTTGTGTGATGTGAACATTAACACAAGTGTGAATAATTATTTTGTACTTTGTTAATCTGTACATTTTGGCACAGGGTGCATCATGTCGAGATTAACCATGTTCTATATAGTGATAAGAAGAACCTTATTTTTATGCATTCCATAAATTTAGATAAATCCATTTGGATGCAATAAAAACATATTTACCCTTGTCTGTGCACATCATTGTTAAATTGTGTAAATGATAATAATGAATATGAGAATATATTAAACATTATACAAAGGCAATACCCAGGTCAATACACATCACATATGTAATGATAATAAATAAATAAACTGTATCAAACATAATAAGTTCACTAGTTAATTGCATCAGTAGTTAGTTCCATATTAATCATAAGTAAACTTCACAGCATAAATATAAAATATTTAGCCAATGGTGTGTCTTGTAATTAAAGACGATTGCCATTCCATTCCTGCAAGTGTAGCTAGGCATTTATGTCATAATTTTATAATAATTAAGTTGACCCTGGGTAACACAATCTCGTTGTGCATAAAAGTATGTAAATACATGTCCACATCTGTAACGGTACAAACTTCAGATTATTCCACTCAGACCAATACAAAATGTCTAGCATACAGATGTTTGTATTTTTTTTACAGATGAATTCAAAAATTGCCTACTAGAATGTTTGGAGTTGTGGAAAGTTGCTTATAATATTGTGTTATGTCGACTAACAGGGAATGTGTATTTAAATGTTGAGCTACCACAGACTCAACTTAGAGCAGTGTCCACCATTCAGTGGTTTGCTCTATTAATGCATTGCTCCAGGGACTAAATGACACATCTAAATTGCAGTGGTTCACTTTCTTACAGATGCCAGTTCACAAGTTCCAGGAGCTGAGGTACAGTGTTGCCTCGGTCCTCAAAGAAATGGAAGATTTGGAAAAACGGAACATTCTCAAAATCGATACGTGAAGAAGCCCAGTCATAAATGGTCGTTTCTCAATGAGCAATTGTACACTCTTTGTACAGCCTGCAGCTGTGTATACTGGCCCATATCTGGTTGTGTCACAAAACTAATGGAGTGAGATCAAAATTTGTCATGCACGTACGATAGGCGTGCTTTGTGTGACTCATCTCGAGACAAACGCACTGAAGCAGTATCATCCTCGGAAGTTCATTGTTTTGTTTGATCATTTGTTATTGCATGACATAATTTGTATTCGCTATAGAAATATGTTGGATAGACTCCATCAACCGATATATACTAACTGGGGTCAATTTCTACCTCAGGTTCAGTTATATTTCATTACACAATAAGCTGTAATCGTGGACTTTTCTAATACACTGCCATCATAAATTGCCGCAATCTCGCAGCTGACAGTACAAAGACTGCACGTGGTATGCAGGCTATTACAGTACAAAGACTGCATGTGGTATGCAGACTATTACAGTAAGGTAATATTTGGGGTAATCACTTAGGTTTCGTTGTCTCAGTTGTCAAAGCAATAATAAAATGCTGTCATTGTAACGGTTGTTCGGATTCCAAACAGTAAATCAGAGGTGCCAAGTTTGCAGTTTGCTTTCATTACAAACAATCTGTTTTAACCTATTTGACATGCTACATTGTATGCGAAGTGGCTCAATATTCGGAAAACAGCAAGGACTTTGTTGGAACAAAAAAACATTTCGGAGCATTACTTCCACCCGTTTAATCAATTTTTCAGCATAACGGTTTCCCCTTCTTAATTATCACTTGGCACTTCTGATCTCGTGACAATCTGCAGAAGTCAGCCGCGTCTCCAACACAGTAAACAACGTTATTTGTTTAGCTTTACATTTATTTTATTAATCAGTATTATTATTCAAACAATAAATAACACATAGGACAGACAGACACCTTCCATGCATATTTACGTGCGCACCACCATGCGCACAAAAAAGTCACAACAAAAGACAAATATAAATAAATGCTAGACTCCAGGTCCAATTTGATTTGTTTGCCTTTGGTCCGGCGGCAAGATGAGGTGCTTACAGCTTCTTGACAGTTCGCTCAGCATGGCTATCGTCCTAAGCGAGGCTATCGTCCTCGGTGAAGCTATCGTCCGTCCACCAGTCAACAACAGTCTTTGTAACACATGCAGCCTGTCTGGTCATTTTAGACAGTGTCTGTCTACAATAGACGCCAGCTCCGGGTCCAGTAGTCACACACAGTAATTATGAAATGTTTCCCGTCTCGAACCACACGAACTGAGATCGTTTATAACAACTGAGAATTCCGTTGAGCGTTGTCAGTCACTCGAAGAACGTGAACGCGAGCAGAACGGCGACAATCAGGAACAGGAACGCCACCTTGTGTCGCATGATCAATCCGACTAGTCACGTGGTCCAGCAGCGATTTACTGCGAGCAGGAACTTGTGAACGCCGAGCAGACGGTCTCGCAACGAGGTCGTGCGCAGCAGTGCATGCTGGGCTCGCTTGTCAATGGGGAGAACGGCTGTGAGCCACCAAAGCCACGACGGACCGTCATCCAGGCTGAAGATGTCATCCTCGATGGCCGGGAACTCTCCAAAGTGCTGCAGGATCTGCATCTGAGGAACAGGGGGAAGGGAGGACAGCCATCTCTTCCCCTCCTTGTACACGGCGTCGTGGAGTTGCTTCAGTTCTGAAACCAACAATTAATCACATTAGCAACTGACTGGCTGCAACTTTTTCACACGTTTTTCTCTTACCATTCAAACATTCCATCTAATGTTGACGCTACCATAAGCTCCGATAACACAATCACTACAATCATTCTTACGCTGAATTACTCATCAGTTATAGCTACACAGTAAAAATCCTCATAATCATGTTCTGAATTCTGGATTTTAGTTCTGAGTATAAATAAAGTTCAGACAGAATTCTAATAATAAAGTTCCTTATGAAACAGTTCTATCCGAGGCGACAGATTTACTGACAATCCGAACAGCTTTCTATAAAATACACACCATTTTTCGCACTTTCTTCCACTGTTGTGTCCTTCACGAACTCTACACGTGCCATGTGGTAGCCATCTTTCTGTCGCTTACTGAGCACGCGGAATCGCTGACCACCGACAGTGTCCAGAACTGACCGTCCGTCCGGCAGATGCTGGACATTGCGGATCTCCAGCATACATCCGTATTCAGCGAAGTCATTCCTAAGACAGCAAAGGTGGGGTTAAGTACAAGTTACCAGTTATAATTTGCATATTTACTGTGCTTTAAATTATGAAAGAATTGTATTACCTGAATTGTTTATGCCAAAATGTGTACACATTATATTTTTAATAAATTGGTTTATATTTTACCAGATCACTTAACATCACATCCGCCAATCAACAAATGTTCCTCGATGAAAGAATTTATGTAACGGACTGATACCGAATATAAAACAACACTCACTGGTTGCCATCAAACGCGATGCACATGCCGAACTTGCGAACGCCAGATTCCATGCAGCGTCGAATCATCAGTCGATATCTCGGCTCGAAAATATGTAGAGGGCAAGGAATCTTGGGATAGGCAAGTGTGCAGACAAAGATGGGAATTTCGGGCTGCGTAGACGAGTCGATGCTGAAAACAAAATAAACTATCATTAGAATAATTCTATCAAAAAAACCCTATAATTTCGGAGAAAATTAAATGCAACTCCACAGCTTGTGACGGCATCAGAAAACTGAATCAGGCTAAGTTTATATAGGTCACCTAGTTGCTATGACAACCTGACATACGGCGGCAGCCAACAAAGACAACCTTTACTCAATGGTGCCTTCTGTCTGTCACAACACCTGTCTCACTTAAGTGTCTTGGCAGGGCAGTTCACCAACAAAAACTACTCAAATTGCTGTCTGCCGTTACGAGCACAAGCACTGCTTTCTTTGCCATTCAACAGCTGGTGCATAATTGCCCTGCTACACCCCATTACGAAAACGTTGTCAGCTTTGTCAGCATCATGTACCTGTTAGTTTCGCTCATTTCCTCATCATGGCATTTCTTCCTCTTTGCATAGTCTTCGGTGAAATACGTTTGCATAATCTCCTCAACCGCTACTGTGGTGCAATCCTCTCTTTTTGCGAGAAACTGCAACAAAAATATCATTTTGTACATCCTGCAAACTTCATAAATCTTATTTTAAGTTTCCCAATTAAGACATGATATTTATTACAAACATATTCTCTGACATAAACTAATGTCAGTTTATTGTTAGTTTTTGCTATTTATTCAACAATTCAATGCGTGTTCACTGCATAAAATGACAAGAATTATAACAATTCCACCGTGCAAACTAACGTTATTATTGTGTTACATAATGGACATGTATATTCAATAACATCTTTCGGGCATAGAATTGCTTCAACTAGCGTCAGCTATTAACAACATCCCAATACAAAATAACATCTACCTTTCTTTTACACTCCTATTTACAATAAATTTTCAACTGATCCGTAAGTAATCCGTGACGGCAACAAACCAAGACCAACCTGAGAGAGCGAAGTTTTACACAGCGGACACTTGTTGTTGTAATCGAGACTGCGATAGAGGCAAGAGCGACAAAACACGTGGCCACACGGCGTCGTGATCGGCTGATAGAGCATTCTAAAAACAACAAAGACACCACGTTAAAAATCTATGTACAGTCCCCCACAGATCATACATGTACACTATCACACGAATTAACTTCTGCGCTGGCTCAGATATCATATAAAGAATCCTGCTTGTTTTCAGTAATTTTCCATTAATATTAAAATTATGTTCATTTATGCCTATTGTAATAATTATAAACAGTGAATATAGAAGTCATAATCATTATATTATGGTCATAATTACTTTTACAATACTAAGAACACTACTGCACCAAAATGATCAGAAGCCTAACTCCATGTAGCTTGTCTAAACCGAAGGATTTATTCATGTAAAATGGGTAAAAAAATTGGATAGATGGATACACTGCAGACGTATCAAAGTAAAAGTATGTGTTCAGGACTTAGAAATATTACAGCTCCCACCACTCCAAGAAGATAAGCAAAGACACATTGATACATGATAACATTCTACTGGGACAGTTGCCTCACCTTAGACATAAACTGCATTCAAAGTCCTCCCGCAGACACAGTGACGGGTCCACCGGTCGGTGACACTGGGACGAGGTGGCTGAGATCACATCTACACCTGCAATACATCACACTTGTTATAGGTCGTCTCTACTTTCGTGTCATCACCATAACAAGTTTGCATGACAATCCACTTCCATCATCTGTGTGCAGTAACTGACACTAAACACAAACTCAACGCACAACAGAAATAACTTACAGCTTAGAGGTAGGTACCAATCATGAAAACATTTACACGTAAAACGTTCCAGCGCCATCGATTGGATGATTGATTAACAACAGTAAATGTTAATTTTGTCTTCAATTTAATGCCATAACCCATAATAACTGACACTTACGAGCATGTTTTGTTGGCACATTGTCTGTTTGAGATTCCATAGTTGACGCGTTGTGAGATCGTTTCCTCGATGTGACAGCGGTAGACTGAGAGACATCACAGGTGGAGGTAACATTGGCTGAGAGTCGACCTATCACAGACAACACCCATACCATCAGACAGGGTTGCTTACAACAATTTTTAATATCTTAAGCTATCAACGAAACCCAAAATTTAACACCATGACATGCAAACATCTTTGATACAGGGTGTCACACGTCAAGATAAATTGGTTTTCTAATCATTAAACCAGTTACAATAATAATTACTCTTTTTATAAATAAAACAATGAGCCCAAATAAAATAATTATGTTTTGATTAGCAAAATATTTTAAATAAAAAATTCCAATAGTTTTTTTTTACAAATAAAGCAAAACATTGTAATCATCAGTTTTTACCTAGAACAATGGGCAGAAACTTTCATACCATAATTCCAGAACCTCACCAAATCAAACATGTTCTGTGGCTTCAGGAAAAATGTACATAACAAACACCGGACAAAATCACATCAGAGATCTGCAGTAGTGAAGCAGAAAGACTTACAGTGCCTGAGGACGGCTTGGGGCACCGACTGCTGCATAGACTCCTTAAGTTCCTTCAACTTCCCAACGTCGATCGCCACTGGAGACGACACGCAGGGGTCAAATTGTTGCCATGGCGTTGGGTTGAGCACCTGTCTTGCCTGGTCGAGATCATTGTCAGTAGATGTGGAGAAAGCTTCGTGAAGAACCTGAAATATACAACAATGTCAAACTGTGAACCACTGGTGAGATGTCCTGTGAACCAATTATTCAACCAACGTTAACCATCTAAAAAGCTACAATTTAAGCATCACTGGTTGGTCATGATTTCCCCAAAATTCAGATCAAACAAGAAAACTGGCTTCAAAGTTAGACTAACAAATTTGGTTCGTGGTTGTGCAAATACAATTTGTAAATCAGAAAGGAATTAGATTTTTTATAAAAAGCAAAGAATAAGACAAGTAGGAAGTAGAAACGGAATCATACCTTGGCAAGAGCTTTCCGGGCTAGGGTGACACCAGGATCAATGGCAAGACACTGCAGGTAGGCCAAGACTGATTCCTCATGGCGCCTAAGTCCAAACAGGGCAGCACCCTTTCTATAGTAACCCTGAAACACAATGCAAGCATTGAGATTCTGAGGCCTCCTCAAATAGAAAACACATACTAGATGTTCAGTAACTATTAAATTTATTATCATAGTTTAGCAATACAATACCAAAATATTACTGTTTAACTTGTGTTATGATAAAACTCAGTTACCTCCTCTATCCATAACAACATACAATCTTTTTATTTTAAAAACAAAGTACAGTTTGTGTAATAAATACTTACTTTAGGCCAGTCAGGCTTTAACTTGATAGCAGCATCAGCATCTACCAGTGCTTCTTCAAACTGTCCAAGTGCCACGTATGTGAATGACCGATTGCTGAAGATCAGATGGTCAGAATCATCTGAAAAATAAACAAAAACAATAATGTTAATATTTTAATAACAATAAATCAAAGAAATCATCACCATTCCTCATAGATTGCTTCCTGTATATGTACCTAACTAACTGCTAATTAACTATACCCCGTACAATACATTTACATTTAAAACCAGCTGGACATAATCCCACATTTCTAGAAAGTGAGTTAAAATGGTGCACTAACCGCTACACGTGTCAGGAGTCAGGTGTTACTCAGTGACTATGCACGCGTTATCAGCCGTTATGTAATTTTGATGGATTGTCGTTACATAAATACAGGCCAGCCACCAGTGACACTGAGTGACGTTTCACCATAATTATTATTTTCACAAAACATGCAATTTATAAGTAGGAAACAATTATTTGTTTCATTGTGACATGTCAATGGGTCAGGGTTCTATTTCAACAACAAACTTGATGAAAAATTGGCGAAGTCCTAAAAACTTTACAAAAACATCGAATAAAATTGTATTACTACAATAGTAAGGACAGTCACTAAAAGCTGCCAATTGCCATTTCAATTAATAAAAATTCTCACATTATAGTGGCTGGATGTGCAGGCTGGGAATTACATAAGATGATCCATCGTAAGCTAAATCCGGTCCCGTGAGGTCCGAATTCCTCCACGCTACGCCCACAGATCATGACGATTCTTCACGTGCACTGTTTGTTTAATCTCCCCCTTTCGCGTATGCTGTTTGCATAACCTGAATTCGCTCTAAGAAATTATCGTCGGGGGTGGCTGTTTACCCAGATGGAATGACTCGTACAGGCACTAAAATTCACACCGTGTTGCGCCGAAACGGGATAAAAAAATTGGATTATAAAGTGCAAGCAGACGATATTGAGTACTAAAGAGCTGTCACGTCACCAGTCACTATCTTCATCACGTAATCAAGGCGGCAGTATTTCCTTTCATGCGTTGAAACGCATCGACATCAAAAACAAATCACGTCCTCACGTTCAGAATCCTTACAATCTGGTAGCACAGATTAATATAATTCACGGCCTATAATTTAACATTACGTAATCATTTAATTACGCTGATGAATTCTTAGACCTTAGTAATGCTAAATCTAACAGTACGCGTCGAACGTCGATTAGGCGAGTCGTTCAGATAGTCACGTCCACCTATGTATTACACCTGCGCCTGCGGTGCGAATGGCAAAGCGTAGCCGCCGATCATGACTCATGGTGTCGAACAGCGAAGCTCCCGTCACGTCCCCCCTCCCCCATTAGAAACAAGATCTTGAGGTAATTGCTGCTCCCCTACGGTACACGACAAACAGCACGCGCTCGACCCACGCGCAACGGTTTGTTAATAATGTTATACACAACGAATGCTGTTATGTAATCACATTACACGTTACCATCACCAGCGCGTTGTTAGTGAGAATTAACCGATGTCGCAACGTATAATACGTAACACGCTTCAGTATGGTGTCAGTGGTATAGCTATGTTTAAAATAAGACTTAAAATAAATAAAGATTCATTATTTAACGGACACCACAACATGTTCAAGTTCAACTCACCGTGTTCAATGGCTTTCGTGTAAGCACTGACAGCACTATCAAGCTTCTTCTGACCAAACAACATATTCCCCTTCTGTTTTAAGCGCACTGCTGCCAGTTCCTCCGGGAACCATTTCTCGACCGTGTGAGACAAAAGAACGTTCGTTTTCAACGATGTGACACTAACACTCGAGTTGACGTCCGCCAAACACCGCTTACAGCGTTTCGGGCGGTCGTGCTCCAAACATGTTTTACAGTAAGTGTGTCCACAGCACAACGTTACAGGCTCACTCCATAACGACTGGCACAACGCACACGCAAATGTGTCATCTCCGTCCTTCTGACCAGATACCGTTGTTTGCGATCGTTCTCCGTCTTCAATCCTAACGATGTCAACGAGCGACGAGACGAGATTATTGAGGCGATCCGGAGTAACTCGCTCCCCTCCGACAGCGTAAGCATTCAAGTAAGATCTATACGCCGGTTCGAGCCGCCGCGCGGCAGCGTGACTGTCTCCTAGACACATGTATAAATCGTACTGACGACCCTTCAAGTCGTCAAGTTGTTGTTGATGTAGTTCCTTAACGGCATTCACAGATAAATGACAAGTATCTCCAGTCGTTTCCCCAGCACTGAAATTCCACTCGGCAAATACACGTCCGGCCAGTTTGGCCATCGATAAATACAACTAGTAATGCTGAGGCGATTCGCTAGAATGGTAAGATAATATCAGCGGTGCGTGCGCTCATTCATGTCCGACCACCAGAACACACAGCTCTGCCGCTGTACGTATACTGAACGGCGTGAGTTCTGACATTGTTACAAAACTATTTCTGATTCACGCGCGATACACCCGAAGCATCACTCCCGCGGCCGCACGTCCGCACGCGTTGCGTAACTCATCACGCGCCCTCTGCGCCGACGCTCATTGGCCAGCGCGCTTCAGTAACCACGGACAACAAACCAGACGCCAGCGTAGTCACGCCCACGGCGACTACCGCGTCATCGGGAATTCCCTGTACAAAGCGCGGAAGCCGCCTGCTGCGCGTACGGTCGCACGTAAGCAGTATGTCAGCTGCACGTAGCTGGCCGGTCGGCCTGGCCGGTCGAGTCACTCGGAGCGGACGTTCGACTGGCCAGGCATGATTTATGTAATGAAATGATAAATCTTCAGACAGCTCGCGGCTCGGCGCAGTTAATTAGGCACTCCAATCATACGTGTACACACCGCTAGGTCTTAGGAAACCCAAGCGTTCGTTCAATCAAACCCTCCCGTTTTGTAGAATACGACACTTATTCATAAACTCACACAATAATTGTGTGTGGTGCGTGCGTGCGTGCGTGCGTGCGTGCGTGCGTGCGTGCGTGCGTGCGTGCGTGCGTGCGTGCGTGCGTGCGTGCGTGCGTGCGTGCGTGCGTGCGTGCGTGCGTGCGTGCGTGCGTGCGTGTATATTGTTTTGTTATTTAAAATTCAGCAGTAATATTTCAAAATATTTCTATGACAATAGCAGAATTCGTACGAACGTTTGTATTCCCTTTCTGTTTTCTAATGTCTACAGATAGGCCGCGTCTGCATCGATTACTCTTGCTGAGCGTTTACAACGTGTCTGCCGCGACATTTTTGTCTCCGAACTGTACGTATCGATTCGAAGTTATGAAATCGCCCTTCTTCCAGGATACAATTTTTTAACGTCAAGTGTCTTTGCAGAGAGTAATCGCTGCATGTATCTATGTTCTTATCTCGTACTGACAGCATATCTGTTGTGATGACTGGATTACGAAACGACTTCACAGTGGAATGACGGAGTGATCAGAATGATTTGTTTACGAGTGCGTTTTTTTATGAAAGCGACCGCTGCACGTGTCTTTCAACAACAAAGGGTTGTTATGGAAGGCCGTTCTTGGCCCACAGCGCACGAGTATGCTGGATTTATGTAGTCGTTGTCGAATAAATAAAAATGATGGATTTGTTGGAATGACAGGCCAGTCTCACGGTTTATGTGTGCGTGCTGCGTGCGTGCGTGCGTGCGTGCGTGCGTGCGTGCGTGCGTATATGTGTGAGCCCATATACGTGTGTGCATGCGGTCTGTTAGAACAAGCATTATGTGTGTACATGTGCGAATAGGTATCCATGTACACATTTATACTAGGCCCTGTATATATATATATATATATATATATATATATATATATATATATATATATATATATATATAACAGGGCCTAATATATATATATAGGGGTCAATAGATACATATAACTGGTTTATATATGTGCATGCGCACGCATCCAATCAAACATGCACAAGACAGTTCATTCTTTTTCTACACGTGGACCCACATCTCCGTTAGTTTTCCATGTATCGAGCTGAAACATTGCAAGTGAGTTAGCGTGTTCATTGGGATTTAAACTTTTCCAAATTCGTCCGGGGGGTTGGAGAATTTGGTGAGCTAAAAAAAATCAAATGTCTATACAAAGTGGAGTTCCAACAATGGGATTTCATGTTGTCTATATCATCGTAAATATAATTATGTCATTTACAACAGTGTCACTTTATGATTGAACAATTTTAATTTTTTTTATTATTAACATTTCAAAATCCCGCAAACTTAAACATGTCCAACTATGGCCGTGGCTAAACCCTGCAACTACTCTGTCTACACCACGAAGCATTTTGTTACGTCTAACAAGTGACAGGCGTGGGATACACTGAGACAATGCAAGTTTATGGAATACACCGATACGGTGTAAGTTTCAGGATAAAAGCCATGTTTGTTTAAAAAAAAGTAGGCCATTGACCAGTTACAATTTATTAATGTGAGTAGGCTGGAAACATTTCGGTTAGGTTTTGGGTGGGATTCAATTGTGGGCATTTGAGATTTGGTCTATTTTCAGTGTTTATAATTATGAAACATTTTTGAGTGCAAATAACTTAAGATTTTGCTACATTCCATTGCACAAGATTATGGAATCTTTAGTGGATAGATGTTATTACCAGAGACGTGGTTTTATCTGGATTATTTCTTTATCCCCAATGCAAAACCGAGCAACTTAGTTAGAATACAAAAAAGAATGTAAGATAATTTTAACCAACCAAATGAAGGTGAAAGAGAAAACTTAATTCATATTTGAGTGTATTTATTTAATTAGTTAGTTAGTCACTTGTTGTGGTAATTATTATTATTTTATTTATTTATTGTAGTTGGTATTTACATATGTTCTTGCGAGTTACTTGTAATTGTGTTTTTGTTTATGTGTTATTTATATTTTAGAGATGATGGTTGCATTTGTGCAATTTTTTAAAGACAAATTGCCTCATGGGAAAAGTTTGACATACAGCTCGTAGGCAATGCACTGCTAAGAATTTAACTGTAGTTTTTTTGCAGTTGCGTGATTTTGAAATAAACATTCTCAATCAACACAGTTCCTGCAATGCTGTGAGTATTTGGTTTATTATATTTAAAGAACATGGACAACTCGTATCTTGACACGATGTAAGACACAGCTTACTTTTTCCTAGGTTTCATTGTCCGTCACACAAGTCGATTGGTAAAAACTTTATTATAATGTCACCCATAAAATGCGGGATGTATACAGTTAGGAAACAAGGTACACCAGTTTGACTACTGACCAAATCAAAATGCTTAATATATTAATATATATATATATATATATTTATATATATATATATATATATATATATATAACTATGCCGTCTAATAATGGCTGCAATTAACGTGAGTGACTCACTTCTGAGTTGATCCTGTCAACACTATCGTCGCATAATTGCTAATAATTATAATAATGTAGGCATGACAGTGTTGTATATTAGAAGCTGTAGCTAAACAAAATCCACTCTAAATTATGCGAAAACGTAGGGGCCTAAGTCTACAGTCCAGTCCAATCCCTGTCATTACATGAATTCTAGCAACGATCATAATTGTGTTCGCGGAAACAGGCACTTGGGAAGCTGTGCTAAAAATAACAAACGCGCCTTTTATCATCGTCGATAACAGCATTTTAGGAATGCACAGTGTCTGTCTCAACTCGTGCCAAAAAGTCACAGCTTCCTATTTTGACATGGACGAACTTGGTGACATCCCATCAAACCATAGATATAAACACAGTGCATCAAACACACAACTCTGAGACCACGTTGCATAGAAATTGTATTTTATGTACGCCGCTCCATAACACTACATCGTACGTTCGTGAGTACATAATTCACAGAATGCGATTTTACAGAGTCACAACGTGGTAACGTGTATGAATCAGGCTGTGATAAAAAAATGTAGTTTCGCAGGTACGGCGGTCATTTCACACACAGTATTATGCGTCGGTTGGCTCTCCATAACCGTACCCTGCGGCGTTCACATTTGTCTATGTGCTGAGCGTGTGGCTCGCGCCACGGGTCACGTGCACGAAGAAACGTGCCGATGTCGCCGACGCAGACTGCCGCACGGTCGGTGCAGTCTCTTTGGGGAGCCGTTGGTTATTGCATAACCCACGCGTTTTCGTCGGATCGGCGTCTGCTAATATTTATGGGCGTTGCCTTTTTGTTCCTCCACATTCGAAGCGCGATCCCATTCCCGCGTCTAGACTTATATACGTCTCTCGAAGCCAGCAGACGACACCCGACAGACAACTGTTGGTATACTGCGAGTTGTTTATGTGCGCAACAGACGCTATCTCGACCGACACTGAAGACAGTCACCGAGGTGTCATTGACGTCGAGTGGTTGCGGCGTACTTGTCGGTGCCTCAATGAATCTATAATCGTGTACGCTCATCGACTGTGTGTGTACCTTTTATAATTATTATAAACTACACACAAGCGTACATCCAATGTCATCCATAAGCGCTTACATGCGCATACGCTTACATGTATGAAATAAATGCATGCAAGCATAATACATGCATGCATACATATATGTACACATGCATGCATGCATACATACGTGCATGCGTGCGTACGTGCATGCGTGCGTACATACGTGCGTGCGTACGTACGGACATACATGCATGTATCATGGTTCACGCCCGTAGCGTGGTTGACCGCCGGGACCCCTTGATACACCCCAGCCAGCCATCAAATATACGCTAGCCCCTATGTGACAGAAAAAATAAACTTTATTAATTATGTTATTAATTCTGGAAGTATATTCGCAATCGTTTGTACCACATGTGTAGTTGAAAGTAAAACTGCATATCGCAGCAGTATAATTGGGGGAGTGGTGTTTTGACCGTTTGTGTCACATATACCGTGTCACACGTGGGTCCATAGTGACATGTTTATTTATGTTACATATTCATTGATGCACGTCGTGCATATGTCTGGATGGGGATATGTGGGAGGCTAGACTCCCCTTATGTTTATGTCATTTTGAAGAACTTTTACCACCATATCAATAATAACGACTGTGGAGAGGAATCTCTGATCCAATTTTGTCTAAGTAAACCTGGCCACCAATGGGGAAAATGAACTGGTCAAGTCCGTCGGGCGACGGTCAGACGACAGCGCATGTGGTATAACCGTATAGGGTCAGTTACGGCCTTGACCTTGGCGTGGCATTGGTCGGTGGACACTGGACACCGGGTACAGGCCGGATGTAACTCGGGCAGTGGATCTGATTACA
The DNA here is from genome assembly GCA_025642075.2 of Ridgeia piscesae. Lineage (NCBI taxonomy): Eukaryota > Metazoa > Annelida > Polychaeta > Sabellida > Siboglinidae > Ridgeia > Ridgeia piscesae. The sequence continues at coordinate 141,136 of JAODUO010000643.1, forward strand.
AAACGTAATGGTCTTGATTTTACACCGGACAAATAAAACATCTGGCCGGAGAGTGAAGGGAAACTGGAGGCGAGGAAGATGTAGACCTGGGAGATCTGTGTACGGATTGGCTGGACATGGAGAGGGGAGGAGAACAAGGGAGATAGGGAAAGGAGAGGGGAGACGGTTAACCTTGCATTGCAGGAATACTGACGAAACGAAAGTGAAACCGAGAAGCATTGTCGAAGTCACCACACATGACACCGTACACGAGAACAATCAACAGAACATCACATTCTAACGTATGGAATATGAGTTAATTAATAGAACATTTTGAATGAAGAAACGTTTATCGTGTATTATCTTTTTATCTTAGGAGAACATATGTTTTATCTTAGGAGAACACAGGCAATTCTTTTTACGTCTGATGAGTTCGTTGCGTCATTCTCGTTTATTCCCACGCAGGCCAACAAGTGCACTGTGACAGCTAGTGAAGTAACTATTAGGTAACAAATACTACACCCCTCTCATTTTGTAGACCGGTGTAGGCCTAAAATAGATATAGGGTGTTATCGCAAGATGTTTTCCCATACGATAAAACTGGCGTAAGCCCGGCCTACTTGACCAGATGTCAACGCGTAACGTAAAACCGCAGTCAAGATTTATTCCAGTCTGTACTCGGCGAGAAAAACGAACGAGGTTCACAGGGACTGCAAAAAGACATGGTAACAACTGCGTCGCTATATTTAAAACTCTTACGAGTACACGTGTGAAGGTCACGGGGTTACGGACGTTTGAAGGGTGTTCCGGGAATCTCGATTTCAACGACGTTGTAAGCCAACTGTGCTGATTTCGGGAGATAATAAATAAAATACGCTTGTTGGAGTATGGCCCCAATGTATGGCATATACCAAAACAAACATGAAATACATGCATGTCACTTGATAAACCGTTTTGATATGTTGACTAAGTTTTCTCAGCACCCAAAATCGGGTGCATTATTTAGGAGGTATTTTATAACTTCATTGTTTCACCATCTTAATCCTTATTCGGTATGACTACGACAGCGCGCGTGTTTACGTAAACCTAATTCACATCCGTCGTTGCGAGTCTCCGATAAGGCCTATTTTACACGCCCCGCTGCGTTACTATAGCGGCGCGACGTTGTAAATAAACTGCATGCGTGTGACGTGTCAATTCGCGGGCCCCGATAAGAGACGCTGCCACCCACAGCTCGATTGCGCGGGGGTTGACTGGAAGAACTATTGTAGGCCTACGTTTAACATTCCACTGTGGTGACGTCACAGGGACTATACGTAGATTACGTACATCTTTGCTGCTTGCAAGCGTTAATTTTGTGATTATTCTATGTATGATGAGTGGAAT
>JAODUO010000643.1:145000-152500 GCA_025642075.2 Ridgeia piscesae
ATATATATATATATATATATATATATATATATATATATATATATATATATATATATATATATATAGTACTATGTTTTTGGAATTACATAATGGATTATCGCCATGGATTTACCAGTCTAATGTATTTTAATCCAATGTTTACGCAGGTGCAGGAAGTAACGTCATGAACACATTGCCTGACCTGCCACGACGGAAGCTGTGTAAACACTCCTAGAGCAGTGTTTCTTAACCCCTGGAATTATGTCGCCAAGTTGTTTTGAATGTATGTATATTTTCAGAATGTCCTTCATTGTCCTGTATTGTATTTGATGCCCGTAACAAATGCATGTTACACGTATAATGTGTGCCAAATGTTGGTTGCTTTTGAAAGGCAATGTGACGTACGACCACACGCTGTTTCACATCGTACTGCGTCGACGACAGACCGTAATTAATATCTCGTTTAGCTATCAAACCTTCAGACATATTTATTTGAGAAAAAAATATGTAGAAACTTATTCTAGATATACATAGTCTCACATCCGGAAAAAAATCCAATAGGGCCTATAATAATGTGTTATTATAAAGTTATGTAAAACACCTGTTCAAAGTGACTAAACGTTGGCTATTATATAATTGGTTTGTCCGCGGTGTCTTTTTATCCAGGGTCAAATACTGATACGTCACGACAACAGAGCCGGACGGTCACTACGTCACGAGAGAAATATGTCGTCGTGGCTGAGTTTCGTGCCGATGGTAGCGCATGCCGTGGCAGGTCTACAGACCGCGGCTGGCAGCTTACGCAACACGGCGGCAGATGGCCGCAGTGTGGCTACGTGAATACAGCCACGCGCCCAGGTCCTGCAGCCAGCAGTCGTGACCGCCTGCCACCGTATGGCACTGCAAGCCGACACCCGTCGTATATGGAGCAATGCCACGATTAGTGTCCTCCGCCATTGCACACGCGGCGTCACGTCACGATTGGTATCCGTCCGCCATTGCCCACACAGCGTAATGCCACGATTAGTGTCCGCCCACCATTGCACACACGGCGTAATGCCACGATTAGTGTCCATCCGCCATTGCACACGCGGCGTAACGCCACGATTAGTGTCCATCTGCCATTGCACACACAGCGTAATGCCACGATTAGTGTCCGCCCACCATTGCACACACGGCGTAATGCCACGATTAGTGTCCATCCGCCATTGCACACGCGGCGTAACGCCACGATTAGTGTCCATCTGCCATTGCACACACAGCGTAATGCCACGATTAGTGTCCGTCCGCCATTGCACACACGGCGTAATGCCACGATTAGTGTCCATCTGCCATTGCACACGCGGCGTAACGCCACGATTAGTGTCCATCCGCCATTGCACACACAGCGTAACGCCACGATTAGTGTCCATCTGCCATTGCACACACGGCGTAACGCCACGATTAGTGTCCATCTGCCATTGCACACACGGCGTAATGCCACGATTAGTGTCCATCCGCCATTGCACACGCGGCGTAATGCCACGATTAGTGTCCATCTGCCATTGCACACACAGCGTAATGCCACGATTAGTGTCCATCTGCCATTGCACACACAGCGTAATGCCACGATCAGTGTCCATTATACATGAACGACAATATTGTTGCTGCGTGACTCCTCATAAATCATTCCCGCATACTGTTGTTGTTTTTAAAATGTTGCCTTCTTTTTTTGTCACAAAGAAACACCGTTAACATCATAAATAAATAAAATATGCGTCAAAATGTCCAAACCCACTACACATCCATTTGTACAGCTTGACTGAGTTTTGTTACGTAATGGGTCACGTGACAGAGAAGCCAATTCACCGGCAAATCGATGCAAATGTCGCGGTGGCGCTCGCTAACTGATGTTGATATAGTCTCCTGTACCAGTGGCGGGTGTACCCTACTCCTGGCTACGTGTATCAGTTGCGGGTGTATCCTATCCCTAGCACCACTCACACACCCCAATACAGGAAATCTATTCTCAGTAACCTTTCGGATTCCAACCAAAAACATTCGCATTTTATACAAACACACCATCCATTGAGAACACGGTTTTCTTCGATCTTTTACTTTTTCAAATCCAAGACGTTCCCACGAATGCAAGTAAAGGCCGCGGGCTTGTGTAGTGACGTGTCCTGCCTATTGCTGACCGGTGACGCATCGTCTTTGCGTGACTGTGGTCACGTAATTCTCACCGTTACAGCACCAACGGCGAGCTGTACCGCACAGCACTGATCTGGTCTTGTTGTGACGTGTAGTTGTGCCCGTGGCATTGGTCATGAAAACGTCACTTTGCTGACCGACTGCGTGTTTGTGTTTGGGCTTATAGTGAGACGGTATATAATTATACGTAGTTTATACAATTATGGTAAAATAAAGTCTGTCTGTCTGTCTGTCTGTCTGTCTGTCTGTCTGTCTGTCTGTCTGTCTGTCTGTCTGTCTGTCTGTCTGTCTGTCTGTCTGTCTGTCTGTCTGTCTGTCTGTCTGTCTGTCTGTCTGTCTGTCTGTCTGTCTGTCTGTCTGTCTGTCTGTCTGTCTGTCTGTCTGTCTGTCTGTCTGTCTGTCTGTCTGTCTGTCTGTCTGTCTGTCTGTCTGTCTGTCTGTCTGTCTGTCTCCCCGCCCGCCCGCCCGCCGCGCCCCGCCCGCCCGCCCGCCCGCCCGCCACCCACGATTTCCACGATGTAAGAAAATTGCACTGGAAATTAGATCGGGCAGCAACGATTTCGTTTTTTCCTTGTACTGCATGACCACATCGTATAATTGAAAGGTTGGTAATACAAATATTATCCAGGCAGGTCTTATGAAACAACTTTGTTATCATAACCCACAAGTCCACAAACTCACGCCGGTTTGCTTAACGTCTATTTCGTAAGCACAGACTCAACAACAAGTCACGCCTTTGTGAGCGCTATATAAGAGACTTCCGTACGATGCGTCAGTGTTCGGTTATTCAACAGTCGCGGCACGTCGCAACGCAAAATACCTATCCAAGCAATGACAAAAGATACGTTTTGACGTCAACGCAAACAATTGGCGAAGTTTTCCCCGCGAGGCAGCTTAGAGTGATCCGGTTTAGGCGTCGACCTACATTTCGAATAAATCTTAACGGGTACAGCAAGGTTATCATAAAAAGAAATCGTAGCCCATGTGTCTACCGATACGTATATGGTGATTTCACAATTGAATTACAAAGTGTTATAGCCAAACATGCGTTATATATATATATATATATATATATAATTTTATGTATGTATAGTTTTGTATACGTATATATATATACATATATGTATATATATATATATATATATATATATATATATATATATATATATATATATATATATATTCTGTATAAGCCATTTGTAACCGTTAATGTATATGTGTCGCTTCGTTGAATGTTCAACAAACGTTATCAAACGAAACCTGTGTTTACATTTGCGATACAGATAGTGTAAACATTACTGTTTGCATAAATTGGTATTAGGTATTATTATGGTATTAATATTGTTATGACGATGGCGATGACAATTATTATTATTATTACATAATAATTATTATAGAGGACGATCCAACGATCCCTGATGACAATATACTAATTGCAATATCCAAATGTAGTAATATAATGTAATACATTGGCCTCACTCCGCATTTATACCTTGAATCCGGGAGATTCAAGACATATCGTCAGGCTCAGCAATTCGCCGCACATTTGACTATTTTGCAGTTGAAGCCAGTATTTCAAACATACGTCACCATATTTGGACGAAGCTGAAGCGTATTATCTTTTGATGGATTTTTGTGAAGAAAAAAACGAGTTATGCTGGGTTTTTTCCCACACGAGGCCAAGTAATTAATGGTTTTCAGTTGTTGAGAAACTTTACATGAAATATACAGTTAAATCACCTAGTCAGGACAGGACATGCTTTACTGGCTGCCTTGATAAAAAAAAAATTATAGTGGTATCACTGTTTATTCCTAGAGTTTCCGTTGCCTTCGCCATTGAAATCGTAATCGGCAACCTACCTATCGTGAAGGTTGCAGGCACATGTGGGGGCGACTCGACGTGATACGTTTTGTTTTGCAAGTGTTGATTACAAAATGCCTCGCGTTCGCCCCCCCCCCTCCTCCTCCTCACCTATATCCTATACTTAGGTCCCTATATTTCTACGATTTTTCTAAATCGCGCACATGTGCATAATGTTGCGAAAAACGTTTCGAACGGTAATTAACCCACTAAATAAAATTCACGTTGCTTAGCAGAATGTTCGTCAAATAATCAAAATGTTCGTGCATTTTGTCTACATTTTGATGAAATTCTGGTAATGTTATTCACATAACCGTTATAAACATTGTTTGCAAAGGTTGACGGACGTCTTGGGCGTAAGTGTGGTTATAACGTGAGCAAACCGTGACGTAGTGAACGCATCAAAACACGTATCCTGTTTGTTTACGTCACAGCCACAGTCATGCGCGTGACCTACGTCAAGCTTTGCTTTTGCCAAACGGTATTGATAATGGTTATATTTATGTGTGAATGCAACACGAAATCTCCTATATCAAACATTTATGTGCACATTTATGATGGATAAGTTAATTCTACGAATGGTAAAAAGACCTCATACCAGCCTAGTCCATGCCCCCCATGACGATGCAATTTCGTCCAGATTGGCCAATATTCGCGGACGTATACAGATACCAGTATGCACACACACACGCACGCACGCACGCACGCACGCACGCACGCACGCACACACACACACACACCTGCGTTTCGTATAATATTATATAGAAACCGAAACATGTATGTTTGAGTTGTCAACATGTTGAATTATATATCGTTTAGACATTATATTGATAAATATGACATGAGTATTATGTTAAAGAGTGAGCAGCCAGTCATCGCGTATCACACGGCCGTAGGTAGATCCACGGAGCTCGGGATACATGGGTTAACTACCTTTCCCTGACCCTCGAAACCGTTTCCGGTTGAATATGCCCCTGGCGAATCGCAAATGAGATGCATCCGTGTTCCGACATCACGACCCATCCATGGAGAACGAAGTGCTGTAGCTGCTGAAGTTCTCGTGTGAAAAATCGTCAAAAGCCTCGTCGTCGTCTTCGGCTGTCGTGGGCCGAGGCTGACAGGCGGTGTGGTGCTGCAGATCGTTAGCAAAGACTACGTCACAAAACCGATGGAAACAACTATCGTACATATTTCATGTTTCGTGACAGTCAACAGATTGGCGTAAAATTCCGACTAGGAAGCTACCTTTCGTTAATTACACAAGACACACCATAATCATTTCCTTTGATAATAAAAAGTACACATTTTACATTAAACATACCATGAATATGACTATGCTATTCACCGGGACATGCTAGAACTGGACTCGGGATGGGCAATCGAATTTATGCTAATATTGGCCATTGTGAAGTTGTGAACCATATTTCAGGTCTAAGTTCAATTTGCAGGATATAAAAATATAATTTATACATTTAAGACCGTTATTCCAGTCTTAACAACACCATGGTCAAGGGGTTTACGTAGATCAAAGACACCGACAACCTTCGGATGACAAAACACACGTATCTGGGTTAACTGATGTGTTTTCCTGGGGGCCTAGACCTACTCCAAAGGTCAGTGTACAACGTCCACATGTGACGTGTACGTGGTGTCAACTTATCTTTAATGTAGGGTTCTTTGGAACTTGCTGTATTAAGAACATTATGGCAAAAAAAAAAAATAACCGAGGATCAGACTATTTCCATTTGGGCCCCAAGGGTGTGCGTCGGAATTGCAAACAAGCTATATAACGTTCGAATTCTCCTGTAGGCAATTTCTTTCACTGTTTGACGATGTTGTTTACTCAAATACGGAGTACACCTCGACCTGACAACAGTAATGTGATTTTTATGATTTTATTATATAAACTAACACCTTTCGCGTATCTAATACACTGTGGCAATGGGTTGAATGACTTTTTGCGGTAATACGTCGTTAGAGGGGAATAGAGTAACGCGCTTTGAGCGTCAAATATTATTTGAAGGTGGTTGTAGTGTGAAAGTATTGTTTTACTAGTTTTACTATGCAACGTCTGTTTTATGAGTAGCGATGTTGATTAATTAGTTATAACAAACGTCAACGATACTCGTGTATTTGTCCTTTTCACACGTAATGCCATTTCCACATAATGTTATTTGCAGTTAATTTGGCAATTTCTTTACTTGCTGACGTACACAGCACACTAACCCATTGTCTGTGCATAGTCGAGTGGTACAAACAACAGACAATAATCATTTGTCTTGCTGCGTCACGCTACGTCTGTTCCGTCAGTCTCGCTGCACGGGTCGCCGTCACAAACACAGGTTGTCGACACTGACGTCATCGAAGAGCGAGGTGCTTCTTCCTGCGAAGGTGCTCGCGCGTGACTTGGATACGACATCGTGACTTCGTAATTGCCGTCACCAGTCTGGTCCCCACGCAACGTCAGTCTCTGACCGGCGAGTTCTTGGCAAATATCCGCTCAATGTTGTTTTTAACACAGCCGAAATTGATCGATATTATCAATGCCACTTGGGGGGGGGGCTGACGGTTATTTCCGAACGCAGGCTACAATCTACAACGGACCTTCCGGTTAGCCAGAAACTGCGTTCGAATGTTTGAAAAAGCACCCTGTGAGAAGTACCTAATATCTTCCTTAATCTGTTACGTGGAATCGACGCGAACTTTTCCGTGTAAATATTTGAGCAGCTGCTGGGCTGCTCTTGGTCTAGTTCTTGCGCTGGTGCCTGGTTTTGCGCGACGACATCATCAACATGACGTCATTTCGACGAAAGTACCCAATAGAGTCTTGTTAGCTGGGTCCCGGAAACATTCGGTCTACAAAAAAATATGCTCGCGTATGTTCGCTGCCTCCGTGAGCCCTACAATCGTGCGTACATGCAGTGCCTATTGGTTGATCCGCCTCGCGGTTCTGACGGGGACACGTGGCAATACGTTATCAGGCCACGTGACAGCGCGTCCCGGCAAAAACGTCACAAGGGCCCGTTTTTTCAGTTTTACTCCGTCGTACGATCAAACATTCTGAGATTTTGTTCTGGTTATATAATATAATGTATAATCTTGGTAAAAACTCCCCACGCGTTCCTTTGTGTGCAGTATACAATTACTGTTTCATCGTGTAAATGGGCCCGAGCGTATGCCGAGTCTTTACGTAAACGGCTTCATTGAATATGCATGAACCGAAACGAAAGACACGCACACATGCACGTACGGGCGCGCACCTTTCGTTGTCCGGTTATATAACGGAACAGGTGATAATAATACGTCTCAATTTACATAACTTGGTATGTTAATTTATTCATGAAATGTTCCCGGTTGAAGTAGGCCCTATGTGGTGAACCCGTCAGAACCCGTCGTTTTTTAGACGAATCGTTGTTGTTAGGAAATTATGTAACACATATTATAGCCAACGCACAGGGCCTACGTACAGA
>JAODUO010000643.1:157500-177500 GCA_025642075.2 Ridgeia piscesae
CGAGCTTGGAAGGTAGAGCCAATAGAAAAACACTAATAATTCAAATATATGCGAGATCACGGAGGTATTGGGACCAACCTTAGTACAGAAGGGACGATGTCGCGCTTACGTTTTCCGGTCTTTTCGACTGACGTATCTGCGCATGCGCGATACATGTAAAATCATCAATGTGCAGCGAAACGACAAAGCATTGTTGGTATAAATGCCACGGGCTGTTCGTTGACTTCCCTGTGATGATTACTGTGAAGAGTTGCTTAAATGTTCGCTCAATACATTAAAATGTTACGTTTATTAATACACTGCCACGGGTTATGGCGCACAGCGGTCACGTGATTTGCGCTTGCTATCAAATTATACCTCAAAACTTGTTTGTCTCGTGTTAATTTGCGACAAATAACTTTGCTGAGAGGTTATATACATCCTAACGAACAACCTGTAGTATTTGTACCGTAAATGCTTTGTCGTTTCGCTGCACATTGATGATTTCACAGTTATCGCGCATGCGCAGAAACGTCAACCGGAACGTTTATAACGCCGGAATAATGTAAGCGCAGATGTAAGCAACGAAGCAGATGGATAAAGCCTGATCTTCTGCGTGACCTTGACGACGACCACAACGAGTATTCAGCCACGTTGCACGAGATGATCTCTGTCGGACGACCCTAGCGGTGATCGAGTGTTTACCGAGTTCAGAGACCCCGAGTGACCGAAGACGTGTGCCCGGCTACTCGGTGTGTTTTCCTGGGCCTAGACCTCCTCCAAAGGTCAGACGTCCATCTTTGATGGTACATGGTTTGCGTTTACGTTAGACTCAAGGATGTAGTGTCCTTTGGAACATACTGTCGATGCAACGGCCTTTATACCAGGGTCTTCAAACGATGTAGGTTGACGTTATTGTCTTAATAGGAGCTATCGACCCCAATTTGTAACAATTATATGACTGTGGGTTTTCTGTACAACAATAATTACTATAAGTACACAGTTATAAGTGTGTATTGTTGGTCTATAGTATAAGGCTAATATTAGTATGTTAACATGAAATAATATGTGTGTATGTATGCTTGTATATATATATATATATATATATATATATATATATATATATATATATATATATATATATATAATTATGAAATTGATGTACGTACAACATATCTTGTGGTCAAAACATATTATGGTTATGGTTATGTAGCTGATCCCCGTGTCAATTTGCACAGTCCGATAGTAAAATGTTCTGTCTGCCGCGGTGTTCTCTGCCTCCCTGCAGTCTGCCTCCCTGCTTCCTACCCTCCCCGCCCCGCCCCCGTCTGTTTTTGTTTACCTAAACAATTACTGGACTGGTATATTCTGCCTTTACAGAGTATGCCTCATTTAATAATCAGATCGTCTAGATAGAATAAAATGAAAGGTACCATTAGAACATTATTAACGGAGACGAACTTTGAGTGGCAATGTTCAGAAAAGAATTTTTGTTTCATGGCCATGGAACAATTAGCTGATCTAACAAGAATTCTTCCACCTCGCGACTGGGACCATTCTGGGGATACATCAGTATTTTATTTTCTGATTTGTAGATGGATGCATGATTATATTATGATATATTATACTGTTATGAAACAATTGTGCTTTGGAGACGGTTTATTCTATCGATGATGTCCTGCACCCGGTAAAATTGTGTTTACGGACACACACTTACAGAGATCTACGGCGTTTTAGATGACAGTATAAAACCCAGTGATAGGATGATCCCTTGTAAGAAGACATAATCAACTCGACAAGTTTTAATACACAACATGGACGGGTGTGTGACAACCCTACTACAAGACGTTGACTAGATTAAAAAGGAAAGTGTTCTGTTTCCATATTATATATATATATATATATATATATATATATATATATATATATATATATATATATATATATAATATATATAAGTACAAATATCTTAATTAGGCCTACGCGCGCAACCCTATATATTTTTGAATTCGTTGAATGGGAAAATAAAGTGTGTAAACACGGATGAGAATTGTACGCTATGCGTCGAACATTAGTCCTCTGTGTCATCAAATACATCGTATCACAAAATTTCGAACATATACATTAATATGATGACAATACCTCAATATCGTGGACGCAGCATGTTCGAAAACAAAACTCAATTATTAGTTTATTCAATACCATTCGAAGAGCGAATATAGTCTGGCGTATCCGCCGTTTATTATTCAGTATATTTAATGGCATATAATATAACAATGTATAGGACTTTGGATGGCAAGTTAAATGACAAGAGTAAACAAATGTTGTGCGCGCAATCTCAACCTGAGCTTACTTATATATATATATATATATATATATATATATATATATATATATATATATATATATATATCGGTATACTTTATGGTTATGTTATACATGTAAACTATCTTGAAGAGACATGCATGCCTACCCGCATATACCGTTGAAGTCACTCGTTCCTACGCACAAATCCACACGAATATGGTGGAGTACAACCGGTTCAACAAACGTCCTGCTTCTGATTAGGCCCAACTACATCGGCACAGTAACCAGACAGACAGAGCGAAATAAATAACACAATGGACACATCATAATTTGCCGGATTATCCACTAGAGTCTATGTATTTGGTTGACACCATAAGAGGTTACCAAATATATGCGTGTGACACTTTACAGGAAAAGAACACAACCTTCCCAGTGTCCAGCATGGTGTGCGCACACGCTGCGACATATATTGAGAACTGGGATGTCACGAAAGGTGTTTGTTTGCATGTCTCGGAACAAGATCGTATCCAGTACTTCAGAGCGCAAACATTGACACAACGGGTACCGGACGTGTTTTGTCACGTACACGCCCTAGATAACACATGACTTTCGTTGCCACTAAATATACCCAGGACTTTTCAAATGTATTTGAGAGTGTTGTGGTTATTATAATCTTAATAACAGTGCGTGCGTGCGTGTGTACGTGCGGTCGCGTGGGTAGATGCCCGTGCGTGTGTATGTGTGCGCGGCTACATGCGTATATAAAATATATGCGCTTGTTTATGTGTACTAATAAATTCTAACGGACATATGCTAACTACGGTGAATAAGACAATTTACAATGCATTTACAATTGTATTACATTTAAACAATCCCCCAAGGGACTAATATAGTTAGGCCGTGTGACAATGATGTGACAGAACCGTGACTGTGATAACGATCACTTTGTCGTTGTCATAATAAAATATGGATTAATGTTTGACATGTCAGGAGTCAAGTATGAGTGTAACACATAATTTATAAAGCGTTTCCCCTGACTGCGTTAACCAATGCCGAATCCGATTCTTTGAAGTCTGTATCAATAAATTAATTATATGGACAGGTTTGAATCACCGATGCGGGCTACTCTCCGCCAGCGCTTTGATAAAAAGTGCTCATATTTCGTTTTGTCGAAACTGTCGAAATAATTCATTTGAACGTTCCAATTGGTGGCTTAATTGTTAAAGCAAGTTGACGTGTCGACACTTAGCCTTCAAAACACGAAACATGTCTTGTCTGGGTAGATCGACGAAGGCATCACTGAACACACGCACGTATTTATATTTTAGTCGTTGCGCGCGCACACCAATTAAAGAGACGTCGTCGGTTCCTCGTTTTATGACATTTGATAATAAGTTAATGTTCGTCTCACTAAAATATGCCTTATATATTGAATAAGGCGAACAGTTTTCGAAATTTCAATATTCCGCATCGAAATGTCGAGCAGTTTCTGGTTTGAAGCAACGCTGTTGATGTGTTAAGAATATTTACAACGGACGCAGGTTGGTTCAAGTCGTGTCATGCTAAATCTTGTTTGGATTCATCCATGCTTATCCATGCTTTTTACATTAAAAAAACATATTTATACTAATTTATATTGTAATTGGTTCAAGCATCTCAGATATCACCAGAAACAGTGACAAACTGCATACTTTATATATTCATTTCATTAATACAGTCTTGGTGATGTCTAACAATATGTGTAATGTAACTTTGATAATTTCCTGTTGTATTGTGTTGTAATACTACAAATGTGTATTGTATATCTATAGTAATGGTGGTTATTTGTAATGATGATGGTGTCACTGGAAGACGGCTTTTAGCCAAGTGACAGCCATGCAGTGCAACATGCTGACAATTTATTATTATGCTTATGTTTGTTCTTGTACATGTTGCGTTGCGAATAATGTTACTCTTACTCTTACTCTTACTCTTACTCTTACTCTTACTCTTACTCTTACTCTTACTCTTACTCTTACTCTTACTCTTACTCTTACTCTTACTCTTACTCTTACTCTTACTCTTACTCTTACTCTTACTCTTACTCTTATTCTTACTCTTACTTCTTACTCTTACTCTTACAGCTAATCGCTTTGCTCTCCGACGCTGTCTCGACCTGTCCACTTTCCAATCAGTCGATTCAGCAAACTGCACATTGTATTAATAATTACCGCCGCGAAAGGGGGACCATTTCAATGGGCTTATTGTCAACATGTTTGTTTTGAATTTGGTTGTTTATATTTACCAGTGAAACGAGTTGCGCATTGAAAATTGTTTATTGCGAACATTGTCACGTGCTTACTGATGTAACTATAATATACAATATCGTTGGCAGTAAGCCTTTGTCAGGTGTTTTATAGTCGTTATATTAATTAACCAAATTTAACCTAGCACCAGACACCTTTCCTGTAGCGTGATCGTGGTGAAATTTCAACGTGATGTTTCTCTATCTTTCGTCATCGTAACATGTGCCCTTGGTCTGAAACTAAAATGGGAAAAATCAAATATACGAACTGTAGACGAAACAGTCGCTGCCCCACAATAACTCAAATCGATAATAATTAATTGCACTGCTGTGTACACATAATAATTACAATGATTACCATAATGAAAACGTTGGTGCTTTGTGTAATGATAAAATTAGCAAGCATATGGAATTTACAGCGTATTAAAATGTTAACGTTGTATAGCATTAAACATTATATAAACATACGATTGTTCTAAAGATAGTGTTATGTTTTAAAAGAGAAACATACAGTTCCCAATTTATTACACCAAATGAACAACGAGAATGTCCACAGTCTGTGCCTGCCCCCGATAATTACGTTGACTTTGTTTGAGCCACGCAATGATAAGTATACTAAATGGCATGTAAGCTAATTGGCACTTGTCTAGACGTTTTCCTCCCGTTCAACTATAACCTCTCATGTACCCGTGTTTAGGGCACACAGTGTGACTAATTAGGCGCTTAAAGGCACCCCTTTTGTATGCTTACGAGCCTATTCCCACCAGTTATATTTCATTTTTTTCACATTCAAGCAACCTGTTGGAGCACCTGTAATTTAAACCACAGCGCATGTGATGTTACTGGTGTACCTGTCCTCCTGTCTTTATACTCCATCTACCAGAGTTGACTAAATATGAAAACACACATGGTTTCGATTTTATTGTAATGGTGCAGGTTATCTGTGATTGCGATTATATGCAATGTGCTCAAGTACAAGCCACAACTAAACAGTCGCGCTCGGTTCAAACTACACATAATTAACGTGCTTAAGCACCATGTTGGACAAATATGTTTTTCTCAATATTGTTGTCCGCCAACTCGCACTGAATGAATGACCCTTGGGAAAATCGTACTGCAGACGGTATTTTCAGAGGGCAATGAACGATGTCGACCAGTTGTGTATCAACGAATCGCAGTTAACATTTAATTACCTGCGTGGGGTACAATTAAGGGACAAAGGAAGACGAGATGAGGTATTTAGTTTGCGGCTTTATATAAGTCAGTACTTTGAACTTTGGCCCGGTTAGCATCGATACCTTTGCAGCCCCCACTTAACCCCTGTACATTCATTAATTGCTATATACAGATTTTATATATATATATATATATATATATATATATATATATATATATATATATATATATATATATATACTGTTTTGGTGAATATATGCAATGATTAATCTGAAGAAAATAGCCTGTATTTAAAAGTATCGCAAGCGGCTGTTCATACAAATTATTGTTGTCAGTAGCTATATTCGGAGTAGGTTTATCTGATCTATTTTCCTAGTATAGGTTCCAAAGGTAATGGGGTGAGTCGAGGGGGTTAAGTGGGGGCTGCAAAGGTATCGATGCTAACCGGGCCAAAGTTCAAAGTACTGACTTATATAAAGCCGCAAACTAAATACCTCATCTCGTATATAATATATATATATATATATATATATATATATATATATATATATATATATATATATATATATATATATATATATATACGTTTGTACTAAATGTTTAAACAAATTACACAAGCCTCACACCAAGTCGATAATACCAATTGATAAATGTGTTTTGTTTTAACCTTTTTGTTATATCTAACAGTGTTATTACTATATAAAAACTTAAAAGTCGATCAAAAGATACGTGTAATAATAATAATAATAATAATAAGTAACTTATATGGTGCAAATATCATAAGAATCCGACCTTAATGGCGTGCGTGTACATAGCGTTTACACTAGGGTAACAGGAATCCTACGTAAGCGTCTACACAGACACTGCAAAATAGTGTAACTTGTATCAAACCATGACCAAACGCACGAACCTTAAAATCCATAGATGGGTCTACTTTAACAGAACAAGGAATAGGAAGAAAGTTATTTCATTACATTGGTAACTACAGACTGTGTGTGACTCATAAGCATGTGTGACTGTGTGTGACTCATTACTTAGCGGACGCACCCGGACTATAAATAACTGATCTAATAATTATGCCATCAACTCCATCAAGTCTCGTAAACCTGCAAATCAACCCTTCAGTTCAGATCGAAAACAGTATAACTAATTATCTACGTCCACCTAACCAATGCTAATTAGCCAAAAACAAATTACAGAATATCTTAATTCACATGCTTGTTGTGACAAAGTCCTTTCAGTGATATCGACTCGATTTTCTGCTTTTATTCAACATTAAAGAATTCTTTTTAACGTGTGCTTCGATCTTACATTTCCACAACCGATCAATAGTAATTAATCGGGGTAACAAAATGGTATTTTCCCAAATACCAGCACACATATTTTATGCAAAACAATTGCCTAACCCGTGTGTATGTTTTTATTTCAACCCGTGAAATTATTTCCTATGCAGCGTAACAATATTCTGTCAACAATAATTTAAAGGTTGGTTAATCCAAGCATGTGCGACACATATTATTTTCAAACATCAGTGCGCTAAGATATATGACGCTGAATATATGATAATGCAACACATGTAGTGTGAGTAACTGATGTTGACGTTGACAGATGTCAACTTAAGCCCGAGTACGTTACTGTTCTCATCAACATTAGCCCGACTAGGGCCTAGGCCTACGTCACGTGCTGCTAACATTAACCCCAGCACGTGCCACATTTGCGTCAACCATTTGTTACCAAACTAAGACAATATTTCAACTATCAACTAAAACCTTAATGCAACATTACCGTCCATTTTCACACTTAGCAACTTGATGACATAGACCCTACTCCCTTCATTAAAACTGTTTTACAATGAAATATAACGTTGATCCAACCGGTTCAGGGATAACACTGGTTATTCGTGTGCAATAATTATATTATAATAAACATTATAGTGAAACGAACAATGATTATGACCTAAAACTGGGTAGGTAACTAGGTATGTTACCAAGTAAATACATGATGCACTTCAAATATAAAACAATTAAGGTGTACAGACCCATAGACTGTGCACAGAACACGGTATGCACTTCGTTTCGATAAATGTCTTCATAATAGGCTACCTCAACGATTCGTAGCATTCACATAATATAGAGTTGATAACTGTCTATATTGTATACAATGTTGTCGAAACATGCGATAACATCCAGAATGCCCCTCCCTGTCCATTATTCATTTACCGCGGCTTACTCAGTTATGAAAGAAGATTCACATAGCAACGTCCGTGATTCAAACTTATATAACACCAATGACAGTGCACGAAGCGACTCATGAGTCTAACCTAGTCGGCTGAAATGACAGTAAACACGCCCGAAGACACTAACGCGCAGAAACAAAATCGGTAAACAACACTGAAATTAATATGCTACACAACAAACGAATACCCATGCATCACATCGCCTAGACAGCCCAGTCAGTGTCAGTGCTATTTATAGACTGGAGTAGATCACACGCGCGCGTTGCATAACACATCATAAAAACGCAACGTACAAAGTTACGTAACAAACACATCCCGCACGTGTACTCGTTTACAAATAAAAATAAATGTATGCCAACTTTAAAAATAGCAAACACATTCCCGTAAGCCCTACGTGAACAGTTGTCAGAGTTATCACCAATTTTTATTCGTTGAAAAAATCTGCCCGACACACAGTATAAAATGTACGGCCTGAGTCACTTGACATAAGCTATGCACGGACAATCAAACGTGGGAAATGTTTAATGCTGTCATATATGTCGGCTTTTTGGCAATCAATTACCGTGACTAAAGACTGTTTAGTGAATAGAGTACCGGGAAATGACGTTTTTGCATATTTTTAATCAGTAACATCGTGTTCCTACTGTCTACAATGCAGTATGGGATAGGCCTACCACAATTACCGACATAAAAGAGATTTATAAATTATACCATAGCGCTGTCATTCACCGAGCGCAAGTGTCAAAATAAACTCTCTCGCGTTGGTCGCGACCCCACGCATACGTATTATACCATAGGTGAATGACTACGCGGCATACGTGACTTCGTACGCAGGCGTACGTGCAGAATGCTATACACACTTCAACGCTTCCCTGTCATCGCAGCGCCACCTGGCGACGACCTGACGAACGCGGCAGTCACGAATGGCCGAAACATGCCTTGCGTTATTGATTGATCAATGGCGACTGCGGTGCGCGCCTTTGGTGAGGCTGTGAAACCCAGCACCTGAACAAACACTCCTAAATTGTGGACAAATTGGCCGTTGTTTACGTTAGATAGCACGATATACTTATTATATACGCCTGAATACCACAGACTACTAGCCACGATAAGTCGCCCGAATGTAGAAATATACATGTAATACACATGGTACTCTGTAATTATACACCTAGGTAAATCCACCACTTTGTTGGGAACGTTCCCTTGAGACCTTATCGATTTCCCTAAATATAGAACAACAATTATCGGCATGCCTATATTACGATACGGTTTGTATTAGTCAGCAAAATAAGGAAAGTTATACAATGACAACGTTAGTGTTGATGCAGGAATGCAGACACACACGCGTACACACGTACATACATACACACGTACACACATGCACACGTACTCACATGCACAAGTACACACCTACACATGTACATACGTACACACGTACATACATGCACACGTACATACATGCACACGTCACACATGCACACATGCACACATGCACACATGCACACATGCACACATGCACATATACACACCTAACACATATATTCCTACACAAACGCATGCGACAACTACAGACCTATTAAAATGTTGGTTATTATGAGTCTGAGATGACAGGCTTATCATAACGAAGTGTGTAAGTCGTGTTTTTATGTTGCCATAAATGACAATGCCTCTATTGTATATACATACATATATACATACCTACATACACACATATTTATAATTAAAATAATCGTGTTTATATATATATATATATATATATATATATATATATATATATATATATAATAAATGTGGGGTGTGCGTGTGCGTGTGCGTGTGCGTGTGCGTGTGCGTGTGCGTGTGCGTGTGCGTGTGCGTGTGCGTGTGCGTGTGCGTGTGCGTGTGCGTGTGCGTGTGCGTGTGCGTGTGCGTGTGCGTGTGCGTGTGCGTGTGCGTGTTTTTTCTGTACATTATAATATACCAGCAATAATATAATTAGCCAAGACTAGGATCATTATATGGGTGAAGCGGAATAAAAGTGTCTATTGCCATAAATTGCAAAAACATTTAATTTTGCAAAGACAACTATAGAGATGTGAAAACTGTCCACAATGTTGCACTGCCCGCCTATCAATAAAATCGTTCCATAGGGAATTGTTCTGGACCATATCGAGGCTGTGTTCAGAATTTTTTTATTCTATATATTCTGCGTGATGGTTGTTATATAAACTGCGTGTACTGAGTTACACTAACGAGCGTGCATTACATAGTGGGTATTGCATGGATTTCCTTATGCATTTGTTAATTTGAAACAAAGCAAACGAAAATTACCGAAACGATGTAGCACGTTGAAGCTCGTATTCAGCAGGAACTTCTAAAATAACGCCGCTTTTTGTGCTTATTTGTTATGTAGTAATTCCTGGAAATTGTTTTCGAGTCAAATGTAAACATGTTTGCAAAGCTGCTACCCACAGCAAGGCCCGGATCCCGCAAAGCCGCAGACGTTGGCAATGTTCACCTGCTGTGCTGGCGGAGTTTACGTAACAATGTTTGTCGATTACGTAAAGACACACCTTTTGATGACGGCGTGGCCTGTCTCTTGCGTTCCCAGGGCTGGGCACGAGCCGATACAACGTTTGGAATGGGTTTAATGCATCGGCGTCCCGATAGATTACGAGATGAGATATGTGAAAATGTGAGGTCTTTCAGAGAATCCGAACCACAATAAAAATGCGACTTGTAGGCAGTTGTATAAATAAATAAATTAATAATTAACCACAGATAGAAAATAAACAAGGGAAACCTCGGGCTTAACAAGATGTCAACTTGTTCTTCGTACATATGAATGTCCCGCTCTTCTGGTGGATTTGATGAGTGTGTTTTAACATGTCCACGCTGAACAAATAATCTGTTCCATTCGTTTATAATCTTCGGTGAGTAGGGGTACTTATTATATATAATCTAGATTTTCCGCTGATAATGTTACGCCACGTCTTCTATACACATTTTATTTTTATAAACCGAAAAAATACTCTTTTCCATGTTTGCCCGTATTCAATATGTTATAAACTTATATCTGGTTTTAGTCTGGTTTCTTCTGTTGTTACACTTATTTTTAGGCGTACTTCGTAACAAAGGTAGACGTCAGTTACATATCCTGCCCCAACCGTCCCAATATGTTCATAAAAGCACACTTCGGCCTACTTATCAGCAGGCATTTTTCACAGACTGAATCACCGTCGGGCCGTGGGAATGAATTACTTATAACAACAATTATAGCAGGAATTATGCAGACGCCGTAACCGTGGAAAGACTTCCAAAGAACCCGCCAACATCGTCAATGCTGTGAAACGATCCGCTACCAGTCGCGCCCGAAGCGAGTAGACTGCGCGCGCGAGACGTGAAACGTAAGATGCGAGACGTTATCGCTCAATAGGATCTGTGTAGCTTTTGTTATTGACGTGAACGCGGCTATTTATAGCGCCGGGGAACAGAGGAAATACGTGTCTGCCCAGCGACGGCGGTGTTTACATAAGACATTTTTGTATATTATATAAATGTGGGATGGAGGGACCGAGGTTAGTCATTATTCATACTTGTTTTGTTCGGGATTCAAAGCGCCGACATCGGAACAATACAGTTTAATTTATTAATGCAGGCAGCGCCGCAGTCTACAGGACTGACCATTTCCGACGTAACTATACAGTCAATGTGTTGGTCATCGCGAACTGCCCAGTAGGAAACATTATGTTTGACCAGAAAAATCAATAAAGCTGTCTGGCTAAGAATGCACTGTTACTGTATGGCCTATAGGAGGTAGCCAGGCGTACAAACACATGGAAGCACATATCTATATTATAGAGTAAACAGACTTCGAAACGGGTGATTGGAGGCCTCACCTCACCCCCAATAATTTGGGAGATTGAGATATGTTTACCTCGGTGGGGTTTTGTCTAGACCCTAAACGATTAGACGCAGATTTTCATTATCTTATTATTATTATTATTATTATTATTATTATTATTATTATTATTATTACATCATCATCATCATCATCATCATCATCATCATCATCATCATCATCATCATCATCATCATCATCATCATCATCATCATCATCATCATCATCATCATCATCATCATCATCATTATTATTATTTGTACATGGCACCCATCTCTGATAACAGGTGGACGCATGTGATAATTTGTAGGTTCTATACTAGATTGTTCCTGCTAGTTCTACAGCACTAACAAACACTACATTCCACAGTTTTCGGTCGGTTATAAATACACGTTTATTCAAAGAGACGTGTGAAATTATAATCTCACCGGGTGCGCGTGCATGTCTGCATGCGTGCGTACGTGCGGGCGTATGCGTGTGTGAGCGCACACGTGGTCACCTATTGTCGCTGTTTACGTTAAACGGATATATTCGAATAAAAGACGGAAAGAAGTATTTGTGGTTTTCCGATTGTATTTAGCACGTGAACAGCGCAGTCAGCATTCACTGCGTGTCGCCGCGGGCGTACGTGCGTAGCGTGCGGGGCTATTCGCGGGTCCACTGAAAGAATTGACCACATTCTTGGTTGGCATAGTCCGGTCATAATGAACCCATTTGTAAGTGTCTCGCCCTCACGTCTGACCATATGGACACCGACGGCTGGGATGCTGCTCATTAAAACACCTGCGTCAAATATATACGGTCGTGTTCACTTGTACATGCAGGTTATGTTTTTATGAACCATTGACTTTCCTGTGTTTAGATATTTTATATTTCTTGCGTCTAGACTACAAACATTTCGACACCGACGACAGACGATAGGGCCTACTCGAACAATAGACCCACCTGTGTTAAACGTAGTTCGCGTATTGTGATGAAAATGTTAAATTTACATTACCTAAGTTACGTCTGATTAAAGTGTGGCTAACTGTTGATTGAAATGTGCTTAATGGTGACCTTTTTATGAATCAACGCAGACGGTACATACTATAGCGGCATGCCTTTCATTAACAGCTAATGACTTATTACGCAAACGCTGGCCTACGTGCAGCGACACACGTATTCCCTGACCTACCTCGTACGCACATTCTGATTGACGTCACCTGTAAAATTGTACGGGCACGGTTCAAAAAGTGGACACGTGCACAAGCACTAAACATAATCACCTGTGAAAGTCGACAAGTCCGTTTTTATGTAATAGAAAAATCCCTCTATTGGAATGCACGCATGGTTAATACATTATAGGGTCTACAGTGCAGACATGGTTCATGACCCATTCATTAATGAAATCTGCAACAGAGACGCTAACAATAACACCCGTGTCAAGTATCCCCTATTGCACATCGGTGACACGTGACGCAGTTGTTCCGTTTTTAAATCATTGGACTATTATAACTAAACACACAAATAAAATGTCTAGACGTGCAGGACCTTGAAACGTTATCATCTGATACAGGGATCGAGTTAATTTTCCTTAAACGTTAATTTTGTTAATGTTGCGTCTTCGTTAAATGTTTGTAGCCTATCGTGAATCCGATTCCTTTATATCCAAATTGTAATCTGTAAATATATTATGCAATATCAGCAGACAGGTGAATAAAATGTTTGTTTAAATTATCAAGCGTCGATATTGGTCGTTACTCGGCTGGAATGTGTTGGTGATTGCGTTTATAAGCAAAGACATTTTATAACATTACTGTAAAAACGCGCAAGCAACTTGAATAAATTATTATATATATATCAAATTAGTTAATAGTTTATATTATGTTTTGGTTCACCAAAAAAAATCACTGATGAATTGGATGTTTGTAGTAGTGTTGCTTGTTTTGTCATTTAAAATTGATGAAATAAGTAAAAATTCGAATTTAGGAGGCACCTATAAAAGAAAGGAATTTCTATCAACAATTATTATCACACGAACCCTACAAGTATATTGTCATATCTATTTAGAAAATATATACACAACTGTCCAAATATGGCTTAACATGTGACTAACAATAGCAACTGTGCCAACAAACGTACGCCAAGACAACATTATATTCAGAGAACAATATTCAATGTGATCATCCATAAAGTACGTCACGCTTTGTGTGGGTACCTTTAAGTCGTCGCCCACTTGTCGTGCGCCGTTACGCTGATATGTACTTCCACTAAAATTATGTTTATTTTGCCAAATATGCCTACTCCAAGCTTAATGATTATTAAGCCTCCAAATTCGTAGCATGTTTGTCTTTATTCATCGTTAATAATTATATAAATATAGAAAAGTATTAGAAACAATAACATATTGCTGGTTGTTTTCGTTGTTGAAATCTACCTAATAAGTAGTTGACTATACTCCATTCCCATTAACATGTCTTCGTTACCATTAGCATTTCTAAAAGCATAACGTGATGCCCACCCACATACTCCTAAATTCCACGTAAAGGTCAACACGTTTTCCCACAGACCCCCGCGTGACGTCATTAATGGACGACCCCTCATGTTTAGATTTTCACGTTTGGTGTTGCCATTGTAGTCACGTTGTCAAAGATACCCACTCGTTTGCATTTTTCGCGCTTGTCAAATGTCATCGTGTTATGGCGTATGTTTTTACGAATAGTGGACTGCGTATACAAAAACCACATTTTCCTAGAGTAACGCCCTAGAGTAACGCCCTAGAGTAACGCCCTAGAGTAACGCCCTAGAGTAACGCCCTAGAGTAACGCCCTTTATATGCATAATAAAATTATAGTAAAAGCTGACAATGGGCAATGCCATTGATTTAAGTAGAAAGCAAAAACAATTCCCTATATGCAAGCATAGATGAGCAAAGATCGGTCACGACCATAGATGGGTATATGATTTACATGACAGAACTATAATAGATTGGCTTACACTATTGGTGACAGGTGGTCGGTTACCTTACATGACCTATATATGATATCAAGTTGCCGCGAATAAAGCTGCCGTGTATTTGTTGCTTTCTTTGATGTCTGACCTTGATTTGTCGGCCGTTACGGTCAGTTGCACTTATAGTGAGATTTGGTTGGTCGCCGTTGGTGAAGTCTCAAGAGAGGAATGCAAGCCATACAAGAGACAGAGAGGTGGGACTACCACGACTCGCGCTAGAGTAAAGTACACAACAACATTTCATATCTAGGGGAACATGTATTAATGTTCATTGTTGCTACAAGTGCCAGTTAAAAAAATCATACCATCAATAAGGCTCTGGCGGTATGCAATCTCGAAAATTAATTGTCTGTCAGTCAGTCAGTCAGTCAGTCAAGTCAGTCAGTCAGTCAGTCAGTCAGTCAGTCAGTCAGTCAGTCAGTCAGTCAGTCAGTCAGTCAGTCAGTCAGTCAGTCAGTCAGTCAGTCAGTCAGTCAGTCAGTCAGTCAGTCAGTCAGTCAGTCAGTCAGTCAGTCAGTCAGTCAGTCAGTCAGTCAGTCAGTCAGTCAGTCAGTCAGTCAGTCAGTCAGTCAGTCAGTCAGTCAGTCAGTCAGTCAGTCAGTCAGTCAGTCAGTCAGTCAGTCAGTCAGTCAGTCAGTCAGTCAGTCAGTCAGTCAGTCAGTCAGTCAGTCAGTCAGTCAGTCAGTCAGTCAGTCAGTCAGTCAGTCGGTGGAAGCGTCTACACAGTAACGTAAACAGTGTGTACATGCAATCGACCGTGGTATGTAACAGAATAAACGATGTAGTGAAATATTTTGGTTACCCTGTGACAACGCAGTACACGTACAACGCAGTGCTCCCACGTACAACGCATTGCACAACTGCACATACACACACGAGCGACTCTGGGCATACGTGCGTGGCGTGCATAGCCATTGACGCGTCGATTGAATGAAATGATCATGCTCTAAATTAGTATAGTTTGATCACTAACACCCATTTAGAAGACCCGGACATGCGTAACACAAAAGCAGACCTCGTAGACAGGCGTAGTACGTAAACAACTGGCCTCATTCACAACGGTCTCTACGTTGGTGTGTTCGCTATTAGATAACTTAGGCTGCGTCCCCCAATTATGTATTATGCAAATTTCGCAAATTTTATTTCACCAAATATCTAAACTTTAGACAGTCGCATAGTGATTCTATTTTGCTGTATACGTCCTCAGCAGTAAATTAGTGTTTATTTCTTAACCGGTGTCTTTATTACAAACTTGCGCGTATTGTTTAGAGAAAAACGCGTTATGTTGTCTTACTGTATACGACACACTAATTGCTTTTAAAGGTTTCAAGTAACTATTATTTATAACTCACCAAACAATTACATTTTATCTACACAATATAGCTTATCTTGATTAACGCATTGCGCAATTGCTACCATCAGCGACGTCAGTTAATTTACGACCAATCAATTTATTGATACCAAAAATGGTTGTCCTATTACAATACTACTTTGATTAAAAAAAAAATATATTCAATCATTCATACTAATCATCAGCCTACTTTTAGCTGTATCGAATTATGACAATATGTCGACACAATATATTAATATCGACAGTCGTTGTTTAGAAGCTGTAGTAGTTAATGCAACAACACAACCAATGTCAACAATATTTCCTTAACACGCATCTGTAACCAAGTCAAACCAGTGCTCAATTAATCGTTGTTAAAAAGCCGGTAGGTTTTAAACACGTCTATGTCGTTATGTCATAGTTTTCTCCAAAACTTTTTTTATCTTATATATTTTTTATCGAAAATCATTATGGTTTTTATGTTATTAGAGGAAGCAGATATCTATGAAAGGGGATACTATATCTAAAACACTGACGCATAAAAGGCCTTACACAATATCGTGACGCCGGAAGTGAATTAATATTAATAATGTTTCGTCGTAATTATATGATATTTATGATCACGACATCGGATACGGCCTTGTTAGTTCGTTTTTACACTCTCCACGCCACTGCATTCACACACTCACTCACTCACTCACTCACTCACTCACTCACTCACTCACTCACTCACTCACTCACTCACTCACTCACTCACTCACTCACTCACTCACTCACTCACTCACTCACCACCACCACTCACTCACTCACTCACTCACTCACTCACTCACTCACTCACTCACTCACTCACTCACTCACTCACCACCACCACCACTCACTCACTCACTCACTCACTCACTCACTCACTCACTCACTCACTCACTCACCACCCACCCACCCACTCACTCACTCACTCACTCACCCATCCACCCACCCACTCACTCATCCACCCCCCCACCCACTCACCCACTCACCCACTCACCCACCCACCCACCCACTCACTCACTCACCCACCCACTCACTCACTCACTCAAGGCAATAAGACTGCGTCCCCCAGTTATGTATTATGCAAATTTCGCAAATTTAATTTTACAAAATGTCTAAACTTTAGATAGTCGTATAGTGATTCTGTTTTGCTGTATACCTCCACGGCAGTAAATTTGTGTTTATTTCTCAACCGGTGTCTTTACTACAAACTTGCACGTATTGTTTAGAGCTTATAAAAACGCGTTCTGTTGTCTTACTCTACGACACACTAATTGTTTTTAAAGTTTTCAAGTAACTATTATTTATCACTCACCAAACAATTACATTTTATCTACACAATATAGCTTATCTTGAATAACGCATTGCGCAATTGCTATCATCAGCGACGTCAGTTAATTTACCACGAATCAATTTAAATTTTATTGATACCAAAAATGGTTGTCCTGTTCCTGTGAGGATTGCGCATTGACAATTTGCGAGGAAGGCCATGCTCCTTAATTGCTCCGTTCTACAACAGACATCAAACACACGTGAGTGGATCCCAGAAGCCAGAACACGTGGTAACCCTGGAATAGCGAGTAATTTTTCGTGATGACGTTCACAGTTTCTAGTCCATCAAAATAATAATAATAATAATAATAATAATAATAATAATAATAATAATAATAATAATAATAATAATAATAATAATAATAATAATAATAATAATAATAATAATAATAATAATAATAATAATAATATAATTATAGTCCTTATATAGCGCCCCATCCAAATAATTGTTCTGGGGTGCCTTACAGTGGTTATTTTAAATTAAAGAAATATAAAAACATATGCTATTACAATACTACTTTGATTACAAATTTTAATATTCAATCATTCATACTAATCAGCAGCCTACGTTTAGCTGTATCGAACTATGAAAATGTGTCGACACAATATATTAACATCGACAGTCGTTGTTTAGAAGCTGTAGTAATTAATGCAACAACACAACCAATGTCAACACTATTTCCTTAACACGCATCTGTAACCAAGTCAGACCAGTGCTCAATTAATCGTTGTTAAAAAGCCGGTAGGTTTTAAACACGTCTATGTCGTTATGTCATAGTTTTCTCCAAAACTTTCTTCTTTTTATCTTATGTATTTTTTTAATCGAAAATCATTATGATTTGTATGTTATTAGAGGAAGCAGATATTTGTGAAAGGGAATACTATATCTAAAACACTGACGCATAAAAAACCTTACACAATATTATCGTGAAGCCGGAAGTGAATTAATATTAATAATGTTTCATCGTAATTATATGATATTTATGATCACGACATCGGATACGGCCTTGTTAGTTCGTTTTTACACTCTCCACGCCACTGCGTTCACACACTCACTCACTCACTCACTCACTCACTCACTCACTCACTCACTCACTCACTCACTCACTCACTCACTCACTCACTCACTCACTCACTCACCACTCACTCACTCACTCACCACTCACTCACCACCACCACTCACTCACCAATCAATCAATCAATCAATCAATCAATCAATCACTCACTCACTCAATCACTCACTCAGTCACTCACTCACTCACGCATTCACGCACTCACGCACTCACGCACTCACGCACTCACGCACTCACTCACGCACGCACTCACTCACTCACTCACTCACTCACTCACTCACTCACTCACTCATTCACTCACTAACTAGAATACATAACAGTACTATTTGCGTCTAGTCCACTTGTCTATGTATATTTAGTATGCGACATGTCTACACTGTACTGGGCCGTGCAGTAGACTTACGTCCAAAGTAGGCCGTCTAGGGTATTCCCCGTGTCCAGCCGACCGTGTCCAGACTGACTAATGCTGCTCCATTTCGAAGACGACCGGTGGCCTGAGTTCACTGACACAGCAGGTGGCGCCGTCTGCCGGGATGCTGCCACCTGCATGTCACCAGTCTGTGCTGGTTTCTATCAGCTATGGGTAATCTAATTTTGATTTAGCGTGTGCTAAGGCGGTGTGACTAGTTAAAAAATCATTCGCAGTCGTGTACAGTCCTGTGCGCCTGATAATTAATGTCTGTGCGCGTTTACCTGCCGTGTGAATGTAGCATGTGCGTGCGTGCGTGCGTGCGTGCGTGCGTGCGTGCGTGCGTGCGTGCGTGCGTGCGTGCGTGCGTGCGTGCGTGCGTGCGTGCGTGCGTGCGTGCGTGCGTGCGAGGGACATCGCAACACATGCCCCGTAGAACATTTTATAATTGCCATGGAACGTGTCTGAGCTGAACACACTTGCCCCGTCCCCCATTTGAATATGCCCCCGTTTCGACGAGCCTCAGGGGTGCGATTTTGTCACGAATCTCGCGGGGCGCAGTTGAAGAATTTTTAAACTGTCAATATGTGTGTGTGTGTGTGTGTGTGTGTGTGTGTGTGTGTGTGTGTGTGTGTGTGTGTGTGTGTGTGTGTGTGTGTGTGTGTTTAATTGAGAATTTATCATTTAAAAAAACATTATATATATATATATATATATATATATATATATATATATACATGTATGCATGTATGCGTGTAAATAATTTATTATAAAATATTATATTTAATTTTAGTGTATATAGGCACTATATGTCCCTCAAACGTCAGAACACATTCATATTTGACATGCTATGTAGGGCATGAAAATGGCGAATAAAGCTTTCTTCTTCTTATTATTGATTATTGATTATTGATTATTGATTATTGATCATTGATCATTGATCATTGATCATTGATCATTGATCATTGATCATTGATCA
>JAODUO010000643.1:182500-322500 GCA_025642075.2 Ridgeia piscesae
CATATATATATATATATATATATATATATATATATATATATATATATATATATATGTATGTGTGTGTATATATTTATTATATATATATATATATATATATATGTATATATATATATATATATATGCAATTTAGCCGATATGCACGAAAACAAACAACGAATCTTAAATAAACAGCCGTACACAGATATGACTAAAATTCCTCAGTTATCGAAAATCACAAGATTTCGTTTATTAATGACGTCATTGTGAGATTGCATTGTGTAATGTACAGCTACTCGTGTTGCATGGGCGGTCTACGTGGGAACCGTGATGCGACCGTGAGATAGACGTGATAAAGGTAGACGCGAACGTATCGATTTCACGTTCACCCGTTCCGGTTGAGTGAGCTAGAGTCTGTTTCCAAACCGTTCACTGTTCAACATGGTTTAATTGATGTGTGTCCCAGGCGTGATATTGCGTACCGTGGCTGCTTTTTACAAAAGGGTGCGTGGGTAAAGAATAGACAGTAGAGAACTGGATGCACGTAGACAACACGTGGGAAGGAAACCTTGTTAGAATAGGACTATCTTTCATTGCATACGCCGTTTTTCTCAAAACACCACTTGACACGTAAAAACCCACAGGGTACGAGCTGTAAATAACATTTGAGTACCTCGGATGTTGGATGGGGGAGGCAAAATATTCGCGCCTGTAAAACAATGATTAGTTTGCCATGTAGTGATGTAATACATTAGTAAAGAAATTTCAGTGTCAAAGGGGGCGATGGCCCCATGCCCCCAAAACACGCCACTGCAAACGACCATTTTAAGTTTGTCTGAGAAAGTATGTGTAGAAAGGTTCACAACATGAACGCGTGTTTCTTGACTTGCTGCCGTATTCTGTTTGTCATTTGATATGTTAATCGAAAAAAATATTCCAGGTCCGCTCTGCAAAATAATAAATGTAAAGAATTCATATACGATTTTACGTCTTTTGCGCCTTTTTTATATAAGAAAATCGCATAATATGCGGTTTTTTTTTATAACATATATTATATGTTATATGAAACAGTTTATATGGGGTTGAGGAAAGTGACTGAACTATAGCGTATGGGACCAATTTGTTTATGTAAAATTGTATTTTAAACATAAACATTGTAATTTACAACGTTGTTTCTGCAAGACCTGTTAGAGCGACAGCACTATCGAGATCTTGGTACAGCAAAAGAGCGGCCTAACGTTTGTCTTGAACGTGGTGAAGCGTATAGGTCGGAGATTTGTGCACGCGAAGGCATTAGTTTATACATGACCTACACATAAAGTACAATGTAAAACGCAATAGTGCATAAGATAAATAATGTATAATATTTTATAAGTAGTATGTCTTAGTATTACTGTTATAATATCACACCGTTTGTTTCTCGCAAGGAGCCGATTCAGTGTGCTACATATTATTGGAGGTACCGATGTGCAATGCAATTCGAACTATCACTACAGCTTTAATAATAATATAAGTGCGACTTTATATAACTTATACATTACCAATAACATTTATGAAGCCATTATAAGGAAAGTTGGAAGAACCCGATGGAGTGCGTTTGCATGCGTTACTCGACTTTAAAAATATGGTGGCGCCTTCTGTCGAATGCAATGCGCACCATCGGAAAATCCATGCGTGTCTAATTTCGCTTAAAACAAACAATTACTACGAAGTTGTCCTTAGACATTTTTGCGATTTTTATTAAATTATGCCCTTAATGAGTAACTTAAATTGCCAGCATAGAAAGGTCGGCGTGGCGTAAACGTTCTGAAAAACAGTGACTAGTCCAATGAGACATGATAAGATCATAATGTGGTAACCACAGTATCGACAGACTAGTTAGTTAATAGAACCATGACGAGTAATGGAAACAACAGTTACTAGAACAAGAACTGGACCGGAGTTCATTGGCTGCAGTGTACACTATTATTACAAAATTACAGTAGAAGGCGGCTCTACGATATGCCAGGGGTACAGATAATGTTGACTGTCATAGGGTAAATAATAATGCCCCCGGAGTAACCTAACCCCAGGGACAATACCTTCACTGGATCATTCAAAAACAAGCTTTATCCCAGCCACAATAAACGAGTGGAATTCTCTACCTCCAAGAACTGTATCAAGTAAATCACTGAACTCGTTCGAAACTAATTTAATCCAACATTTTAGTAACTAAATCAAAACAGCCACCAGCCCCACAGACCCAGTAGCATATACAGACCAGAACAATGTTTCTGCATCGTTCGGAAAACGTTAAATGAATAACATAATATTCGCCAGGTGACGCCACTTTTCTCGTATCACGCGCTAGGAAAAGCGGAAATAATCGACCTTGCGAGAAATATCTGCAACACACACACACACACACACACACACACACACACACACACACACACACACACACACACACACACACACACACACACACACACACACACACACACACACCACACCACACCACACACACACACACACACACACACACACACACACACACACACACACACACACACACACACACACACACACACACACACACAATGCCTGTGACGTATGCCGAGGGGATGACGGACGTCAGACTGCCTGTGACGTGTGCCGAGGGGATGGCTTCCCAGAGAAACCAAGACGGGTACAAACAATGCTAAGAGAGACCATGTACATGTGTTACTTTTTAAATAAAACATTCTTTCTGGGCCCCTCTGTTTTGTCAATGGTATACATGTCATCATCTGTATGTCAAGTCATGTGGTTTTTCTCTAAACAAAGTCCAACAACCGTTCTTTTTTGTATTCTGAAAATATAATCGAGACTATAAGACTTTATTGCAACCATAAGATGTTCACTACATGACAGTTTTAAGCAAAACAATTATGAAATAATTTGGTTGACGTTGAGTACCACTGATACAATTGATACATATTGCATTTTGTACCCAGTTTCCCCTATATTACAGAGTAGAGATTGACAATCTGTCACATCTCGCTATAGGGCGTGTAAGTTTCGCCCACGAAAACGAGGCTGGAGGCAGTTGGGGGCAGAAAATCCCTATTTTCCATTTTAACATATAGAACTATGTTTTGTTTTTGTTTGTAATAATCGAACTGTTTCCAAATAGCGTATTTCAGTTATATTGTCCGAAGGAGTATTACAAGCAGAAGCAATGGAACAATTTGCCAGTGACAATGATCACGGAAATCATGAATTTTAATCGATTATTATGGTGGTTGCCATGGCATTAGGATGATTAGGCATTAGCGGCTAGTACTTGTGTTTGGCGATCTTGACTAATACTGAAGAGTGCCATTTTTCGCGCAGTACAACCTGTTTGGGGCAAACGTATACATGTGTTATGATTATGTGCATTTAGACAACTTGTCAAATATTAGTGCTTATCGAAACCACAACGTACAGCAATGTAAAATGCAAATCCCGTAAAAGACCTAAAATCGTGTTTATTATCTGCACTACGTAAATCGCTATATGTCTATGACAGTGTGGTAAACTCAATATTAAATCAGGCAGTTAAGATAAGAAAGATATAACACAAGATATTTATGATTTTCCTAGTATTCATCAGTCCATTAGATTGTACTATAGGCAGAATGTTCCCAGTGTCTCCCACTTCCGGATTCCATCTTGTTTCTATATCAGTCATGGTATACTTTTTAATAGACATTATTATATTATAAATTACATTATTTCATGGATCTTTGAAATTGTCTGTTTATAGCACATTATCTCAATTTCACGATAAACTTTAAAGGGAACCAAAAGGGAAAGTTACATGCTATGCACGTTAAAGAGTTAATAAAAACGAACTATTCTGAACGGCAATCACATTTTTAAAGTCAGTGGTTTATTAGTAAAAAAATCTGAACACCTTTTCTATCAAAGTTCGTAAGTCGCGCCATTTTGACTGATGTGTGACGTAGTCGAATGTTTGGCACAATGAGCGGCAGATCGGGCAAATCTGTATTTAAAATTCCGTTAAAATAATCGCCAGGTGGCGCTTCGCGATGTGTACATTCGCTTCGTGTATCCGTGTAGGGAAGCGAACACGATTTTCGTTCAGAAATAGCTGAATTGCGGTTGCAACGATAAGGGCCAACATTTTCTAGATAGAACTGAACGCGCTGGTAAACCTGATAAAGAAGACCCGCCGGAAGCCGAAATGCAGAGGCGCATAACAAGTCGAGGCGACGTTGACAAGTGGTCGAAACTCGCTGAAACTTCGAAACACTGACAGTGACAGGTTTATGGCCACCTCGCATTTGATCCCTCTAACATTAGAGCAACCAGAACACCAAGCAAACTAACGTGATATAACATTTATATAATACAAATGATATTTCATACACATTATTCTATAGTAGAAATATACCCAACAATTCATGTTTAACAGTAACTGATGTAGGATCATTCTAGAACATTTCGAGTAGCATGCCCAGTTGTCCACTATGTCAGAACTAAAAAAAGTTCCAATTATTTTATAAAAACACAACATGTAATCTACAATGATAATGGATTGAGTTACCTCCATTTTCGTATGTCACCTGTCAACACAGTTCTTATATAGTGCAGAATCCAATCCTCAAACATGGGGTCAAATACATTTGTATTTGAAAGAATTTAAATACGTTCTATGTATCTGTAATTGATGTTTAGGAATAAAAGGTATTTGGATCCCTCAAGAGTATTTGTATTTAAATAAATTTCAATGTATTTGACCCAATGTCTGCTTAGCATTGTCCTTGTCAAAGTGCTTTACATTTTACTCTCTGGCAGACTTACTTAATTAAACACCATCTCATGACTGTGGGAAGCATCCAGCCAAGCTATAATTGATTAATCAAGTAGGTTTGTGTACAAATATCCACCATTGTCTATAGCCAGTTACTTGTTTACACAGCTGAGTGAATTGGAGCAATGACGGGTGAACAGACTTGCCCAAGGTTCGACACAGCACCACATGGTTTCGTTCTCGTAGTTGAGAGTCTGAAGCCGAGTCCAAAGCTTTAAACCACTGCGCCACTATACATAGTTGATATATTTATTTAGGCCTTATTTTATTTCAGGTGTCCAAGTCGGCCATATACACAGCGTTTTACCTGGTGGATCCATGGCAGGCTTGGTCGCAGGGTACAGAGAGTCATACCAGTGTATACCAGCCATAAGATGGAACTTCTGTGCTCTGAGCGGAGAACAAGATATGGGATAACACTCAGCACTTGTTGACTGCTGCCCTTACAAATTATCAGTTGATTTGTAAATAAGCAGTTGGATTGATTATGAACAAATCAACTGACTCTTGACACCAGCAGATCTTGTTTGGGCATATCTGTACCAAGGACTGCAATTCCGACATGGACAGTCATTGTGGGCAGCGGCCAGAGTTCTGACAAAGATGTAATTCACCATTAACTCTTTCTGTCTGCCATGGGCTGGTGGATCTGCAGGTAAACATACAGCTGTAGTGTCTTCCGCAGCTCCAATTGCTTGCGTCGTGACCAGAAAACAGCCATGTTGTCAGTGTTCGCTAGGACGTGGCCGGACGTACTTGCTAGAGCCATGGTTCCATCCCTATAAATAAACAGGACATGCTGTAGTGCTAAATATTGACTGTTTGAATTGACTATGTTTTTGTATGAAAAAAGATCATTCAATCTGCGCCAAATAAGCAGCATATATGTTACAGTGTAATAGTGAACAATGTTCTTTACTTTGGTGCAGTGTGTTGGAAGTGGCAATATCAACAACCAGGACAGGATTAGGCTAGATACATTTATCAAGAAAGCAAATGGGACTGGAAGGATGGAACGGGTCATGGATAGAGTACAGAAGTTTTCCTGCAGATGACATACACTCACTAAGATCTTAATTTGACAGCTAACAGGATTGACAGATACTGAGTTGCATGTACTAGAACTGAATTCATATTATTGCACAGTGCTTGCACAGATAGATAGATGGTGATGCTGCTCCAGCTGCTGTCTTCATTGAATAGAGATGTGTGTATGTTTGTGTTGTGATACATATTACATAAACTAAGGTATGATAACTGATTACATGATCACTTAGTGTTTATACACTAGAGTTGACAGTGCTCAGTCATGCAATTTCCTAATGTTGGTAAACGTGGTACTGAATACATAATTGGTAAAATAATACTGCGTCTTACAAACATTTCACTCCACTATGACATTCCTCTCACAAAATGACCACAATAGCATATATCGCTACATTGTTTGTGTCATGTTGTATCTTATATTAAGTGCTTTAATTTATATTATCCAATAAACACAAACGTTGGCATCTCAAAATATTAAACGAACAGGAATATATATGACAATATATATTGTTAACTGGCAAAATGTCATATTGAGACATCACGCCAATGTGCATGGTGGATCATCTGACTTACTTGCTAAACTATTGGATTAAATTATTGTTGAATTACATTAGTGATTTGCGCGACACAGTGGTTGTGGGTAGAGAATTCCACTCATTGTGGTGGAGAAGAAACTGGTTCCAAATGTTTACCGAGTGTTTACCTGAAGATCTAGTGTTGTATTGGATAGAGTGATCTTGTGGGATATCTACAAGTCCACGTTCCATCTAGTATATTATGCTAGTCTGTTAATGTTTCTTCTTGTTTGCTCAGTGTGTCCCCAATATTTCAAGAAACTACCAATAAAGGCAATATTGCAAATTTGCAAAGTGATTTTTTACAGTACATAAGTTATGTCTCATCATAGCTAATTATTCATCCTTTACTGTAAGCCTGTAACATGTCCTAGTATCAATGTTGTATCAGTATCTGAACTGATACAGCACACAGAATTTGTAATTTGTTCTCTCACTGAACAAATCACATGATTGAAAACAACATTCGCAATGCTATTTTTTTATGTTTGAATAATATGTTTACTGAAAAATATAGCAGTCATGTTGGCACTTTCAGAGCGGTCAACCTGAAAATAGGAACTGCATGCGTAGCTACGAAACTCGAAAGGCAGTACTTTTGAAAACTTATTTAGCGAGTGATATCAAAGTGCCTATATTATCGTTCATGCGAATTGACTATGACGTCTATGATCTGGCTTGCATTCAGCTGGTTTTTTGTGTGTTGTGGTCATGTTGCTTTACCTTATTTTTATGCCTCTGCAAACGGGATATATACCATTCAAAGTAGGATAAAATAAAACTAATAATAATGAATATCAATATCGGACGGCCTAACTCGCTTGGACGTCCTAGTTAGCGGCACCATGATCCCATGTACATACCTTCTAGAACGTTAACTGTGGTGGACGTTTATGAACAGTATCAGTATGTACATAAGTCATCACGACAAACATCGCAATGTGTCTAATGGTACAAGATTTAAATAATTTAGATACAGAAGACTTAGTAATATTTACTAACCGTCTTGCGCGCTCTGATGACTTGGCTACGGCGACGGAAGGATTCGACCGGTAACCCGTTTCGACGACTATCGTTGGTGATTAAATATCGCGCTCATATCGTTTGCACAGCTCCATACTTCAAAACTCGACGTCGCCGATGTTTGTGCGGATCTTGACCCAGTATATACGGTGAGAAACATCCTATTCGAAGCAACGTTCTTCGAACGGATGTCCTTCTTCGAAGTTCGCGTATCTTACAACATTGTGTTTACAACGGCGATAGCATTGACGCACGTAATCGGACACGTGACTTTAAGGCCGGTTCTGCGTGCTGAGTGGTCAGACCACGGTCAGACAACAGGAAGAGGCGCATCATGGACGCCTCTATGAAGCCGATGATTTCAGTAAAATTATCCACTTTGGAATTATTTTACTAATAAACCACTGACGTTAAAAATGTGATTACCGTTCAGAATGGTTGCTTTGTATTAGCTCTTACACGTGCATAGCACGTAATATTTCCCTTTTGGTTCCCTTTAATTAATTCGAAAGATACGTTGCTAATTATTGAAAGATACGTTGCCTCGTAGTTACTGCTTAACTATATATTGGAGTATATTCGTGTAGTCTTTAAAATACATCTATTGTGATTTAACTCTGTATTGATCGATTTTAATGATTTTGCTTTTGTTCATTATATTTTAATAACTATTATATTTTTCTCATGTAGCACTCATCTTTTAAGCCAACATATGGAAACACCACGGTAAGAGGTGAAGAGAAGGCCTAGCAAAGGATAATCAACTAGAGAAAATGCTGGACATTGTCAGGAAATGCAACATGTTCTGTTGTAATAACCACCATTGAGAACTCATGCTTGTGGGAAACAACTGTACTGGTTTTGTAATGTGTCTTTTTTAGGTAGAAACAATCGTTCAAATAGGGTGTTTAGCATCCATGGTACGGAGGATGTGTTTCCTCAAAAGAAGACTTCAAAACAAAGTTAGCAGTGTTATCCAGAAAAATGAATTTGTGCATACCTTTTTAGATTATATACTAATAATTATGTATTCCTGTCAGATAAATAAAAAATTATAATAACATAAAATTTGTGACTGATTGCATTTAGAATACTGCGTTGTAATGCAAAAGCAATGTCAGTTGTTTGTCTAACCATTTTGTTCACTTGAACAGTTTATGGTAATATCGATTCAGTGTTGTGTGTGGCAGGTTCACACCTGCTGGTGTTCCTTATCCAAACATTACATGTTGTGTGCACACGCATTGATTCTATTTAATAAGTTCAGCTGCTTTTGTGACATCTGGATTGGGAAGTTCTACACAGCATGGGCGTCGATCGGTGGGGGACGAGGGGGACGGGTCCCCCCACTTTGCAGCCTGAGGGGGCCCTGTTACCCCGTGGATTGCAGCCCTGTTGGATACTTATATCGCCTACAGCGGAACCAGCAGATTCCTGCACTTGTGTAATTTGACTTATGACAAATTTCTTTGCCAAAAGGTGGGTTTGGGAAGTCCCACACATGCATCCCTATAACCTCTGCATCGTGTCACTCTATGAATCAGGCAAGCAGTGTTGGGTCCAAAGTCTACCCCCCCCCCAAATGTTCAGTGATTAGGGCGGGCCATGACCACTCTTCAAATATATATGTTGCCAAGATAACTATTTTAAATAGCATAACATAAAGGCCTTTGTTTATTTTAGAATCAGCACCAGACCAACAATGAATTATGTTTTATATTTACAAAAACAGTTATATGTATTTCAGGTCAAATATATATATAATATATATATAATATATATATATATATATATATATATATATATATATATATATATATATATATATATATATACATAATATTAATATATATATATATATATATATATATATAATATATATATATATATATATATATATGATATACATACATATATGTATATATAAATTGGTCCCCCGTCCCCCACTTTTAAAACCGGATCGACGCCCCTGGTCGCGGACACTCATTAAAAGTAAATTTTTCGCTGATGTGACGCAGCTGCGTTTCTGCAATTATGATGATATTTAGATAACATATAATACATATAGCTGTGTTAACCATTTCTCCCTAAGGCGAAAATAAGTAATCATGTCAAAACATGTTTGCCTCAAAAGGGGTGCGCTTTGCCCCTCTCTACTCTAACATTATTGCAATAATATCGCTACTACGGACTAAAATCATAATTTGCGAGTTTTCAAGGCAGTGTAGATGGTGACCCCACCCACCCGCTAGCCGACGTCACGTTCACCTCACAACGACACTTGACCTTTGACTGTTCGATTTATGGCTGTTTTCGTTACGATCTCGCGTCGAGCGTAATCGTGGAATTCGGTCGCGTTATGTAAATCCTGGGTCAAATCATGTCGCTGCCCACCTTTAGCGGTTATAAATAATTATCGCATCAATATATATTGCCTTGCGATAAAGTCCTTATTATGAAGGTATTATACTTAGCCTAGTCTAATGATCATTTATGCTATTTTAATTCTGATTGTCTCAGTTTGGTACGTTGTGCTAGCTAGCGATTAAGTGTTCGACAATGTATTCGTGTGTGTGTGTGTGTGTGTGTGTGGTGTGTGCGTGCGTGCGTGCGTGCGTGCGTGTGCGTGCGTTGTGTGCGTGTTTGCTCGGTGCGTGCGCGCGTGCGTGCGTGCGTGCGTGCGTGCCCGCGTGTGTGCGTGGCTCGGTGCGTGCGCGCGTGCATGGATTGTGGGATGTACATATAATTATATATGTGCGTGCGTGTATGTAAACGTGCGCAGGAGAGTGCGTTCAATCAAGAAATCGTTTGCCGCGATTGTTTATAATTTACAATGATTATTTGTCTTGTTTACCTTGTAAAACAGATAGGCCTACCAATTGTTTTGGCGGGAGGGAAATTATGTCCTATAAAACGTTCATTGGCATTTCACAAATACAATAGGTTTTGTTAGCGGCTGTTGGGCTCTCGGTCGCGGGATCGATCTTCTAGTTCTGATTTACTTTTTGTCCCTAAAGTCAATACTTGTAGTGCGACTACTCTTTGGAATATGCTTCCTTTTAGAATAAAATCAGGTGGAAATATTGCTACATTCCGCCGGCATTTAAAGACCGAACTTTACACCCTTGCCTATATACCATAGCTCCCTGGCGTATCAATCAATCTGATGACAACTGGATTTGTTTATTGACTCTGAGATAGATCAATGCTTTTGTATTGATGCGCCTCTGAGCTTGATTTCTAATGAGTTAGGTCCAATAGAAGTTACCTAATTATATATAGATCAGACGAGATGAAGGGTGTGCGTCTTAGTCAATGGAACGTCTTACCCCACTTTCACTTAAGGGTATTGCCTAATTAAACACCCGCAATTGTGATAAATTAAGTGTCAAAGGAGATACAATAATAATAACCCTACCACCATCCGCCATCGCCTAAATAGGACGTGTATAATTTATAAAACTGACAGAAATAAAACCTGACATTTTGTGGAATCCGTTATTTCCGCCGTCGATGAAAGGTTCAGTTATCGTTTTAGGGAGTTCTGCGCTAGTTCTATAGCACGACTTAAACAATAGTTCTGCATATGTGATCATCTGCATTTTGGTGGTAAATAGGATTACCGACGTACACTCGACTGATTTTGTTACGCCGACAGGCGCCTCCATCAAGACGACTGTTAATTTACGTAATAACGTGTCAAGAAAACAGACACAAATGATCGTCCGAGATGGTTGGTGGAGAAGCAAAAATAATCGTTCTAAATGGTTGGTGGAGTAGCATAAATAATTGTCCGAGCGGGTTGGTGGAGTAGCATAAATATTTGTCCGAGTGGGTTGGTGGAGTAGCACAAATAATCATCCGAGATGGTTGGTGGAGTAGCATAAATAATCGTCCGAGATGGTTGGTGGAGTAGCATAAATATTTGTCCGAGTGGGTTGGTGGAGTAGCACAAATAATCATCCGAGATGGTTGGTGGAGTAGCATAAATAATCGTCCGAGATGGTTGGTGGAGTAGCATAAATAATTGTCCGAGTGGGTTTGGTGGAGTAGCACAAATAATCATCCGAGATGGTTGGTGGAGTAGCATAAATAATCGTCCGAGATGGTTGGTGGAGTAGCATAAATAATCGTCCGAGATGGTTGGTGGAGTAGCATAATCAGATAAGGTACCAGCAACACCATCGTTAGTATATACTGTGGATCATCCACACTGCGCTGCTATTATATTGGTTAGAAATACAATTTATTAATTTACAAAACTAACACATTGTTTTATCTGGCAGAGCATGTGTGTGTGTGTGTGTGTGTGTGTGTCTTTTAATTAAATATTGTTTATTGGGGTGTGTGTGTGTGTGTGTGTGTGTGTGTGGTGTGTGTGTGCGTGTGCGTGTGTGTGTGTACGCACACGTGCGTGGTACTAAAACACCCTAAATTTCGAAGAATGAGAACGCACCAACAGATTCGTGATTTATTTGATGAGACCTGATGGCATGAAATTCTTAAAAAAATACTTTCCACGAAATTGTCAGTTTTTCAAAGCTCAGAAATCTCGCCTACTATGCCATTTCAGTCACTGATGTAAGCAAGCCGCCGTGCCGGTTATGACGTGGTCTCCGTCATGTAGTCGTCGCCAGTACGTGGGAACTAGTGCCTAGATCGCCGCTGTAGACCTGTGTACGCAGCCTGTACATAGTATGTCCCGTCTGTGACAACTTCGCAAAGCGCGGGCGGCTGCAGTCGTCAACAAGACGGCCTTTACGTCCAAGGTCGACTCGTGCACTTCGTCCGACTCATAAAACGTCACACGTGTCGCACAGTCACGTTTCAACATATTTAACATTGCGTTTAATATCACGGCAGACGCACACACAGCAGTTAGCGAGTGGGGTGAACGTACGTGTGGGCACTGTTTACTGTGGCCACATCGCTGTCGTGAAGAGCAATGAAGAGCAAAGTGTGTGTGTGTGTGTGTGTGTGTGTGTGTGTGTGTGTGTGTGTGTGTGTGTGTGTGTGTGTGTGTGTGTGTGTGTGTGTGTGTGTGTGTGTGTGTGTGTGTGTGTGTGTGTGTGTGTGTGTGTGTAAGCACTAACGTTCGCACGCACGCACGCACGTACACTCGCATCTCTGCTCACACTTGCAC
This sequence comes from Ridgeia piscesae, assembly GCA_025642075.2. NCBI lineage: Eukaryota > Metazoa > Annelida > Polychaeta > Sabellida > Siboglinidae > Ridgeia > Ridgeia piscesae. The sequence continues at coordinate 195,108 of JAODUO010000643.1, forward strand.
ACAACAATAACCTGTTTACCGGTGTGTGTTTATGCGATTTTTAAATGCATATCTGACGTATTTGTGTTTACTGTAGACACTGCGCCCTTCACGGCAGTGCTTGACGGCCGTCATAGTCAGTTATCACACGTAGGTTTACCACATTCACGGTGACGAGCGAAAGTCGTGAATGATAGCGGAGTCCAATTCAGTACACAAACATAGTCGACATGGCAGAGACATCGCGTTGGCACCAATACTTTCATTGTCCAACATTCAGGTGTTTTCCTCGAGTAAACATAGTCAGGCCGGGAAGTTGGGCTCAGTTATGGCACTTCCGCAGTGTAATCCATCCTAGGTGAAGATGCACTAGGGTATCTTTTACCAGCGGACAGGCACCCGAGGGCATCTGTCACCACGGTGTGTGTGTGTGTGTGTGTGTGTGTGTGTGTGTGTGTGTGTGTGTGTGTGTGTGTGTGTGTGTGTGTGTGTGTGTGTGTGTGTGTGTGTGTGTGTGTATATATATCAGTTTCTAAATAAGTTCGCTAATTATATACTATACATAGCTTAATGCAGTTCACAATATTCATATTTTTGGTTCTCTCTCTCTATATATAATAATTCTAATACACATAAGTAATGCATTATAATATATACACACACACACACACACATACATATATATATATATATATATATATATATATATATATATATATATATATATATATATATGTAAATGTTGATTGATATAAAATAGCACCATTGTATAATACAAGACAATGCACAATGGAAGTTAATAAACATATACATTCAACATAATATAAACATTCAACAGATCAAGTGAACGTCATACTTTTAACTTCAACGAAGAAAACTGTTTCAGAATAAATATGCTGACTGTACACTGCACGCCTAGTTGTCTTTAAGAACCCCCAGTGTTCGTAATATTGTACAACAATGCGGCTGGTCGACCGTAAAACGCTTTATTTAGCGAGGTCGATACGTTTCCCTTCCAACCATCATTTCAGCTAATATAATTATTAAAATTACTACCCTGGCTGGTTCCGGATAATGCAACTGACATATTTCTTTAAGCTTCTAGTTACACGGTTTTAGTGTTCGTAAAACATTAAAAATACAAAACCGACCATCGCACACGTATCACGTGCTATATCGAGGAGATACCTTGCACAGTCAACACAGCTGTCCTTCCGGCTAACTTCATGCATCCCGTTGACTTCGGCATCTCCGGAACAGATGCTACGATGATGTCAATGTTGATCAAGTCGTTCATAAGGTTCTCACGCTAGTGTTAATTGCGGAGGGCCAAAAGCTCGACACCCACTTCCTTGGTCAACAATTGTCAAACATAAAATATGGTCGAACGTTATATGATGATCTGTTACGAAACATCGGCTGTTGCACTTTGCCCCGTTCTCCAGGGGCTGGCGTAAAGAGCGCCCAGGTATGCTGTCCTCACCTCCCGGCCGACTGCAGTGGCGTGGATTGTTATTTGTAGGTCTACGATATTAGTCAATAATAATTTCATAGTGACCTGTTAAGTTTCTTGTCTCGATCCGAAGTCCGCCTCATCACAGTCAGCCTCAAATTGTAATACCATCCTCGCGCGTCAGTGGTCGCTGCTGCTGAATACGTCAGCACCCACCAGGCAGCTGTACTTCTGGCTGATCCATTTGCAAAACTCTGAATAGAAGTTCCGCCAATGAAATCCCCCACCAGGAATGTGGTTGTCCTGGAGTCGTGTGATAATTTTTGATGATTTCAGCCACACGTTGTATCGCTGGAGCAGCGGCCTCTCAATCGGGGAACCCGGGGTCGAATTATGTGCTGTCGTGTCGAACCTTGGGCAAGTTCGTTCATTCTACGTTGCTCCAGCTTACTCTGCTATATGAATCAGTACTTGTCTATAGGCAGTTGTGGATATGTGTGTGCGAATATATAGAGTTGCGCATTAATGTTAACGTGGCTGAATGCTTCCCAGAGAAGTCGCGATCGTGTTTGCATGAATTGGTCTGCCATGGAGTAGAGTGTAACGCGCTGAAACGCTTAAACAACCTGTTCCCAAACATAACAACATTCCGCCATATTACGCTCGTGCTGCATTTGGTTTTGGTCAAACCAAATACGCCAAATGATTTTGTTTATTGCGCTTCTGAGCTTGAATGTTCAAGGATATCTAGGTGCCATAGAAGTGTTACAATTACTTATTTACTTACATTTGGACTTTCCTATATGTATCCAAGACATTCCTCAGCAAACAGTGAATGGCGAAAGCACCCTCAAAACAAATTCAAAGCAAAAAAAAAAATTACGAAAATGTTAAGACGAGCCCGTTTAATTTAATAAAAACACAAGGCCTGAAACTATACCTTTCCCCGGAAGATCCAGGCAAGTTATCTACACAAGACTGGATATATGCTGGCCCTAAGCAAAAGAATCGATCCCGTGATGTCGTGGCATTACTTAGACAAACGTCAAACGCGCCACCCACGTAGCGTGATTGTTCACTTACGTGTACACGACGTGATGACGTCATTACCGCAACTCGCTACAATAATAATAATTATGGTGGCATTACAGCGAGAGAATCGGTCACAGCACCGACTTTTCGCGGTGATTCCGAACACAAACCACTGAGGACATATGCCCAGGCAGTCAGTCTAATAACAGTTTCTTCCAGTAGGGGATACCAGGGCCAGTTGTCACGTGAGATATAGTTGCCTCCAGTATTTCCCTAGAGAGCGAATGTATGCAGGTTGTCAGTTGTCACTGCAGTGACCATTTAGAAGGCACAACCCTCCATTTGTAATGTCAAGTTTCGCGACGGAATATTGTCGACGTGTTCCCGTTTTTTGTTTTTTTCAAATTCGTAAGTAAAACACCGAGATGCTACACTTTATAACATAGTACCGAATAACATTCCATTTTGTGTGAAGAGATTATTGTGTCGAATGAGAATGATTGTAATTTATATACAAAGATATACCGCTGATTAAAGTTATTTTATCAACAACAAATCTTACGCAACTGTTACAGACAAAGGTGAAAATGAAATGTGTTCAACCACCCCCAGTTTCCCCTACTGTCACACACAGTATGGTTTCACTAGAAACACCGAGGTAACTGCAGCAGTTATATGCTACGCTACGCTACGCTTGCTACGCTATAAAAATATTGTTGAAAATTATTTTAATAAAAAGTTATCCGGAACAGACAAACATTCGCATACATTTTATAGAGCAGAAGCAAGCCAGCTTACCCGGTTCAACACGTAAGCATTATACAATGCACACAGTTCGACATATTATAGTCCTTCTATAATATAGTAAGTCAATGTGCGACATGTGTCTTGTTCCACATCTCGCCCTCGGCCACACTAGGCCTAGAATCAAATTCTGCGTCGCACCTCGACTTCGGTTATTTATAGTTAGTCGAGGTCTAGGTCAATATAGGTATAACTGTAGTATTCAAAGTTCGAGTTAACAAAGATGCACTGCATTATATACTATTTATGTTACATAACACTTGATATGCAAATGTACCGACGACAATCTTCAAATGTCAATGTGATATCCAGATGATTAGAGTCTAGGTTACGTGTTCATGTATTGTTTGGTTGAATTACTATGGCTCCATATGACGTTGGCATTTTAATTTTGAGGCCGTTTCAAACTTTGTGAACTTGCTGTGGGGGATAGACATGTAGTAGAGAAGTCCATGCCATGGACAACCAAGTATTTTGCGGACGACACCGGAACAATAGTGTATAGCTCAGTCAGACGTATCTAGGCACATTATTTTAGCAATAAAAATACAAAACAGAGGCTACCCTGATATTTTAAATAGGCCCGGTAAGTAGGCCTATAAAGGCGGTAACATAAAGTATAATTGTTATACATTATAATACATCCCACTCGTACCAATGACAGTCTTTCTTAGATGACATTTCTTACATAACATAATATAATATGTATGGATGCGTAATTTTAATATCAAAATATGTATTATTGTTTTGATTTATCGCTGAAAATAGCTAATATGTCCCCATCTTACATTATCGATATGTTTACATTTTTATATGAAAATTGAACTTAAGTTATGACATAACTAATAATAGATCTATGTGACTATGGTGTGTTATATAACACCCTTCCCATTCTCTTTCATCGTATATATCGGCAATAAGTTACTTAACTTAACTATTAATCGCGTGCTGTGGCCCGGGTGTGGCGCGATCAATTTTCCCCGTGCCTGAAACACGTAGACGCCGAGATGTAATTAAATGCCAAGGTATGTCCTTAGATAAGTCGATCCGAGGCACACGTGAGCCAGTGAAAACCGCGATGAAAGCGAACTTACTACATAAATTATTTATTCATGAGTTCGACGAGCGAGCGACGCGCAAAACGTGCTCTGCGTCTGCGAGTACGCGCCGTCAGTCGACTGACGAGGTCAAGGCGACGTCACGTGGCGCGTTATACAACACGTGCGGGGCGGTATTCCCAGCTGGCTACGCGTAAGCGCCAGTGACAAGGTCAGAACTGTGTTGGTACGGCATGAATGAACTGGCGGTAAGTGTCGTGGGTGAATAGCCCATCTCGCTGTCCCTAGCCAGCCCGCGTTGACTTACGATGGTCGAACTGGGGGCCGAGCGGTCTGGGAGCTGGAACGTTGGTTTTTGTCATGTCGAGATCGCCGAACGTTGACAGCCTCGAACTCGGATTTCTCGCTGGTAACCAGTTGCCTTCTACAGACCAAGTCGACCGAATCTTCCGACTCTACTCGGCGTTCGAGAGAGCGAAATCAGACGTACACGCCACAGGAAAAACATCGTCGGATAACCTGGGTATTCTAGTCAAACATCTCGTCGATTGTTTCGGCGCTGTCAACCCGCGGAGCAGTTTTCGTCGCCGGAACGATACTGCGTCTGTCGAGGATTGTTGTTTCACTTGCAAAATGTGCGATTCGCTTTGCAACGAGCCGCTTACGATACCTTGCGGGCACACGTTTTGTCGGACGTGTCTGGAAAAAGACCCTGGAAAGTGTATACGTTGTGGATCTGTCTTCGACATGAAAAGTGAAAGCATATCGACGTTGAAAACGAATATTTTGTTGCTGAAAACTATAGAAAAATGGTTTCCGAAAGAGGCGAAAGCAGTGAAATTAAAACATCAAGGGAACCTCTCATTTAGCCAAAAGAAATTCGACACCGCAGCTAGGATATATTCAAAAGCTATAGAAGAAGGTAAGTTGGTAAAAGTACTGGATGAAATGTGCTTAACCTTTTTAAAGTGTGTGCAATTTGTCAACATTGGCCAATAACCTCTATTATCGCCTGGGCGTGGTGCAGACCATCACTATGTCTATGTTCACAAGATAGATGGCGCGACAGTTTGTTTATGTAATGTAAATGCTCAGTTTCAAAATTAAGTTCAGTCAACTTTAATGATTAATTTGAAGAACAAAAGCAGTATTTATTTTTCTTTATACTTACAGACAATGAGTGATCCTACTGGATGAAGTTATTTTACATTTTTATAAAAAAAATAGCTTCTGAAAACTTAAAAAAATTATTAAATGCAAGATTATAAACTGCCTGCTTTTATCATTCTCTGTATTATTACTTGAGAAGCTAATATTGTTAATACTTTCATTAAATCATGTCAACTCAATCTCATACAATACATTAAAAGGTATTTATCGGTACCAATTATTATTTAAAACTCTGTTCAATACACAGAATTGATTAACAAAAAAATTGTCATTAATAGATGCTAATTGTTTCTGTTTTTTTGGTGTATATTTTAAAGGGAACAATATATGTTTTGGGTATATGCATAAGAGCTAATAAAACAACTGTAATGAAGAATATTATGCCAGCTGTTTACTAGAATAAAAAGACAACCAAATTCTAAGAAATTACCTTTTTGTTATGAAGTAGGATGAAATTTATTCACAGCGTTTAAAAAGTACCTTATAAATTAATCTTGGTATTAAATAAGTTTTATTATAAAACGTATTTAAAGGCAAGGCTACTTGCTATACTCTTTTGACCATTGATAACATTTAACATAACCTTCTAAATCTCCGCGTGGAAAGAAGCATTCGTTATTTAAGACAAACGTAATCCCTTCATTGCCTTTAGTACATCAAGGGAAATGCCTATGGTAATTATGTTTTTATATACTGTTGTATTTTGGCCAGATACCATCAGGCATAGTGAAATTAATACCAGCTGTTACATATCCCTCGAGGGAAAACCTGGTGCATTCACAGTTGCACACACCATGCACTGTCTATTTCCAACCAACATGAATAATAATTACATGATTTCATACAACTTCCTAAGTCGGGAGATGCCTGGCTATAATGTGCAAGCTTGTTGCAGTATTTCCCCTGGGTAAAATGGTGGATGAGGTGGTAGGGTAAGCTGTGCAAGCACTGAAGGCACAATGAGATGCTATGGGAATCCAGAGGCTATGTAATATTAGTATACAATACAGAGTAAGTAGCCTAGACAGTGACTACATTTCATATTTTGATAAGTAGGACTAGCTGCATGGCTTTGTTTACTGTTTGTTCAGTACTTAGTTTGATACCTTAGACTGACGGTGACCTACAGCTGCAAACCGTTGTCCAGTCAACCTGTAGTGTAAACAGATACTTATTACACTATCTAACATTACCCTTATAATTGTAATGTAAACATACACTTATTACGCTATCTAACATTACCATTGTAACCAGAAACCAATACTCTCTTGGTAAGTATATTTCCCAAACAGTACACACTGCATTGTACAAATTGGCCCATAAGGGGTCAAAATGTGGAACAGGTGTGTTGGCATAGAAAAATTTCATTTTAATAAGTTACCATAGATATCAAACTGTGTTAGATCAGTTTCTGCATAGTCAAAGCTTATTTCAAGCTTTTAAATCTTAATTTACAACATTAATATTTACAGTAGTTAATTATTTGGCATCATAGATTAGTGTTAGGTAGAGAGACCCGTCACTTGACTTGCACAAATTTGATCATGTATAAAGCTTTGTTTGGCATAAGACCTGTTAAAAACTTGTTTCAAAATCATTACTATTTGCATAGCTTTTACTTAACCTGGTAAATCACTGGGTAAATGCAAAATAAATAAAAACTAGTTGAAGTTTCATTTTTTCTTCAGGTTTCATAACATCAACATGACATTGTAATTTTCACGTATCAGACGAATGACACTAACATATGGGTTACATACCTGAGCCAACCTTTACTGTTGAAAACAGGAAATACCACAATTTGAATTATGTCGTTGTTGTAGTGGTTATGTAAGAATAGTTGTAACCTCTGGTTGGATAATGTGATTGTGTTGATTTAATGTGATTACTAATTTCATTATTATTTTCATTTTTCTCTAGGGCTAGTGTTTAATATCAGAATATTTTCTTGTCGTTCGCTTTTTATAAGCTCCACATATCCTTTGGATAACATATATTTTGATTGACAAAAGTCAGATTGTTTCAGTGACTGTGGTGTTTTAGACAGACCTGTCTTCTCCTCTGAGGATTTTAATCCCCATTGACTTGAATTTTAATACAAACTGTTTGGTCATTTGAATTGACAGGTTTAATAGATGTATGCAAAGTGTGACAACTTGGTCTGAGATAGGCCATATACACTTGACATGATTGTGTAAGTTCAGTAATAGTGAAGTGTTCCAAGATTCTTGATTTAAGAAAGAGACATATTTTATTTTAAATGCTAGACTGAATCAACTATTGTAAAATACAGTAATAAAAATAATTTAACATCTGTAGCTGCTTGTTTTGTAATATTAATAAATAAAACAAGTGCTCTTGGAAAATATGAACGATTTGGTAGCTAGTATGCCAGTGTTGTTGAACAGGAAACAATAGCTAGCATGGTCATAGAAAACAAATTGTGAGATATAAAAGTGCTCAGACAGTTTCTGTGTTACATAACCAACAAGCAGCAAGGCAGCTCATAGCTTCAAGGCACTAGTGTTGCTATGACAACCATTTAGAGGTCAGTGCTAAGTGTGCTAATCAACTGCCAGTAATTTGATACTCAATTTGAAAGCTAAAACATGGATAGTGGATTTTTTTCATCCAATGAATATCAATAAGATTATAGGCTATAAATGATGTGTGCTCTTTATAATGTGCAACAGATCAGCTGTAAATAGTATGCTAGAAATCATGACATGATCCATCATGGCAAGGTAATTTATTAATTTTTAAAGTTAAAATAACATTTTTCAACTTGTGTTCATAATAAATTGTACAATGTCTCAAAAGTAGCATTTTAGATGTTCAGTCTTGATATATTTTTGTCAAGTATAACAACAAATCTGTAGTTTTTGATAGTTTATATTATTTTAATGTATTTCATTAAAACTTGACCCAACACTTTTATCCCATTTTATCCTGAAGCTAGTGCAGACGAGTTGCAGCCAGTTCCTGATCATTTCCTCAAACCAATCTGTCAGCATTAAAAAATGACAGGCCTTCATTTAAAATGGACATAACTTTATTATTTCTCAATCAATTTTTAAATGTGATATACCTTTAGAAAGTAGATAAAATAAACTATACAGTCGCATCGATAAACTCATAGTTTTATCATATATATTATATGTGGCATATGGCAAAACATGTCTAATAAATTCAAACCTATGTTGAGGTTTGTCACATTACTTTTCACCCGACATTTTCGCCATGAAGGAAGCAACATGTCAATGAGCAAGTTGAGTTTATTTTATGCATTAATCTCTGCTGAAAATAAAGTTATACAACTTGTCCACATATCTTGGATAATAATCTCATAATGTAAAATTGTTTGTAATACCCCCACTCAGTCGACTGAATCGCCAACGTGTGGCGCCGCTGACCGGAATTATGCAAATTTTTGAAATATTTTCTGTCAACGATATATAATTCTGTGGCTCATTTCTTATAACTAATAAAGAAGTACTATAAAGTAACAACTTTGTTCAACATTTCAACATCACTTTATTTATGAAGTAGTTACCGTCGTTGGAAATATTCTTAACTTTGTTTGGCGCCAAAAATACGGCGTGGAGCGAGACGGCGGAAATGGATGCCGTTGTCGGTTGACCCACTTCGATGGTCTTCACGGACAAATGTCGCATCAAATACCATAACCGTCCATCTTATATCGTTTATCCACTTGTCTGCCTTCTTGTCATCACCAGTATGATGAAAATTAGCGGAGTTATCCTTCAAAATACATCAACATTTAACGATCTTTGCGACTCGACGCCATCTTTGATTTCACTTTAGCTTGGGGGTACCCGCTTTGAACTGCAAATACCCACAGAACGGCGCTGATTGGTTGAAAAATATGAGTTTCCTAGTGATCCCGATATACTGACGTCATTCGGTGTTAACCAGCCAATGGGATTCCAAAACGTCAGAGTGCAGGGAAGCCGTGTCAAGTGCAAACTACGACTAGAATCGTATTCCGGATAAAAAGGGTAACTACGACTAGAATCGTATTCCGGATAAAATGGGTTAACAGTGATTCAGCCAGAAGGGTGTGAGACATCACATAGGGCACATTGGGGTTGTATAGACAAGGAACAAGATGTAGCGGTAATGCAGAAACAATGTTGACGTTAGGGTTAAAATGCCTGCAGGTAGAACTCTGCAGCTTGGGTGGTGCGAGTCTCTGGGGCGAGACGACCTCGAATCTTGTACTAGTATTGACCTAAAGTACTAATTAATGTCGACCTAACCGTAGTAGTTAGTCTTAATGTCACACTCATGATGTATTTTCAAATAGAAGGAACACCCAGATTATGTCAGAAATCCCCCTCATAAAGTCAGACATTGGCTTTGTACTGTTGACATGAGTCTGGGCATGGCAATTTATGTTTTTTATATCACTCTCAATGCCCCTCTACCTCCCCCTTGCAGAAGGATTTCTTTGTAATTTTTGACCCTTCTTTGACCATTATAAAATGTATCAACAATATTTTGTAATTTATTATGGGTTACTGTTACAAATAAGATAATATTTTTATCTATTTCCTTTAGAATTTTTTTAAACCAGAACAAAAATGGTGGTTAAACTCGTGGCTTGTCACCGTCAAATATAAATACACATACATGACTGATTGAAATTTTACCCTTTTAGTTGTCATAGATGATAGATTTGGTGAAAAAGTGTAATTGAAATGTATTACCTCCTGCATGAAGTTTCTGGTTGTTGTTGGTACAAAAATGTCAATGAACGTGTGTCTTACAATTTTCAATGCTACTCCTATTTGGACTTTTTCTAACATTGACATTAATTAAAGAGCCTCTTGGTCATTTATATTTAACACGTTATTAGTTCTGTGGTGAGAGGAGAGACTGTTGAAAGTGTGTTGATGCTTTGTGTTGTCAGTGTCTTCTGACCTTTCATACACTGTGTTAAAATTACTGATAGCCACAGTTCGCCATTGCATAAGTATATTTATTTATATTATTTTAGCAAATTAGGAAATGCACCAAATATACCAGAGAACTCTTGCCCTGTGACATTTCTGACGCAAAAAAATCAGAATGTCTTAAAATACGAACACTAGGTGGGCTTACATATAAACATGTTGGTATGCTCTGTTTGTACAGTACTGTTAGAAAATTGTCACAGACAGAGAAGGGAACATGACAGGGTGTGTGTAGTATGTACCTTGGGGTGTTGTGTAAATTTAAATAAACAACCACGATAAGAAACTGCCTTCTCACACTATCTGGCCTTATACTTGAGATAGCAATCTTGTTCAGTTGCTCTATTGTGACTGTTAGTGAAAGCACTACCTGTAATTAATCCTGATAAGTAAGTAGGCTAAAGTAGCTATACTTGATATTACATATTTGGTGACATAATGACATCATACTCCCAGGTTAATGTTAATGGTTATTTGACAGTGCAGTGTTACTGTACCATTCTCCAAACAGGAGATCAGTAATTACAAAACACATTGTTGGGAGAACGCCAACACTTTTAAATGTCCATAGATTGGATGTGCTTCTGAATGGCAGAGTGTCAAGCCAAATCGTACCAATAACAAAATAGTGAATTTTGTTGTGCAACATTTGTTTAAAGTTAACAGTTGCTAATTTGTGAAATCTGGTGGCTATGTGCCGCCATGTGAAATTACTTGAAACAATATTGGTTGCATGATTATTTAGTTAAAATATTCCTATGTTTTTATTCTGTATGCTTAAAGCTATTTCCTAAATAGATTTTAGAACAATAGTGGACTGGCAGGGTGTACGTTACCTAATGCACGCATCGGGTAATAAAATTGCACGTTTTGCGCTTTGTCACGCTCATAAAGATGTCACGGCTGTACATTTTGCGCTTTGTCACGCTCATAAAGATGACACCGCTGGCATTTGACACATGAAACAGCTACCAGTACATTGCAGTCAGAAGTCACATTGTCACAGTGACGCAACAAATTATCCAAAAGTGTGAAATGGGGATAGGTAAAGTCATGAGGGGTGTTCTCATAATTATATTTGCACAAAGTTCGACAGATATAGCACTATATCCACATTTATAAGGGAAGTTGTAGCAATATCACCTCTAGGGTATAAGGATGACATCCATATACTATTACACTACATTCGTGTACACTGTTTCTCCTGCTATATGATGAGCGAGGTGGGCCACCTTGCTGTTTTTCTAAGCCACCTCGCTCTACATATGCCAAAATTGCCACCTCGTAGCTATTTCTTGCTATAAACATGTTTACATGCTGCTAGTTATGCATTTGTTTCCTCTTTATTTCCCAGGGAATAGGTTAATACACCCTTCAGAATGCACCATTTTGAAGGTAGTTTAAAAAAATTGTTCTGGGTGGCCATGCCCCGGATGCACATAGTGTCGCATCATGCCTTTTCGGTGCTTGCTCAGCCCACCCTACCACCTCGCAAAACATATTTCACACAGGGGAAACACTGCATGTATTACCAATTTATATGTATTTAAGCTGGGTTTAGCAGTTACTATGTCTGTACACTCATGTGGTTGTCCAAGCACCAACCCATAATGCATGTTGGTGGTCATTGGTTACCCGAATTCACCTGGCAGTAGAAATACACACTTTGGAGGTAGTTTCCTTGAATAATTAATGGGCAACTGCTTGTAATTTACTGGTGATGTTGATCGCCTGTGAAGAAGAGGGCCAAGGTCTGGACATAGTAGGAATCGGCAGTGAAACCTGACATGTTTGTTTACCCTGTAGTCGGCTGGTCCAAGCAGCAAAATAGTTACGCTTGCAACATAAATCACATTGTAGGTCAGTTTCTTACATAATTGGTTAGCCCGAATTAACCTTAGATTGGTTGGTACTCGTTAGAAGTGGGTAGTGTGTATATGCATTAGTGTTGGCATCTCCTCAAGTTATTTACACACTTTCTGAACGAAAGAAGGTAGAACGTTTGTTATAGAGTGGTGAATGATTTTTGTCTGAGACTGTTTTTCGTATATTAATGTATTAATATTTTGTTTTGAAATAAGTTGATATCTGCCAAATTGTATAATTTATTAAACCCAAAATCGTGTTCATATTTTGCATTAACAATGTCAAAATTATAAATAAAATATTAAGTTTATGAACCACTGCTGTTGGCACAGATGGTATTGTTCACTGGCACATTTTAAAGTTGGCATGGCCCGTGCTTTTTATGGTTTCGGGTCCAAGTGCGAATGTTCAACAAACTCCCAGGAGCTCAAATAATTACCGACGCCTGGCTAATTGCATGTACCGAAATAGAAAACTGCTTTATTAAGACTTATATAAATCATTCTAGTTGAGGTTGTCACGTATGTTTCCTGTGATTATTCCATCTCATTGTGTCTAACAAAAGGTGATGACTGTCACGGTCTGCTGATTAACAGACATTATTTTTTAAATGCTAGTATTATGCAATTTATCTTACGTCATTTTGGCAATAAATTATGTAATTTTACCGGTACATGATCCTTTTGGAACATAAAAATGTATATTTTATTTTAAAAAATTGAATAAAGAATGTTTATATAAATTACTATTATTATAATTATTATGTTTTCAGTTGACACAGACCACTTGTTGTTCAGCAATCGGTCATTCGCATACCACGTGCTCGGTAGACACCAGGAGGCACTGCAGGATGCTGAGACTGTCATCCATCTGAAGCCTGATTGGCCAAAGGTATGTGCATTTTCCGAACAAGGTTTCAAAACCTGCTGCATTCCACGACTTAGTCTACTCTAGGTTGATTGTGGTAAATTTGCTATCAGCAAGCTTTGGTGAGCCCATACATAATTCATACAATTGTGGAAACTAGATGTAATAATTGCAACATGTTAACATACTCAGATATATAACACCTGCTTCATTACATCACTTTGGATGCTGACGACCTGTCACTGACAGAGTTGTTTATATCTGGTATTTTTTCCTGTAATGCTTTTTTGTCCTTTTCCCACAATAGTGATTTGTGTATTTGTTCCTGGTGGTTTGTTTAGGGCTAAAGATCAACCAAATGAAAGTTTTCTATTCATCTTATTTTTTACATTTCCTGCAATGTTCATCTACTTTTGACACGCAAACCTGTGCCACTGTCAAAGTCATTTTATCACTTTTGTTTTCTCGTGACCATGATCAACATGTGTATGTGACTTTTTCATGTTCGTCTTGTCTTATGTTCGTCCTTTTCTCCATATTGTATCACTTCCTCAATCGTGATTTGAATATTGTAACTAACAAGTATCCCATAGTTCAAACAAACATGTATTTCCTAAATTAGTCATGGAGATAACAAATGACTTTGAAACAAATTAAATGTATTTGTTGAAAAGCGAACTTTGTTCTTAACAAGCTGTTGTGTGTGCAGGGGTACTACCGCAAGGGGGCAGCACTATCAGGTCTGCAGCGACACAGCGATGCGATGATTGCATACCTCGAGTGTCTGACACTGGACGCGTCCATCACAGCTGTCCAGACAGCACTTAAGAAGGTCAGTTCAAATTATCCAAACAGTTTTAAGATATCCAAAACCATATGAGTAATCCTTATAAACACTGCTATTGGGGCTGGGTGCAATTACTTAAAATAAAATCAGTTACATTTCAGTTGCTATTGGGGCTGGGTGCAATTACTTAAAATAAAACCAGTTACATTTCAGTTGCTATTGGGGCTGGGTGCAATTACTTAAAATAAATTCAGTTACATTTCAGTTGCTATTGGGGCTGGGTGCAATTACTTAAAATAAAATCAGTTACATTTCAGTTGCTATTGGGGCTGGGTGCAATTACTTAAAATAAAACCAGTTACATTTCAGTTGCTATTGGGGCTGGGAGCAATTATTTAAAATAAAATAAGTTACGTTTCAGTTGCATTCTACGCTTCAATTTTTTTTACGATATTTCAGTTGTAGATGTATTGGGGTCCAACTGTTTGTGCAAAATGTTTAGTTATTTTCCAGTTACATTTTGATGTATAGCTTGTGTGAGAGACAGAACTTTTCGTAATTCCCTCCATAAATGCAGCATTTGCCGGGAAAAGTATAGAATAGAATTATACTTGACGCTTTTACATAATTATTGTAATAGTTTCCGTATCGTGATCATACTTTGAAGTTATAACATTCAAGTTCTCTGTGCTGTGTTTCTTTAAAGTTTAAACTCACATTTAATACAATCACCATTCCCCAGTAGTAAGTCGCTGCTGACAAATTACTAGGTTCATCACTGTTTTATTGGGCCACTAATGCTCTAAATGATTATACTGCTGCATGTAATTTAATATAAACGGTACCAGCAGTTTTTAAAATTTAATTACACAGTTTTCTGTGTATCAAGGTATTGAGAATTGAAAATGTTACATTGTATTGAAATATATCTTATTTAATTATAATATTTATTTTCTACCTCTACATGGATTTCTACCAACTTGGGATTAAAATTTAGAAAAAATATTAAAACGTTTTAATTGGGTATTTTCATAACTTCTGAGTGATGCGTCATAAAGCTGGTACAGGGAACCGCTTCTTATTGAAATAATTCCATATAATGTGTATATATAATAATATATGTTTATATAACATGACCTGTAGTCTTGTTCTGAGGCATGTTGTGTGCCATCTAATCAATAGAATCCATTATCTTATCTTATCTTATCTGCAAACGCCATGTGACCTTCTTTGGCTACTGTGGTCCTCTACACCTGCTGAAAGTGGCCAGCCGATGTATTGATTTGTGTATTGGTCACATGTGTTTATGTAACTGCAGTTGTTGCTGCGAGTCTAAAAAAGACCAACAGCTGAACTGCCTGGGCAGGTCTGCTTGTAACTAGGTCACTGGGTCAGGTCAGGTCATCTGAGCCGGCAGTAGACTGGGCTGTTGTAACAGTGATATAAATAGTTGTGTGGATACGCGATATACAATATTGCATTTCCAAATGTGAAGTTTTCAAATGAATAGGATCAAAGAAACTAAATAGGTCGCATAGATAATAATTTTTATAGAGTAAAGTCGCAGATGTTAATTATTTGGGTTTGCCCTGTAAAATAACTGATGAAAACTGACTCTTCAGTTACAAGTCCATGCAGATTTACAGGCAGTGGCGATGTATTAGAATTAATAATTAATTGCTTAATTATATTTATTGAGGACAAGGCTTGTTTGACCTGTTGAAAGTAATTAATTCAGCTTTTGTGTCTGCTTGACAGAGATTTTGTAATTAATTCTTTTGAGAAAAAGATTGATGTTAGATATTATAATAAGATATACATAGTTACATAAATCTCAAAGGACCTTGCTAGAAAGACCGCTTTCAATAAGATTTCTGTTTTATCCAGATGAAACATGTCAATTATAAGGTTTGTTTTAGTAATAAAAAGGTGGTCATTTTTCTACTGCTGTGACAAATACATGCAAAAGGCTGTCGCCTTTATTACACATTTACCTAAGATTCTCAATTGTTAATATTTGATTTTGTGTTATTTTCCCAGTGGTATTGCTATTTTATTCCTTTGTGACATTTCATTGGATTTATTTAAGGATATTTTATTGGATGTTTATATTTATTACTTTTCACCACACTCGGCCTGCTGACAATGTCTAATAAATGCAACTCAAAATAGCATGTTGTTTATAACCGCAAGAGGGCGAATATGTCTTATTACAAGGCTTGTCTGACTGCAAAGGATCCTAGGACAAATGTAGACAAGACAGTTATTTTTTGAAGTGAACACAGTTTTTAAAATGGTTCATTCTTTGATGATTTTTTTTGTACAACTTTACATTGTACTGAAAACTGTTCATTGGTAAACACTACAAGTGATGTACTGAACAAAATTGAATAAAATAAACAGCTAAATGCCAAAGAAATTCCCAAGAGTGCATTTTACAGTGTGCCATATTAGTAATTCATAAATGGCAGTCACTGTGTGATCAATAATAATTTTTTCAAATGTCAGATCAGCCGACTTGCTAGCATTGTGGTTTTAAGTTGTGCAGTCTTCTTGAAATGTATTTTCCTGTCTGTTTGGCCATGTACAAGATGACACAAACTGTGCTTGTAGTTACTCCAGAAGAAAAAGAAAAACTGTAAAGGATTACTATCAATGTCATAGTAGCAAAGAAAATGTAATGTACCTCAAAACATGTGGTACACAAAATAATTATTAAATGGAAAATGTTTAGGGTGAAAGGAGAAAACACTGAAATCATACAACTATTATGGTATCCAAATAAAAATTCACAATAGATTTTAATTTACAAAGTCCTTGATTAAACAGTTTATATTTTATTGTTTGCTTCCTTCTAGTCAGTCTAGTCTAGTCAGGTATTTGTAGGAGTGTTGACGTCATGTCATATGTCCTCAGGTACTCTGTGGGAGTGTTGACGGTGTCATGTGTCCTCAGGTACTTTGTGGGGGTGTTGACATCGTGTCATGTGTCCTCGGGTACTTTGTGGGAGTGTTGACGGTGTCATGTGTCCTCAGGTACTTTGTGGGGGTGTTGACGTTGTCATGTGTCCTCAGGTACTTTGTGGGAGTGTTGACGTCATGTCATATGTCCTCAGGTACTTTGTGGGAGTGTTGATGTTGTGTCATGTGTCCTCAGGTACTTTGTGGGAGTGTTGACGTTGTGTCATGTGTCCTCAGGTACTTTGTGGGAGTGTTGACGTTGTGTCATGTGTCCTCAGGTACTTTGTGGGAGTGTTGACGTCATGTCATATGTCCTCAGGTACTTTGTGGGAGTGTTGACGTTGTGTCATGTGTCCTCAGGTACTTTGTGGGAGTGTTGACGGTGTCATGTGTCCTCAGGTACTTTGTGGGAGTGTTGACGTGTGTCATGTGTCCTCAGGTACTTTGTGGGAGTGTTGACGTTGTGTCATGTGTCCTCAGGTACTTTGTGGGAGTGTTGACGTTGTGTCATGTGTCCTCAGGTACTTTGTGGGAGTGTTGACGTTGTGTCATGTGTCCTCAGGTACTTTGTGGGAGTGTTGACGTTGTGTCATGTGTCCTCAGGTACTTTGTGGGAGTGTTGACGTTGTCATGTGTCCTCAGGTACTTTGTGGGAGTGTTGACGTTGTGTCATGTGTCCTCAGGTACTTTGTGGGAGTGTTGACGTGTGTCATGTGTCCTCAGGTACTTTGTGGGAGTGTTGACGTTGTGTCATGTGTCCTCAGGTACTTTGTGGGAGTGTTGACGTGTGTCATGTGTCCTCAGGTACTTTGTGGGAGTGTTGACGGTGTCATGTGTCCTCAGGTACTTTGTGGGAGTGTTGACGGTGTCATGTGTCCTCAGGTACTTTGTGGGAGTGTTGACGTGTGTCATGTGTCCTCAGGTACTTTGTGGGGGTGTTGACATCATGTCATGTGTCCTCAGGTACTTTGTGGGGGTGTTGACATCGTGTCATGTGTCCTCAGGTACTTTGTGGGAGTGTTGATGTTGTGTCATGTGTCCTCAGATACTGGACAAAATACTCGTCCAAGGATCCCAGGATCCTCAAGAGAAGCCGTCCTCCTGGTTCCAGGATCTCATTCAGGGAAACAACGGGTTTTTGTACCCGGTGTCATGTGTCCTCAGGTACTTTGGGGGATGTTGGTCATGTGTCCTCAGGTACTTTGTGGGAGTGTTGACGTTGTGTCATGTGTCCTCAGGTACTTTGTGGGAGTGTTGACGTTGTCATGTGTCCTCAGGTACTTTGTGGGAGTGTTGACATCGTGTCATGTGTCCTCAGGTACTTTGTGGGGGTGTTGACATCATGTCATGTGTCCTCAGGTACTTTGTGGGGGTGTTGACATCGTGTCATGTGTCCTCAGGTACTTTGTGGGAGTGTTGATGTTGTGTCATGTGTCCTCAGATACTGGACAAAATACTCGTCCAAGGATCCCAGGATCCTCAAGAGAAGCCGTCCTCCTGGTTCCAGGATCTCATTCAGGGAAACAACGGGTTTTTGTACCCAAGAACGGAAAGCAGCGACAATCGAACAAGTAGGTACCACAGAAATCATCCAGCATTTCAATGAATTGGTGGATGCCTAGCAACAGCTGTAATTTTATGTAACTCACACTGTTCCATTCTTCAGTTCTTCTCAAGATAAAACTTAAAATGTTGGGTTTACTTAAAATTCAGCCCTGATAAGGGTAACAGATACTTAGTGAAATATATCTTTTTAATGTACTTTATAATTTTTTAAATGCTCCTTATTGCCTGTCCATTTTCTCACTCCTAGTGGGACTCTGATTCAGCTAATTTCTTCCTCATTTTTCCTACCACCCACTGATTTTTCACAGGTAGTAATAGTGGACTCAATTACACACTGACTTGTTGTTCCTCTTAACGTAACATGTAGAAATAGCTAGTCACTGACATAATGATTCATTGCTCACAGCAAATTAGCACAGTCTTATCAGCCTGTCAGTCACATAAGGCCAGTCACACAAAGACTTTATTTGGACCAACAAATTGGCCACACTCTCAAAACACAGTTATCAGCCTGATCTCATATATAGTGGACTAGTGAACTAGACTGGGGGGCTGATATACTTGCTATGTCCACCACCTTGTAGCCCCTTATAAATTTGATGTCCACCGTTTGCATTAAACCTATGGGTTGGCCTAGAAACGTTTCCTGTTTCAGTGTGGCTCGTTAATTGAGGATTCGTTAAAGGGGAACTGAAACACAGCTGTAACATTCCATATACCTAAATGTATACTATATAAGTATACATTAATGGTGAAAGAAGCATATTCACTTATCAGACAAACTGGGAAAAAAATATTTTCAGTGCCTAAATCGTCGTCATAGAACACTGCGTAACGCCATCTTTATTCCAAGCCGAGTGGTTTGATTACCTCCTATCTAGCCCATGTAAAATTTTGGTTTCTTTCGGTTTTCTTCGTTATTAGACATTTCTGCGCAAAAACAAAGATATGGTACCTTATTATACAAAGGGGCTATGGAAATTTTTGCATTCAATAAAAGGTGAAATAATTATTAGAACAATGAAAAATTCAAACTGTCAGACAGGAAGGCTCAAGGGCGGGTACAAAGGAAGTCATCCGGACCGTGTAAAATTCAATTTTACTAGCGAACGAGGTGGTCTTGGATAAATCACAGTAGAAAATGGATCCGACAGAGGAAGCATTTGTAGCACAAGTGACACACGTAAAGCCATTAATTCTTGCTTAACCCAGCGTGCGAGCCGAGGTGCGAGGCGTCAATTAAACCCCGCCGAGAGTCGACGAGACGGCGAGAAAAGATCGCAATTTTTATGGAATCGAGGATGTTTGATTTTGGGAACACTGTGAATGTGGCATTGTGTTTGTGTGGATACTGCGTCCCAATGTCGACGCACATCGAATTTGTATGTTGTCTGGAGAAAGCTGGGTTGCCCGACCGTGCTGACAGATGCCTGCATGAGCTATGCCTATGACTGACCAAGACATCTGTCAATGACACAATGTTGGGAATATCGGTCTGTTATCTATGTGCGATTTGCGTGCAGACTCGTTCGTTCGAGGTAAGTAATATGTAGTTCAACAGGTATCGAAAAATTATTTTGCAATTCAAACCTAAACAGAGCAATTATACTTGTATGGCCACACAATGACACATATTAAATAAAAAATTCTATCTTCGAATTCGTAACGTAAATCTTTGTTACAAACTTATTTTATTTTTGACAGGATGTTACATGATGTGTGCATCCTTTTAATATAATTATTTAATTTCCATTTTAAAATGTTAATACAATTTGTTTAATTTATGTAAATAATGTTATTTAGATATGCGTGCTGCCATGCAATTTATAATATAGTCTGAATAATAAATAGATGTGTAATAAGGACATTGTGCAATTCACATGAGAATATTGAATTGGAGTTTTAATGTATTGTATACAGTATATTGGATATGTGCGGGTGTATATGTTATCAACACCACAATCATAAATTCATGTGTTTGCAAAATGCTGTAACAATTTAACATAAAAATTATTTGTTTGAAACGCTGTGATAATTTTATTAAAGTATTTCACAAACAAATCAACCAATGCGCTGACTTCATGATGTGATATTGATGAATTACACAGTTTTGCCAATTACTAATAATCATTATAAGATAATGATTGTTTACTATAAATCAAATGTCAGAATGTATCGGTTAGCTGCATATCATCACTGCACATGTTCAATGGGATGCTTCCAACAGGCAGCAGGCATAGTATACTAGCCTGGGTTTTTTGCAGGTGCAGAAAAGGGAAATTAGTTTTTTGTTGTTGTAAACAACAACATTTTCTCTGTTTCTCATTAGTGTCAGAACTGCTTGAGTCATCATCAGTGATATCGCTGTCATCCGCTACCACAGATTCCGGATCACTGTCTTCAGAATTTTCCTTCTGACTGTTGCAGACAGAATGATCTGAAGATGGAGACAGTGAGACTGGGACATCCGAAGTGTCATCCACATTGACTAGACTGCCATGGTCAGTTGAAGAAGGCATGCAGGACTGCGACGACAACTTTGCATACCCATGGTCATGATGAATATTCACTGGAACAACAATATCATATGTATTAATTGCTGCATTGATGAAGTATCGCATTGGTGACATGATCACTGGCTCTGTTTGAGTTTGACACTACAAGTTAAAGGCTTTGCAATGTGACATCCATACTGCCATGAGGGACAATGTCATCTGGTGCACAGGATCCTTTGAAAGGTGTGCTTGGTATTTGTGAATCCTTCATCTGAAAGAATGATACATATGTAAGATGGTATGTATCTTCTGTGATATACATATAAATAACAATGTTTTGTCATCTTTTGTTTTCTCATTGCAGTACCTATGTCATAAAAAACCACAGAATAAATCAACTTATAATTGGCATTTCGGAAAGTGTTCAGGATCTAATTTTGTGTAGATGCATCTGTGGATATTGTAACGTACTATGCACGAGAAATCTAAATTTGATTGAATTATTCCACAGGCCCCATAGGGTCCCCCAGACTATTTTTCCACAATTGTTAAACAAATCTACTTTTGCATGGCTGTTGCATGTGGTGGTGCTACTGTACACAAGAAATCTGTATTTTATTGCATCATTCTAAGGGCCCCCAAAACACAAAGTAATACTGGTGATTTGGTTTTTGAGAAGATCCCTTGAAATGACCCCCATATCAGTTTTGTGTATTGGGTATCTGCTTGCTGGCTTGTCTGCTACTGCTAGCCAGGGTCACTAGTCAACTCTGTCTCAATGAGACCAGTGGACAGTGGGCTGAGCAGGGTGTTGTGGTTCAACCAGGGAACATTCCTGCAATAAATAGAACATTACCTTTTCAATGGTGCATTCTGTGCGAATTCCATTATATGACTAACCTTCCTGGCATATTTTAATTAATATGTATGTGTTCTGAGTCATTCAGACATCATTACAAACAAACAAAACCCACTCCTACATAAGCAGCTCACATAAATTACATAGTAAACCAATTATACAAGCCCACTTGCACATATAAGGAAATAAAATGTTTAAGTTAGTTAGGTGCAATCAATGTCCTCCTTGTTCCAATCAGAGACACCTATTTGGCCATAATCAAAGTCATACTTGTATTTTCCAAAAATACAAATGTCAGCTTTATTCTAAATACTAATATTTTGTTTTTAATTTAAGAATATTTTTACATTGGGGTTTATACATAAGTTTCATTTGTGGGTGGGGTTTTACCCAACTGAGTCTTTTCCGAGATATATAAGTTTTTTGTATTGCTTTGTATAAGGTTTTCTAAATAAACTTTTTGGCCATTTTCCTAATAAATACTTTTGGGAAGTGATTATGGACACCTTCCAGTTATCAAACACTAACTGCACTAACTGAACAATGCTGATGTATGCGGTACTATTGAAAGCAGAATACATGCCTTATTAAAATATAATTTTCCTACTTTATATTCTTATTTTATAGTCTTATTTCGTTATACACAGTAACAC
Source organism: Ridgeia piscesae (assembly GCA_025642075.2). Lineage (NCBI taxonomy): Eukaryota > Metazoa > Annelida > Polychaeta > Sabellida > Siboglinidae > Ridgeia > Ridgeia piscesae. The sequence continues at coordinate 217,633 of JAODUO010000643.1, forward strand.
TATTCATTTCCGATTCAATATACTAGTCATGTTGGTCGATAATCATTCTCCAACAGCCATTAGTACCAACAAATTTGAAGATTTATTTAAACACTCAAAGTTAGCAACATTTAAAGCTGACCTCTGTTGCAGTGGTTTGTCTTTTCATCATGCCCTAACATATGACTGTGAACTGGTAAGAAATGCAAGTGCACTAGAGAGATGATGGGGCTTCATCCAGGCAGTGATGTTTGTATTGGGTATGGATAGTCTTTTCACTCTTGCTAGGAAACACAGGACACTACTAAGATTGTGATCTTATTGCCTAATTTGCACTAGGCTGTTAACTGCAATTAGTAACAGCAGTCCTCTGTTGTACTTTGATCATGATGTTTACAACCCTTGCAGGTAACAATGCAGGCTATGGGCCAATGTAAGGTTCTAAATGTTTTTCACTCATGTAACTATTAATTTTAATCATGGGATCAGTGATATTACTACCTGCTGTCACGAGACTATTCTGACCCCCAACTAAAACAAATGTGTGCTTGTTTGTCATTTGCAAAGCAAAACTGCAAATTCTTAAAGGTGAGATCCACATTTGGGTACATAATGTTTTGGGGGATAAAAAAACGTTGTGGACACTAGTGACTTATTATGTATGTCAAAACAATTACTAGTAAAAGATTGATTGTGTATTGTATATTTTGACCATGCATATTCTACAGCAATAACAGCAGAGGCATACATGAAGTTATACAATATTCTACTGCCTAAATTAAAATACTAAATGTGTTCCCAGGTAATATTGCCAATTGACTTGGGTTGTGATGGGCAATGTCATTGGATAGACACATTAACATACTTAATAGTGACACTATGTTAAGTGTGATTGATTCTGTAGCATGTTTTATTGTTGTTATACTCATTATTTCATAGAAAGTTGTGCGATGCACACATGTACAGATGTTACCAGAAACAAATACAATGATACCATACTCATAATGACAATAATATTTTACTAACCTGCATGGCTGCTTCTCGCCATTTCCTACTTGTCGTTCTGGTCTCTGGCTTCGATGATAAAATGCATATAAACAGCACATCCTCAGCTTGCATAATGTCAAAAAACAGTGTCCTCATGTAATGGCCAAGATTAACTTGTAAGCAAACTAGTGTTCAACAGACAGTATTCATAAGTCAACAGCTATGTCCCCAATTCTCTGCTGTGATGCTAAAACCTTGGGCAATTTTTTTTCACTCTACATTGCTCCAGTTCACTCAGCTGTAAAAATGAGTACCTGCATGGCTATAGGTAGTGGTGGATATGTGTACGAGTAGCTTTCGCGCATTAATTATAGCATATCGCTGGATGCTTCCCAGAGAAGTTGAGATGGTATATCTGATTGAACAGGTCTGTCGGGGAAATAAAGTGTAAAGCGCTTTCAGCAATCCTGAGGATTGGTTGCTGCGCTAAATAAGATCTTCCCTTTATAAATTAGCAGCTAATAAAACCAGAGTTTTTTCTTGAATGATTTAAATCGGTTGATTTATGGGTTAAATCAATTACATTATATACGGTAGTGTTTTATTGAAAGCAGTTAACAGTCTAATTTAAATAATAACATAAATTTGTGTTTTGCTGTTTCTGTTAATTAATTCCAAGTAATGCCTGTAATATGACTGACAGTTCTTGACTGTTGTTGACTAATTAGCGAGTCACTCTAATTTGCATATGACGACGAGTATTGTTTAAAATAAACGTCATACGCATGCATGGTCGTAGCTGTCATTTCTTTTTATGTCATTATCTTGAAGAAGGTTATTCCACCACCGGCGACTGTCTATGTCAGAAACAAAAAGTTTACTTGTACCTAGAGACTCGAGCTATTTTTAGCAACCAACGAACCGGCGTTGGTCTAGGTACAGCTCGCCGGCGAACTGTTGACCTAAATCCGTGGATTATATAAACATTCTTTATTTCACATTAAATAATACTGTCCACACATATTTTTACTTTATTACATTCATATTTCTTATTACATTTAAACTTTGCTTAGGTAACATTCGTATATTATACAGACGATGAAATACAACTGTGGAACTAAATTGTAGTCGTAACGATACACGTTGGTACTCGTAAGTGCCGAGTCGGCTTGGCAACAACAAGCTGGTTTCGGCATGTAATTTCCTACGCGCCGCTTCACCTTCCAAATAAGGAAATCGTGTCCGGTTTTCCCTCTCAGTTCACCAAACATTACTTTGTCGCTGCGTACTTATATGCAAACAAATCGGCCAAAGATGCACCTGTGGCTTTGATCGAGACTTATGTTTTTATGTTCAGTGTCTCTTTGTGCTCGTCACGTTTGTAATTAGGCTTGCAATCGGCGTTTGAAAGTGACCACCGCAGACTCTTGTCGAACTTTCCGCCGGCGGACACGCCAACTTCATCATCTCTAACCTGCTTTTTCGGCAGGAATCCTTTCGTGGAAGTATGTGAAAAGTTGCTTACTAACAATCATAGTATATCTATTAGCTATACAGTGCATTAAATTGTTTAATTATGTTTGTTTTAATGCGTTTGGCCCGTTTTTGCGAGAGCTATGCTGCGTCGCCTATCGACTGGCGGCTTCCGGGATTGTAGGCAACACGCCAGTCAAACCGGAAAAGGCCCTAGGCAAGATGGCAGCGCCCTGTGTTGAAAGTAGCTCAGTTTAAAAAAATATTTAAAATATACCGTGACGCTGTGCTTGTCAAATTATGGTGACAAGTGCTGTAAATTATATGTTCTTATGTTTGGGCTGTGGTTGTTCAGCCGCTTCACTCCCCCTTTAACCCATTAGACCCCAGCCGGTTAAATTGACTAGTGCTCCTGTTCCCCAAGCTGCAGCCACTGATTTCACCAGTTTGGGGTGCTTGCAGATTTTAAGCTGTATCTTCAAAACTACTGATTTTCTATAATTGCAAGTTGTGTTTATTTTAATGTTCATTTAATTATCTTTAAATTGGTGTAACTTTGGTGTATGTTGGTAAAACATATGTTGTTATATATAGGTGACAAACATAGAACATTACTATTCTGGACAACAATACAGTAGAATATATCATGTTTTATTCACATAAAATGTATTATATTGTTCTATTTACACATGCTCTGCCTTGTTTAGATATGGTACTATGTAAATCAGTTCATTTTGTCTGGATATGGACAGGAAACACAGCTTTGCAAGACTTCTATCTTGGTTGTCATCATCCTATATGCGACTTCTGTGTCATGCCAATGTGTATGTTGACATTGTGATCACTGGTATTTTGACACCTGAAACAACGAAATGTCAACCATTAGGAAAATTGGCAATGTTACCTAATGATTTGTTATAATAAAACACCTAATTTTCATTTATAAACACATAATCAACAGTTTCGGTGCTGAAAACCCGACTACTGGTCACCCAACCTGGACAACGAAACATAAACAAAGCTCCGATCATTCATTTTATCGCTCATTCAGTTGTATTTCGTACGTAATGTAAACTTACCTTCAGTTCAATGCCAGAAGTGTCCAATCCAACGATATATAAGCACAAACTTAATCAGTAGTAACCAGATACGATGTCCAAGGCGCCGCCATTTTTGAAGGTCCACAGATGATGAACTTCAATCACGAAAAACTCAAACAATTTCAATGCAAACCCATGTCAAAATTACCCAGGATTCATAGCTGAGATATCAAAGAATCAGTGGGAATTAGTCTCTTAAGTATCCGCAAGATGGGGCCACCATTAGAGGCTTTATCTCCGCCGGACGCTTTCGGGCGCTCTGGGGAGGAGACACCCGGGCGCTTTTGGACGCGTGGGGTCTAATGGGTTAAGAGTCGGAGTGGTCCACTAAGACCTGAATATGCCTGCACTTTACATTGATTTATGTCCCTTTCTACCTTAGTGAATGCAGTGTGCTATATACTGGATGTGGCTTACTGCCACTGATACTGCCGTTTTGTAACCAATGCTTTGTTCTGTCACAGATATGTTAGTGTGTATGTGTGCGTGTCAGTTGGATGGCGTGGTCGTGACCAGTGTGGTTATTGTGTCGTTATCGGTGACGCGTTGTGTGGCAGTTTCGTTCTGCTATTTATAGCTGTTCCCAGTGACCACTATAACGAGATTGCCTAATCCCTTGGTTTTGTTGCGCGACTGAGTTTGATCTTCAAAAGGATATTTGGTGCATAGGAAGTCTATTGTTATTTTTATAATCTCACTGTGTGTATCGTGAGACACCTGGTGTCAACTCAGGTGGTTGGGTTGAGTTGTTCTGTTCAGTCGCATTTAATTCTTGTTCCTGTTTCATTGGGACATGTTTAAAAAAATTAAAATTGTTGGTTTTTAAATGATGCCATGTGAATATAATAACATCAAACATCAAACAGCATTTATAAAGTTCACTTTGGATAAACATATTAAATATGCATATTATAATAATTTATATTTTAATTGTATTTTTATTACTTTATATTCCATTTTAAATACTGATGAGTAGTGGGATTTTAAAAATGTATCTTCATTTTGCAATTCTATACCCTGTTTTAAAAATATGTTGTGAAGTGTCACAAACAATACTGGATCTGACATTACAGAAAATAATTTATATAAAATAATATTATTTTTATACATTTTAAAAATCAGATGATAATTAACTAATTCTACTGACATTTCTGAAAATCACATATTGGTGATAATTGAAAGCAAGTAGGAAGAAATTAAACTGAGGAAAAATAAATGGCAAACACATGATACAAAAAATGCTTATATAATCTTCTTACATAATATACAACTCTCAGATGTAAATGAATACTTTTTTGTATTCTCATCTAGGTCAGCATCCAGCATCACCGTTGCTCACGGCAACGACTTCACCGTCATCCTCATCATCACATTCTTCATCATCACATCTACCTTCGTTACATAATTCCACGAAGCCGATGACATCAGCCGATCGTATAAGTCTGCTCTTGTCGTCACGGAAACGATCTCATGACAGTGCCTCGTCTGTGAAAGAGTCGTCGCCAACGAAAATATTAAGTAAGTGGAGCGAATGAATATTGATTGGCCGAAGGAAATGAAGAAACAAAATCCTCTCTTTGACACTGTTCATAAATAACTGGAAATGATGTTTTGAAATGGGTATATTTTGTATGTGTGTATGCCATGTAGGATTCATGTCCTTATATGGAATGAGTATCACGTTATAGGATATATGTGTGTATGTATGTATATATGTATGTGTGTATATATATATATAAATGATATATATATATATATATATATATATATATATATATATATATATATATATACAATATATATATATATATATATATAATATATATTAGGGAGATTTCAATGTATTTTTCAGTTATCGCTTCAGAATAACTAACATGCATCAAATTATATTCTTTGTCTAATGACAGTTATATTATTTTGTACATGGAGATTATGTAAGACGTGATTTTGGCTTTTGTAACTTTGCGAGGATTGTTTTGTGGAATTTTTTCGGTACTTATGTCGCATGAATTCATTCTTCAAATCAAATCGACTTACATTATATATTTATGTGTTGTTTTCATATACATATTAATTATGCACCGATTGATACTAGATTGCTTTATTATTAATAAATAAGTTTAATAATAATTATATTTAATATAAGTATATTTATTAACTGAAAATCAAGGGAATAATAAATAAGTATTAATTTTAAGAAAGGTTTTGCAAAGGTAGCAGTTTTTCATTTACAACTTACAAAAATGTTCATTCATTGTTTGAAATAGATATTGTATCAAGTTGCCTAGGTTGATTGAGACTGATCATTGCTTATTTATGAGTGACATTTAGTGTTGGTGTTTGGTTTTGTTGAAGATAATGCAACAGTATTAACATTTCTGGGTGTGGCACTGGATGAGATTATGTGACATGGTGTTGTGTTGCTGTTACTGCCATAGGGGGATTTGTCATAAATTCAGAGGGGTTTCTCTGCCAGGAATCATGTGCTCGCTGTCTCGCTCTCCCTCTCTCTCTCTCGCTCTCTCACTCTCTCTCTCCCTCTCTCTTGCTCTCTCTCTCTCTCTTGCTCTCTCGCTCTCTACTTCCCCCCTCTCCCTCTCTGAAGGTAATTTAGGAGGCAACCTATAATTGATTAACATTTTAAAATGTTGATTACTTCCTGGTAGGCTATGGTTTCCATTTGCCACATGCCATGTGTTAAATCTTCTTAATTTCACTTAGAGATGTACCTCCATGGTGCGCGTTATGTAATATCCTACTTGGTATGAAGCCGGCATATGCAGGTGACATACCCAGCCGGTATACGTTGTTGGTGTGCATGGCTGTAGTCAGACAGAATATCCATGAATATCCATAGATTAAAAATGGACATTTTGACCCAGTGGTGTGTGTCCCGTCCACTTTTTATGTGGTCCATACTTCTTATGACAGACGTATATGGCTGGTACAAATGAGCAGCAGTTGACCGCTGAAGCTGTAAAATATATAAAGTTACATAACCCCCCCCCCCCGCTCCCTCGCCCCTCCCACCCCACCCCGCCTTCATTCTAATCCACACCACAATGGCAACAGCCGAGCTGTGAACACTGTAGGACCTTATCAGTCTGGCTGAGACTGGAATGTACAGTTCCTTTGTTTGCTGTTGTTTGATCAAATCAAAGACGCTTTCAGTGTTGCTGTTGTATAAACGACTACTTTGACAGAGAAATACATTCAATACGACTGCCCCATGTTGGATATGATGTGACAGAGGACACTTACAGTGCCTAGATACAAGTGTCCACTTTGTTTGTGTCCACACCTGTCTGTGTTTAACGCTCTCACACACATCGTTGTATTTTTAATTTAGTCGTTAATGTAAGTAAATAATTGTCAGTTTTCTAACAATACGTGAGTGGTGAGATTACGTTTCTATACAAGTTTGTTGGATTTTATTTTATACATGTCAACAACTTCGACATATTACTTGGTTAATCCCTCAAGATTAACCAGGTTTTGATAAATAACTGTGTTTGGGTGGATGGTAATTATAGACTTAACCCAAACGTGGCCAGACATCAATTATGTAACCCAGTTGTTGCCATGCAAAAGAAAAGAAGCAAAGTCGCGATAAATATTTATGTTGCCCAAAGTTCTCAGCACTGAACAAATCCTAACCACACCGTGAAACTACCTTAGAAATATCTGATAGTGCTTAATAGAAAGAATGTTTATTGTGTAATGAATCTGTAATACAAAAGTATTGTTGATCTACACCATATCTACACACGTAGTCACCAGCGTGTGTTGTGCGTGGCATGATTGATTGGTCCCTCCAGTCCCGTTGTTTTCTTTCGTATTTGTGTACCACATTTGTTCCAGTAGCTTACATAATCACCGAGGTGATTGTTCACTGACATTCATCACTGGCTGTTGACTATAGGAGGGTGTTTGTTTATGTCAAACCAACCAGTGATCTATCAGTGTAACATACACCTGTTGCTCACCTCGCTCTTACATAAGGCATCCATCTCACCTTAGCGTTCTGTCTGCCAAATCTGCAATAACAATTATCCATGTCAAAGTATAGTGTGGTTTATTTCAGTAATATTAGCACTGTTCTAATATTGCATGCTTATATTATTACATTTATGGATATAAACATTCTGCTGTTACATAATTTTTTTCTCATCTAAAAAAATGCCTTGTTTTCGGGTACAGTTCACCTTAATTTATAAATGTTCAAACGTTTATATATTTACCATTATAGATATTTATTGACATGCTGTCAATGTTTCATTCTCAATCATTGTCTTTGGCACTGTTTGGTTTTTCCTTGGTCTTAAATAATTCTAAATGCACCATGGCCTTATTCTTTGGGGTCCATAAACAGATTTGTTCAGTAATAATGTGTACTAAACAGATTTGTACAGTAATGACGTCCTCGGCTCTGTGCTGATTAGGAATCCATATTGGTTTGATAACAGCACCGGAGGGAGTGTGTTATTTGACAGGACTGCTATAAATTATTTTGTCATTAAAGAACAACTCTTAAAAGTGCATCTGAAGACTTATTAATTCGTTATGTAAAACCAACCAGAATTAAAAGGTAGTTATGTAATAGTTTGCAATCAAATGTGGCCCAGTGGCAGTTCAGACCGAATGTGTTCGTTCGTTGAGGTAGCATTTATATAAGACCGCATCTGCCAATAGAGCCAAAGGCGTTCAACTTGTATAATACGGTTTGCCACCCTGCAAATTAGATTTAAGATGACACTGATTTAGACCGTGACACGATAAATCTGGTTCATTTGGATCTTGAGATCATGCGTGTTTCTGCGTGTGCACATGGATGCATGCATGCTTTGTGACTAGGCATTGACTCAGAAGACTAACTGAACTATCCATGTGCATGTAGACTACATTGGTCGAGTTGGTTTTCCCATGGATATTAATCTCTCTTTTGTTGTTGGGACAATTTCATAGCTGGGTGATTGAAACATGAATCGGCCATGCGTGACGGCAGTCAAGTTATATAAAGTACTCTTTAGTGTTGCATAAAATATTGTACTGTTCCTCGGTGGGGGCGGGGAGGGGGTGGGGGGTGTATTTAGTTGTAAGTGTGGACCGGGTCTGCTACCTGAAATGCTCTACTGTGATTAATTTATTTGTGTGGAAAAAGAGATTTCAGTGCACATTTGACAGGACGGTTCTTGAGGTAAAAAGGAGATAGTGGGGAGAAATCATGGCGAGAATGTAGTAGTGGGAACTAATAATCTAAGTAGGTTTGGTTGGGTTTCTAAGTGCTCTCTTTGCAAGTCATCCATAAAATGTTGTTTTGCATCCATTGTGTTTCTTTGTTATGTAACACAAGACAGAAAACATTATTGAAATAGAGCAATGGGTCTGTTCAGTTTTTATTTTCCGTAGGACTAGGAATGATTGTATTTGGATGAACAGTTACTTCCTTGGTAAACTGGTTTATGCAACCAAGCTTAAAAATTGCTGACACTAATGCTAGGAGAATAACACCTGTACTGTGTGGCAGTAATTGTGACAGCGGCGACAGCAGCAGTAGATTAGTAGTAAACACAAGTGTCACATTTACAGGGTTATATAACTGTCAATAAAATTTACACTTCAATATACGTGTAAATACTACACTACGCAAATAATAAATACATAATTATAAATTTAAATACACTTTTTAACATAAGTTTAGCAATTCCAGAAAGAAAGAAAAATGTATTAGAATCTAAACAGGTATTCCATCTGAGAATTTTTTAAATATAAATTTACAAATTATAGAAAGAAAGAAAACAGTAACTTATAACCAGCCACGGCAGTGGGATTCCAAGCTCAGCGACCATAATGTACCTATTGTGAAAATCTCAGTTGACCTTGTCATCACCAACAATCAATGTTCTGAATATGGTGTGCCGTCGGAAATGACAAGACTTGATTACAATGACTCTACGGTTTCCTTCAGAGTCGTCTCATAGTGACATACTGCCAGGCACAGCGTCATTGTGTCATAGTGACGCATTGCCAACCAACACGTCATGTCCTCGGTGTCGGCACATGTCTGCGAAGGTGCGATGTAAGGAAGACTTTGAGTGCAGCCTCTGTTTCAGGTAAGGTCAAGGTCACGTGGTCAGTTAATCAATGTGTGGCTTCACTGTGTTTCTAAAAATAAGTGGTGCTGAGTTTTTATGCGATTATTGATTATCCACTACATAATATTGGTAAATACGCAAGATTATCCACTACATAATATTGGTAAACTCACACAAAATTATCCACTACATAATATTGGTAATTGTAAATAAATTGTTATGGAAGATTTTTAAAATAGTGATATTGTAATAAAGAATTGCAACAGGTAGCCATTTAATAAATGAACAAAACATCGATACAAGAAAACAATAAATGTTGAACAACCAATGATAACAGTTTAAACAAATAATTATCTACAAACAAACTATAGTAATACAATAAACAGACATACAGTGATACAGGTACTAGATTATAACAGCCAGTGATACCACGAACAAAGGGTAATGTGATAAAGAAAATTGCAAATAAACAGTGACAAAACAAAGAACAGAGTGTTGTGTACAATAACTCTTGAGCGAAATGTGATACAATAATTTTTTGAAGTTTGAATAAATGCGGAAGTTTGGATAAGCAACCCAAGCCACTCTGGCTTGGGTTGGTGCGTGTAAGCAGTACTAAGCACCAGTACAACTCTGATTCACTGGCCGTTCAGGTTACAGTGACATTGACTTTGTGTAAAATTCAATTGGCCGAGAAGGTACAAGGCTTTGGGTGTAGCGGGATACGTTGGCATTCGTGTTATATAACGTGTTTACCGGAATCTTGAACGAGTTCTAATGTAACAGATATGTATTATTTAAATACTGATATGGTTTTTGTGTGGCCATTTTGCTGAGGAAGGCTTTTATGTTTTGTTTGACGCGGCAGAAAAAGAGGCATTTGTTGCCGGTTGACCTCGGTGCTGATTAACAGTAGATATAAAAATAGGTACAGTCTGTGAGCTTTTCAGATCTAGGTTATGGTCACGGGGGTGTCACTTCGGAAGGCTGTTGTGTCATACCAACTGAAAGGCTCTATCTGTAAAGGCTTGACTCAAAAGATGTCGCTTTGTAAACATGAAACATCAAATGAGAATGTCTCTGCCCATTGATTTTATTATGTTCTTATGACTGTAGTACGTATACATTAACAGTGTAACATTAGCGGTGTAACATTAACAGTGTACTGTCTGCCAAATTATGCTTAGTTACTTTATTAAGTGGGTAACAATGATTATAATTTGTAAGCTTCCGCCATGAATCACGTTCAGATCACAAAAATGTCCAGTTTCAAAACAAATTATATTGACAGTACTGCAGAAACAGCAGAGTTAACTACAATACCCTCGGATGTTCAACATGCCCTCGTTTTAAACAGTAGACTTCCTGCCGGTAAATTCCAGACAGTGGAGCAGACTTCCTCAGCCTGAAAATGTCGGAATCTGATGTTGAAACATTGACATAGTTATCAATCATAAATTTTTCAAAACGAAAACGATTGCATTTGGAGTTGACCCCTACTGAGATGAGATCGGGAAGCAAAACAATACCGTGTTCCTATGTGAAGTGTATGTCTTCTGTCTGGCAAGTAGAGTTGGCAGCATCAAATTATGTCTCACAGGATGTCAAATGGTGTGTATTTCATAGATCATTTGAAACGTTTCAAGGCAAGTGCAGTAAGGTATTAATCATTGCCGTTCCAAATGATGCAAGTTCATTTTCATTTCTAATGCTTCAGTCTGATGATATGGAGTTGCAACCAATTGCTAACTTAGTGCATGTTGGGGTCTAGAAGTGCGCACTGCCAGCGTGCACTGGCAACTGACACTATGAACTCTGAATACAGCTGTGTGGATTTATTGTGTAACCTACAGACGCAAATTCCCGTTTTCATAAATAACAACACTGACCCCTACTGACAGTTATGTCCTGTAATGGTAGCTAGGGAGCGTCCAGTTCGTAAAACTGGACACTGGTTGAGAGGATGAATGAGGTCAGGCAATGGACACGTGTTGTGGACGACCAATAACTTGAATGAGATGTTGACTTTGAGTCTTGTGTTGTAAAACGTGTGGAGGGGTAGAGGAGGTGTTTATTGGTAATTTAGCTAATTTATTGTGACCAACCCAACACCAGCATACAACAACAGGCACACTAAACATGTCTCATGACAGCATACCAACGTTGTGCTGGCTGGTTAATTATTTTATAATTATTTATTTTATAATAACCCTGTAATTTGTATTAGTCAGCTTTATAAAAGTTTGAATAATTCGCTAATCCCAAGTATCTGTTTGTCAATTTTATGGGTGGGAAAAATTTCATAAAATGTTAGCTCAAAGATACAATTATCAAATACAACAAACAGCCAGCAGGATAGTCTGACTCCGTGACAGACTTTGTGATGAACTGGTGGTAGTAGTAGGGTGGTGAGGCAGTCATTAATTGAGTCCCACAAGGTGTCCTGAGTACGGGGGGGGCAAGATTTGAGTGTTCTGAGTGCAGCGGGAACACCCCACTATTTGTCCTGAGTGCAGGGGATGACAATGTTGTAGTTTGCGAGGGGATGACAGTAGTGTAGTGTGCTGATGACATGTACTGTGTGTGATTATGTGTCACTGTGTCTGATGATGTATCACTGTGTCTGATAATGTGTCACTGTGTGTGATGACATGTCACTGTGTGTGATGACGTGTCACTGTGTGTGATGGTGATGTGTCACTGTGTGTAATGACATGTCACTTTGTGATGATGTGTCAGTGTGTGATGACGTGTCACTGTATGATGATGACGTGTCACTGATAGCGTGTCACTGTGTGATGATGACGTGTCACTGTGTGTGATGACATGTCACTGTTGTAGGTTGTTGTTCCGTCCTGTCACCACGCCGTGTGGACACAGCTTCTGTCTCGAGTGTCTCTATCGCTGCCTCGACTACCGCATCACATGTCCACTCTGCAAGAGCTCTCTCACACAGGTTCGTGCCCTCCGTGCGTCCGTCCGTCCGTCCATCCGTCTGTTTTAATTGTCCATTTATTTGTGTTGTGATTCCATGGAAGGATGTGTTTTATTTGTTTTGGTTTATTTGTCTTTAAAACAAACTTTAAATATGTGACTATTAGCTGTGTGTGTGTATGTATATATTATAACTAAAGTGCCCTGGTAGAATGGTTGCTGCTCTGCTGTGCTGACATTTCTCCCAAATACCTGTATGTGTCTTCTGTCTGTAGTATTTGGCGGAGCGACGGACAGCGACAACAGTTGCCATTGACAACATCCTTGAGACGTATTTCCCAGAAGACAATGCTCTCAGGAAGAAACAACAGCAGACAGACCTGGAGGAGTTTACAGAGATCACAGAGTGAGTGTAGATGTTGTCTAGGATTATATTAGAATGTCCTGATTTCCTGTTATGCCTTATACCTAAATGACCAAGCATAATTCAGTGTTTAGTCTCATTTCTGAGTAATATTTGTTAAAATGTCCACTACTACTTGAAAATCTTTTACACAGTTCAAAAATGTCATTGATAATCTAGTTCAAACACGCACGCACGCACGCACGCACGCACGCACGCACGCACGCACGCACGCACGTTTATATGTATATATATGCATATATACATTGTATATATATATATATATATATAATATATATATAATATATATATATATATATTAATATAAATAAATACACATCCTACAGATGATAGATGATACATCCTACAGATGATAGATGATACATCCTACAGATGATAGATGATACATCCTACAGATGATAGATGATACATCCTACAGATGATAGATGATACATCCTACAGATGATAGATGATACATCCTACAGATGATAGATGATACATCCTACAGATGATAGATGATACATCCTACAGATGATAGATGATACATCCTACAGATGATAGATGATACATCCTACAGATGATAGATGATACATCCTACAGATGATAGATGATACATCCTACAGATGATAGATGATACATCCTACAGATGATAGACAACTGTAATGTTTTAGACACACATCGTTTGATTGCAGTGTGGAGACGTCATCAAAACACAAAATTCCGACCTTTGTGTGTGCGCTTGCGTATCCCAGGGTACCGTGCCCGCTACACATCTTCGAGCCTCGTAACCGACTCATGATTCGACGGTGCTTCGAGTCGCCGGGCCGCCAGTTTGGAATGTGTATCTCGTTAGAAGGCAGGGAGTGAGTAGAATACGGGTCTGAAGAGTTTATGTGGTACTGAGGCATTGTTTGCAAATTTTTTAATGGCTTTAGTATGAAAATATGTTAATGATGTCTCAAATTGTGTTACCTGTCAAATTGTATTTAATTAATCCGAAACAGTGTTCGCAATTTAAACATTTCAATTGTGATTTAGTCATTTTGTAAACAGAATGTTCACGTTGTAACCACGCATTGGACTGAGTATGACGATCGAGTCATCAACAGCAGGCACAAAGAGTTTCTACTATCAATTGAACACGTGGAATATGTTGTTCACGGCTGCAAGAATTTGTTATTTTTTTTGGTTTGAAATTCACTTACTTTGGAGCATGATTTGTCAAACGTACATTTCACAAGTGAATTGAATTTCAAGTTTCAAGTAAGTGAATTTCTTCCAACAAAAATTGAACACATGTTACTTTTGTCCTGTCCTGTGCTGATGTTGAACTGATGACATTTAATAGACTCCCTGAGATGTGGGGGTGGTGTTTGATTGACCAGGTCAGTCAGGAGTAAACCGTAGAGCACTTGGAGCAGTCCTAGGCCCTGGATACTGTGATGTGTAAGAACTCACCCTTGTCTCCCTCTGTGCAGGGATCACTATGAGGAGTACGGGTGCTTGTTGCGCATTCGTAACCAGCAGTACCTGCCAGACGGCCGGTCAGTGCTGGACACTATAGGTGGACCACGCTTCCGTGTTCTCGGACGTCAGGTCAAGGACGGCTACTATGTCAGTGAGGTGGAGTTTGTCAAGGACACGCCAGTCGAACCATCAAAGAAAGAAGGTGCGTCCCACTGCCGCAACAACTGTCACCTTTCACTTCTTTTTTCTGTCTATTTATTGTTTTATTTTTTATTGCGTTTTTGTTAAAATAATTTTACTGCAGTTTGGTATTTTAATATTTTAAAGCCAGCAATATTTTAGTTATTTAATGTATGTTATTAATCTTAGCATATTATTTAAACATGTAAATATAATGTTTGGTTAGCTTCTCTAATGACTTTGTGTTTTATATTGTGTGCACAATACTGCATATACATATATGGGCCCATGACATTCTAGACATGACTAAACATGGTTGTTTCATTTCCAGAACTTCAGCAACTGAACAACGCAGTGTACAAGGAGGCGACACGCTGGTTTGAGTCACTGCCTCCAGTTCCACACACACGCATTCTGCAGCACTTTGGAGCTTTCCCGGCACTAGAGGACGACATATTCGCTCTTGCTGACGGCCCTGCATGGGTCTGGTGGCTAACCGCGGTACTACCGATCGACAAGCGGGCGCAGTACTCGATCCTCGCCATGCTCACTCTACGCGAGCGTCTCGTTTCTCTCCACAAGTTCATCATGGCGATAAATCGGCGCTGGACAAAGTAATGTGCTATAGATTAATCGAACTAGTTCAAAATAGGCCAGACATGAATTTGGTTGGAATTGAGTTTAATGGTGACGAACGTGTAAAGTGTTTGGCATGAGGCCCGATTAGAATCGAGCTGAATGTCTACGGAAGTGCCAGCTGTGGTAGATTGAAGATGTGGTTGATATCTTGTGGCTATTACGCATAAGGACAATCTTCGAGAGAGTGTGTGGATGCTGGCTGGAAGTGCCACTGCAGTATTACCTATGGTTGAGATGCTCTGGTATAACCAGTTGTGTTGTGTTTAACACAGAAACAGTTGCTGATTGGTGGTTGGCGAGTCGGACATATGCAGTACTATTGCAAAGCGATAATTTTGAGTTACAGCGACTCTTATCTGCGTTCCTTCTAAAGGACGCCAAAAGAATGCTATTTATGCCATCATCGGAATATCCGGAAGAACTTTGTAGAGATTGTTCGGGAATAAATTTGTACAGAAATGAAGAACAGCATTTACCGAGTAAGTTGTGTGTCTAAGTCATTAGGCAGCACGTGACACGTTGACACTACTGTATTGAATCCACATGGTCATATTTCTATGTTGTGAAACAAGTCCAAGATTATGTTACACTGACCAGATCATGCAACATGTTTTAGGTTGACACATTATTCTGGCAAACTATCTTAGTAATACATTCCTTGTTAACCTTTGTCGAGTTTATTTTTAACTCTTCTGTCATGTTATTTAGGGCACACTGCACACTCCTTTCATGCTCTGTTTTTTAATTCCATTTCATCAATATGAGTTCCTACTTCGTCCATCCATTTCAGGTTTCACGTTTTCACATGTGCATGCGCTGTCAAAATTATCACCCTCATTCTTCTTAACATTTCGTTTTGTTCCACTGTATGTAATAAGACGTTGTACTATACATTTTCTGCTCTGTCTGTTCGTTATGAGCACTGACCTGTTTCGTTCATTCTTTGCCAAAGTGAAAATGTATCATTATTAAGTCTCTCAGAACAACATCTGATTCTGGTTATCCTTGATGTAAATGTATAGTAAATGTATTGAACTCAAGAATTTATGACACAAATGCAAGCCTGAGGAGGAAAACTAATTATTTATCTGAATTAATGTAGCTGTAAAAATGTTTTAGTATTGGTCGGAAGAAAATCTAGGTCATCTTTGCAAAGTAAAATTACTCAGAAAATACTTGAATGCCAATTCACCCACCCAAAAAAATTTCTACTACGAAAATCATAAAAGAAAGTCCCGCCTACCTAACCTACAATTTTAGAAAATAATACACCAGCAAACACAAATGTTATTCTGAAAGGCTTTATTGAAATAGATATTAACATATCGTCAAATGGTGTTCTTCTGAAAAGAATATGATCTCAATTAGTATGCCTATTGAGGTGCATTTGAAGAACTGATCTCATGTGCGTTAGCGATGTTTCAACATTTTCAAAACAATTAAAGGTTGTGGGAAAATGTTTTATGCCAGTGTTAAGGGTAATCTGTCACTCCCGGGATTTATTAGCATTTATTTATGATTATTGCTGTTAATGTTGCAGCACCTTGTATATAAATTATGTGGCCTGCCAAAGTGTGTTTAATAAACTGACATGCAAATGTTTCACTGGACTGATGGTTTAATTTTTAAATCTAACTCATTCATTCCTGTACCTTTTGTGAACAAAATTACACTTACAAATTCTATAAAGTCTGTCAATTGTACGTTGTTTGTTTCCAACTTATGACAACAAATCTAACAAATATAATATTCACAATGACAGGCTAGCTTAATTGCACAAACTTGGTTTTGGTGATATTCTCAGAAAAGATTTTTTACCAAACGCAGCCAATAGTAAGCAAACTGTCTGACTTGCTTTATGCTCAAAGTCAACTATTTTAAATGATTTATTCTTATTAGGCTGATTGTACATATCACTTGACTGTTGACAAATGTTGACATCAATGACTGATTAGAACTGGGCTAGGTCAGTTTGATAATAAAAAATATTTTAAAATGTCTTTTCTACGCTGTTGCAAATTTTGAATATTTTAGAAATTGTTGCGCATCGTCAGCCAAGTTTGTGTCCTATAGAGGCCACTGTAGACGAGTTGTATATGTATGTAGCTTTCGTATTGTAAACTGTGATATGTGTTTTTTTGGGGGACATTGGGAGAATCCAGAAACGTAGAACATCTTTAAAATGATGTGTGTTTGTGCGTATGTGATTGAGAAATGTTGTAAATGAATATAGAGACTACTGTAGTTTGAAGTGACCTTGTGTTTGGACGATGTGGGCATTCGGTCTGTGCATGTCTCCTTGTACAGTGTTAAATATCACTGATGTTGGCGTCAGTAAAATGATGTTATATTAGATTCCTGCATTTGTTTTTTATATGACAAATTAGCAGAGATAATATACAGCGATTATTGAAAGGTCCACGTTAAAATGTCTGTTTCCATTTCAGAACTCTAAATCTAACACCACAATTTTATACTACATGTTTTTTCTGTCAGAAATTGTTTTGACGGACAGTATTTGTTATTTTACAGACAAATTAGCTGATGAAAAATATTTTACTTTCAGTTGTGAAGATTGATCATTTATTGTCATACAATATTATGTTTTACATTGTAGCCAAACATACTTTCTAAAACATTACATGTAACATATTTTGTAGGTGTTATTTTTTTTAACAATCACAATGTCTCCACTGATTTTTTAAGCCATTTCAAATCTTATTTGTGAAAAAGGAAACGCCAAGTATGTTTTGATTTTGGGAAAGGGTCGAGTTATAAAACTTTCCAATGGCCGTAACGTTTTAACTTTTCAACATTGTTAAGAGAGCATACACTGCCCCACACCTTCACTGGACCTTTAATGCCCTTTGTGATTTACAAAGCTTGTTGAGAATGCAGCTTCAATTACTGTAATGTCTATAAAACAGTCAATCAATTTAGCAAAAAAATCGCAGTGCCATCATTAAAGAGATAGGTTTGAACCTTGGCAAGTTCCCAGGACCAAGAACCAACCGACATATATCCAACGAGAATCAGGGTAGTGTGTGTGTATTTCAGACATAAACAAACAAGGTTCAAGGATCTCTCAGTAGACCTCCCATACTCCTTTTTACAAGGACCTCCTTGCCCTTAGATACTCTACACATAATATATATTTGGATAAAAAGCTGACAATTGGACAAAAAAATGGGGTTTATTGAAAGTCCAACATTTTTTCCATGCATTGATGTATATGGAAGAATGGCTTCCTTGTTATATAATAATCTACGCTGTTCCTTGTCTAATGCTACGTTTTCCCTATTTGTAATTTTGTTATTTAGAAAATATTTCTATCAATATTTTCATAATCGTTACATTTCTTGAGAACGGGCATTTCATCTCTTAATTATGATGTATCTGTGGTTGTGAAACCACGTCATGGTTGGCGTTTCTCTTCCTTCACTGTCGAGTGAATATTTTATTTTACTGTGAACAGACAGGAAATCCAAGCAACATTAACTGCACTTACTGCCATATGCGTGCATGCATGATGTTTCATATTGCCCTGGATGTATGTGGCATTATACACTTATTCACATGTGTAATTTTACATTACATGCTGACATGTAATTTACATTACACATGTCGGCAAGTCGATTTATCACACCCCTAATGTCAGTAATGATCTGTGTGGAATTTCAACAATTGTCAAAGAAACTAGTCTATGGTTGAAAACTAGCTAAACATAATCTGCCATGTTCCATTTCCCACTGAGTTGTTTCTTTGTTGGGAAATTACAGCCTGTCTTCCCTCTGGTTACTACGTACCTAGTCCCTCCTCGCGCAGAAACAAAAACTAGTCTCTGTTTATACGTGGTTGACAGGAGTGAGACTTGTCACGTTTCTTCTGCCCCAGTTTGTCTCTTATTTACACTAGTGCAGCTGTGTCATAGCTAACTAGTACAACACCTGTGTCGTAACTAACTAGTACAACACCTGTGTTGTAATAACTAGTACAACACCTGTGTCGTAGCTAACTAGTACAACACCTGTGTCGTAGCTAACTAGTACAACACCTGTGTCGTAGCTATCTAGTACAACACCTGTGTCGTAGCTAACTAGTACAACACCTGTGTCGTAGCTAACTAGTACAACACCTGTGTCGTAGCTAACTAGTACAACACCTGTGTCGTAGCTAACTAGTACAACACCTGTGTCGTAACTAACTAGTACAACACCTGTGTCGTAACTAACTAGTACAACACCTGTACAACACCTGTGTCGTAACTAACTAGTACAACACCTGTGTCGTAACTAACTAGTACAACACCTGTGTAGAAAAAGCCCTTTAACAAAAGTACAACCCCTTTTTTTGGGGTGTCGAAACCCCCTTTAAACAAAAGTACAACACCTGTTTTAAAAAACCCCAAAAAAAAAGAAAAGTACAACACCTGTGGAAACAAACCCCAAAAAAAGAAACAACAACCTGTGTCGTAGCTAACTAGTACAACACCTGTGTCGTAACTAACTAGTACAACACCTGTGTGGTAGCTAACTAGTACAAAAAAAACCTTTAAAAATAAACTAACTATTACAACACCTGTGTGTAACTAACTAGTACAACACCTTTTACAACAACCCCTGTGTCTTAGCTAACTAGTACAACACCTGTTTTTCGAAACCCCCTTTAAAACTAGTTAACAACACCTGTTTTTGAAAACTAACCTTATTTTAAACAAAAAAACCCTTGTGAAAACTAACAAATTACAACACCTGTGTGTAGCTAACTGGTAAACACCTGTGTGCAAACTAGTACAACACCTGTGTCGGGGGCTTTTTTTTAAACACCTGTGTCTAGCAAACTTTTACAACACCTTGCTTAAAAAATTCCCAACACCTGTGTCAAAGAAACTATCAAACCTTTGTGGTATCTAATTACAACACCTGTGCAGCAAACTAGTACAACACCTTGCGTGGGCAAACTAGTACAACACCTTGGAAACAAACTAGTACAACACCTTTTCGTAACTATCTTTTTAAACATTGTAGAAACCTATATTACAACACCTGTGTCGTAGCTATCTATTACCCCTTTTGTGCAAACTAGTACAAAACCTTTTTGGGAAAATCTAGTACAACATGGGGCTTAGCAAACTAGTACAACACCTGTGTGAAACAAACTAGTACAACACCGTTCGTACAAACTAGTACAACACCTGTGTCGTAACAAACTAGTACAACACCTGTGTGTAACTAACTAGTACAACACCTTTTCGTAGCAAACTAGTACAACACCTTTTGGTAGCTAACTAGTACAACACCTGTGTGTAACTAACTAGTACAACACCTTTTTAAAAACTAACTAGTACAACACCGTTCGAAACTAACTAGTACAACCCCTGTGTCTAGCTAACTAGTACAACACCTTTTGGGGCGTAGCTAACTAGTACAACACCTGTGTCGTATATCTAGTACAACACCTGTGTAGAAACTAACAAATTACAACATTTAAATAGCAAATTTACAACACCTGTGTCTTAATAACTAGTACAACACTGTGTCGAAACAAACTAGTACAACACCTGTGTCGTAGCAAACTAGTACAACATTTTTAAAACCAAACTAGTACAACACCTGTGTGTAGCTATCTACTATTGTGTAGCTATCTAGTACAACCCCTTTTTGAAACAAAATTAAAACACCGTGCGTAGCAAACTAGGTAAACACCTGTGTCGAAACAAACTAGTACAACACCTGTGTATTTTTAGCTATCTAGTACAACACCTGTGTGAAAAACAAACTTTACAACACCTTTCCTTCTATCAAAATCAACACCTTTTTGAAACACAAATTAAAAAACACCTGTTGTAGCAAACAAATTCAACCCCTTTTAGTAATAGCTACAGTACAACACCTTTTTGTAGCTAACTAGTACAACACCTGTGTGTAACAAACTAGTACAACACCTGTGTGGGTAGCAAACTAGTACAACACCTGTGTTTTAAAACAAACTAGTACAACACCGTGTCTTAGCAAACTGGGTACAACACCTGGTTTTAACTAACAAATAAAAAACCTTTCTTAGGTAACTGGAACCAAAGTGAAACTAACTAGTACAACACCTGTGTGAAACCTAACTAGTACAACACCTGTGTCTGTTTAACTGGTACAACACCTGTTAATTAGCAAACCTATTTTAAACCTTTGAAACAACTAGTACAACACCTGTTTTGTTTAGCAAACTAGTACAACACCTGTGTGAAACAAACTAGTACAACACCTGTGGTAACTAACTAGTACAACACCTGTTGTAGCAAACCAAATTAAACACCTATTAAAAAAGTAGCTATCTTTCAACACCTGTGTAATTGTAATTACAACACCTGTGTCTTAGCTATCTAGTACAACACCTGTGTATAGCTATCAAATTACAACCCTGTGTTTAGCTATCTAGTACAACACCTGTTAGAAACTATCAAATTTTTTGTGTAAGTAACAAACAATTACAACACCTTTATTATTTATCAAAATACAACACCCTTTGAAAACTATCAAATTACAACACCTGTGTCAAAAAACAAACCCTTTTTTGTGTTTGCCCCCTAAAATTTTTTTAGTACAACACCTGTGTAGTAACAAACTAGTACAACACCTGTGTCGTAGCTATCAAGTAAAACCCCCATTTAAAAACATTACAACACCTTTTGGGTAGCTAACAATTACAACCCTTTTTTTAACAAACAAATTACAACACCTGTGTTGAAACTAACTATTTACAACACCTGTTATTGAAAACTAGTACAACACCTGTGTAGTAACTAACTAGTACAACACCTGTGTCGTAGCTAACAAAAGTACAACACCTGTGTTTTTCAAACAAAGTACAACACCTGTGCCTTACTAACTAGTACAACACCTGTTTGCTAACTAGTACAACCCCGGGTGTCGTACCAAACAAATTACAACACCTTTTGTGGAAACTATCCCCCTTACAACCCCTTTGTTTTGAAACTAACTAGTACAACCCCTTTAATGGTTTTTCTAGTACAACACCTGTCGTAGCTAACAAATTACAACAATTTCATTTAATAAATACAAAAATTAATGCTTCCTAACAAATTCAACACCTGTATTAAATGCAAACCTATACAACACCTGTGTTTCTAACAAATTCAACCCCGGTTTTCCCTAACTAGTACAACACCTGTTGGGGTATTTTTATTACAACACCTGTGTGTAGCAAACCTAGTACAACACCTGTGTCTTGCAAACTAGTAAAACCCTGTGTCGTAGCAAACTAGTACAACCCCTGTGTCGAAACTAACTAAAACATTTTAAATTTTTCTTCTAATTAAACTTTACCTTGTCATTGCCCTTCTTTTTTCCCAAATTTAAAAAAATTTTTAACAACCCAAAAAATTTTTAAAAGTTTAAAATTTATACAACTGTGTTTTCTTACAAAGGTAAAAATTTGGGCAATAAAAATTTAAAAAAATTTAGGCTATCTAGTACAACACCTGTGTGTGGCTATCTGTACAACACCATGTTTTTTAAAATTTTAACCTACCAAAAATTAAAACAAACAACAACCATTGTGTAGCTATCTAGTACAACCCCTTTATGTAACTATCAAATCAACACCTGTGTCGTAACTAACTAGTACAACACCTGTTTTGTAGCTATCTAGAAACAACACCTGTGCCTTAGCTAACTAGTACAACACCTTTTCGTAACTAAAAATTACAACACCTGTGTCGAAATACCCAAAATTACAACACCTGTGTCGTAACAACTAGTACAACACCTTTTCGTAGCTAACAAATTAAAAAACACCTGTGTTGAAACCCAATAGTACAACACCTGTGTTGTAACTAACTAGTACAACACCTGTGTCGTAGCTAACTAGTACAACACCTGTGTCGTAGCTAACTAGTACAACACCTGTGTCGTAACTAACTAGTACAACACCTGTGTCGTTGCTAACTAGTACAACACCTGTGTCGTAGCTAACTAGTACAACACCTGTGTCATTGCTAACTAGTACAACACTGGTGTCGTACCTAACTAGTACAACACCTGTGTCGTAGCTATCTAGTACAACACCTGTGTCGTAACTAACTAGTACAACACCTGTGTCGTAGCTAACTAGTACAACACCTGTGTCGTAGCTAACTAGTACAACACCTGTGTCGTAGCTAACTAGTACAACACCTGTGTCGTAGCTAACTAGTACAACACCTGTGTCGTAGCTAACTAGTACAACACCTTTTCCATTGTCTGGGCCAACACCTGTGTCGTACCTAACTAGTACAACACCTTTTCTTAAATATCTAGTACAACACCTGTGTCGTAACTAACTAGTACAACACCTGTGTCGTAGCTAACTAGTACAACACCTGTGTCGTAGCTATCTAGTACAACACCTGTGTCGTAACTAACTAGTACAACACCTGTGTCGTAGCTAACTAGTACAACACCTGTGTCGTAGCTAACTAGTACAACACCTGTGTCGTAGCTATCTAGTACAACACCTGTGTCGTAACTAACTAGTACAACAGCTGCGTTGCAGCTGTCTAATACAACAGATGCATCATAGCTATTATAACTAGTACAACAGCTGCATTGTCATAGCTAACTAGTATAACAGCTGTTTCGTAGCTATCTAGTACAACAGCTGTGTCAGGGATAATCCATCTGCGCTGGGGCTCTTAAACACACATGGCCCGCCACGCGGATGGTATAAAAACATAAAACAGATACCGTACTAAACGACGAGACGTCTGAGTTTGAGCAAGATCTGTGCGCGTTTGGTTCCACGGGGGGGGGGGTGTGTGCCCAGCTCCTATCTAACAGCTCTGGCTGTGTCAGTGACCCTTGTGTAATGTTGGGGCAGCTGTGTTTTTTGCCAGAGGGCACTGTTGGGTGGTTCATCTCTCTGTCTCTGTTCATTTGGTTTTTCGTTCTTCTTTTTCTCTCCCTCTTTCCCTCTCTCCCTCCCTCTCATTCCTCCCTCTCCTCCATTCCAAGCTCTTTCCCTCCGTAAGTGTCTCCTTCACTCCCTCCTAGATACCCCTTCCTTCCTCTCAGGCTCTCTCTCCAATCAATCTCCCTCCCTTCCCCCTCCCCATATACCTCCCTCCATAGCTTCTCCACTCCTCACACCGCAAAACTCAGTTACAGTGGCGCCACATGGTGGACAAAGAACCAACAATAGTCTATGACTGAGATAGGCGTCTAGTAGGACCAACCACAGCTACCTTGCTTCTAAAGTGATCTGAGAGAACACTGCCTAGTACAATACTCTGAACATGGTCATCGGAAAGCACGGAGTAAACATAGTGTCAGAACTTGTGCAAATATTTGTGGACACAATATTATAAAAGAACAAAACAACCGAAATCCTGCCTCCGAAAAGACCACCGAGTCCGCTACATGCAACTTCATATACTAACATGCACGCATGCACGCACGCACGCACACATGCACGCATGCATGTACGCACACACACACACACATGCATGCACATACGCACAAACAGGCACATGCACAGTTGCACACACGTTCACACACACACGCACGCACGCACGCACACGCACAGACACACACACACACAGTCACACGCACAGCCGAGCTTACTAAAACAATAATTACAAAGAAGATATTAACAACGACGTTAACACCAGCAGTAAAGAAATTATAACAGCGAAATCAACTGACCAATCGGAAGACCACGCCAGTAAACTATTATAACCTTGAGATGGGACTTAGTAACAGCTAATGCTCAACTATTGGAAAACATTGACCGTTACTGATACTACTCAAAGAGGAAGTCCAGAACAACTTGGCTTCCGCAATTACGATCCTGCGAAACCCAGTTGCTAGACTTCACCGAAGAGCTCAGCGAGAACATGAAGCAATGTCACCCGGATGGCATCATAATCACGGACTTTGCGAAGGCATTCGATGGAGTTAGCTACAGCCTCCTCTTTCATAAACTAGACCACTGTGGAATCCATTGCTAAGTCAACTGGTAGCTCGGGGCTGTCCTCGGGAATCGGCGGCAAACAGTGGTAGGACTTCAACAATGTTACCTCTTGCTACGTCAGCGTGCGCTCGGGAGTACCACAGGGGACAGTGTTGGGCCCAGCACTGTTCCTGACCAACATCAATTATCTACCGGAGCAACTAGTCTCAAAGACACACTTGTCTGCGGATGATACGGCTGTCTACTGCCTCTTCACCACAGACCACGACCAACGCCAAATGCAACCCGACCTCCTACGTTTGGAAAGCTGAGAACAAAGATAGGACGTGACCTTCCACCTGGCGAAATGCCCGACTCTTCTCGTCACCCGCAACAGGACACATCAGAGTTGCAATATCTACTCCATGATGGTATCTTAGTAACTGTCTTCTCGGCCAAGTATCTCGACGTCACCATCACCCGATACCTCAGCTGGACCCAGCACATCAACAACAATAGTCTGTGGTAAGGCCAACAGCACCGTAGGCTTCTTACGATGCAACATCAGGATCAGCGCCACCCAGCTCAAGGAGACAGCTGGGTGGCGTCTGTCCCATACTGGAGTACGCCTGCACAGTGTGGGACCCACACACCCAATGTAACATCGACGGACTGAGGCAGTCCGAAGAAAATTCGCTCAGTTAGTGCCCCATCCGTATAAGAAATCATCCACTGTCATCGCAATAATCAACTGACTCCAGTGTCCTTCACTGCAGCATCGCAGGAAGATAGCAAGGCTAAAGATGCCTCACGATCGAGTTCATCGGACATACTTCTTCCCCCAAAATAAACTGTCTGACACAGCTGTGGATGCCAGAACCAGTAAGTTGAAGTGACAGTAATATGTTTTTCCATTATTTGACATCTACTTGATCATATTTCCGCACAGAATCACATATTTTATTATTTGCAGATGTGTTGTCTATGTTATGAAGTCCTAAGCGTTCAATTTATACATGAAAGTCAAATGTAAAAGGTAAGGTAAATTCATATATAGCGCAGTATCCAGCCTTCTGGACTGCTCAAAGCAAAGTAGAGCTATAATAATAATAACAATAAATATCAGTATTTGTCTACGCCATATCTCTAGCAATAAAACCATTCAGAGGCGCATTACACTTTACATGAATATACAGATTACCTTAAAATAAAAAATAGAGACGTAGTTGTAAAATAAAAAAATCAGTAAAAAATTTCAATATAAATAAATATATCAGTCTTAATAATATTAAAATACTAATATTGATAAATAATAGTTAATTACATTACAATTTATAAATAAATAAATAATAAAATAGTTGATAAATAGTAGATATTAAAATTAAATAATAGTTAATTATATTACAATAAACAAATAGTTGATAGATAGTACATATTAAAAATGTTCGGATATTATAAAACATTTCTTTTAAAGTGAAAACGCTCTTTAAACATAAATGTCTTCAGTTGCTTCTTGAAAGAACTGAGGGAGTCTGTGGCACGCATGGCAAGCGGCAGATTGTTCCAGAGGCATGGAGCAGCTATTCAATCAAATACCATCTGAACTTCTCTGGGAGGCGACCAGCCACGCTGCCATTAATGAGCGAAAGCTGCTTGTACAGATGTCCGTCACTGTCTATAGACAGTGGTGGATATTTGAGCAGGTACTCATTCATGAATACAGCTGACTGAACTGGAACAATTTCAAGTGAAAACACTTGCCCAAGATTTCACACTGCAGCGCATGATTCGAATCCGGGTTCTCTTAATCGAGAGTCGGAAGCGATACGCCTCGGCCACTACGCTATACAGTATGTATGGACTAACTGTAGCCGCACATACGTTTGCGATAACGGATTTTTGTGAAGAATAACAATGTTTACATCCCAGACCACATCGTCAAAGGGTGGCTGACACACTGTTCCTGTGATAACATTTACGTACTAGAAGCAACGTTAGATGAAAAAACTTCCGCTGCACACGTGCATATGATGATGTGGCAGAGCGATCCAGCTCCACGGCGAGGTCAAGGCGTTTGAAATGGTAAGCGCATGCTGTGATCAAGAGCTATCAAACCTGCCGCACTATGTGAGTTCCAAACGCTTGATCATGCTGTCCTGCCATATGGCGCGGAAACCGTCACCATCATTCGACCGTGACAAGGAAATTAAGGAAGAGTGACTTAGTAACACTGATGCTGAAAGGAAGACGGTCAGGGCCAAAGAGTGTGCCTGGGTGGTGTCGCGAATGCATGGCGATAGAGAGGGTCGGTCCGTTCCTGCATGGCGAACTCTCCGAGAGGCAATCAGTAACGTTGACCCCCTCCCCGTGACAACAGCAGGAATGCCACCCATTCTACATGCACCAGTTGATGACAACGACACACACTACTGTAATCAATCGCTATATGGGCATTTCAAACTTGTACATGCATGTACCGTCATCACAGTTGATCAGCCCTTGTACAGCAGAGGTAAGGAACTGGTATAGGCGAATCCCAATGTAAGGATGTCATATTTCTCCTGGAAGGACAGCACGTTTGCTTGAACTTTATGAAAGCATGCAATTGGCCAACACATGGACAGTGCTCCATTATAAGACATATATGGTGTATATCTTAATACGGTCATGAAGATTAAGTGAATGATACAAAACTTGTCCAAAATGTGGTCAGATTGTTCCAGGAGAATCGTGGCAATCACGCAATAGAATTACTCTGCAACGCAGTGGAACATATGTCAAATGTCCCGAGGAGTGAGCGTGTTTATTGTTTCACGACCAAGTTTAGTAACACCCACTGTGCCAACCCAAACGTCAGGGTATGGTCGACATACATGGACATGGTGGAGATTCTGCTGGACTTCATCAGATTAAAGACTGGACTCTGCATCTAGAAGCATTTGCTGTAATGCTGCCATGGCTCACAGTCTATGACCATACAAACTATGCCCACTGGCGATACGTGCATGTTGTGGACATGAAACTCCTTGAAAAAAAACATAAGCTCTTGGAAGGTCTCACGGAAAGCCACACGACTTTTGGCGACTACGTTGATGTGTTTGTGCTCTATGTGACAAATAATTTAAGAAATAATACAAAACAAAAATGATATGTATTTGACCGGTCCACTGCAGGGCAACATATCCAATCAATGCAGAGACCAAGTCAACGCGGGCGAGGAAGATCTTCAGAGAAACTGTCACCATGCAGGCTGATACTCCATTCGTGTGAGGCAGTCAACCAGGGATACAAAAGAGTGTTGGTCATCCGCAGAGATACGGATGTCATACTGCTTCTGGTGCATTTTATATCAGCACAAACAGCAAAAGTGTGTACGGATGTCAAACTGCTTCTGGTGCATTTTATATCAGCACAAACAGCAAAAGTGTGTACGGTGTCATACTGCTTCCGGTGCACTTTATATCAGCACAAACAGCAAAAGTGTGTACGGATGTCATACTGCTTCCGGTGCACTTTATATCAGCACAAACAGCAAAAGTGTGTACGGATGTCATACTGCTTCCGGTGCACTTTATATCAGCACAAACAGCAAAAGTGTGTACGGATGTCATACTGCTTCTGGTGCACTTTATATCAGCACAAACAGCAAACGTGTGTACGGATGTCATACTGCTTCCGGTGCATTTTATATCAGCACAAACGGCAAAAGTGTGTACGGATGTCATACTGCTTCCGGTGCATTTTATATCAGCACAAACAGCAAAAGTGTGTGCGGATGTCATACTGCTTCTGGTTCACTTTATATCAGCACAAACAGCAAAAGTGTGTACGGATGTCATACTGCTTCTGGTGCACTTTATATCAGCACAAACAGCAAAAGTGTGTACGGATGTCATACTGCTTCTGGTGCACTTTATATCAGCACAAACAGCAAACGTGTGTACGGATGTCATACTGCTTCTGGTGCACTTTATATCAGCACAAACAGCAAAAGTGTGTACGGATGTCAAACTGCTTCTGGTGCACTTTATATCAGCACAAACAGCAAAAGTGTGTACGGATGTCAAACTGCTTCTGGTGCACTTTATATCAGCACAAACAGCAAACGTGTGTACGGATGTCATACTGCTTCTGGTGCACTTTATATCAGCAGAAACAGCAAACGTGTGTACGGATGTCATACTGCTTCTGGTGCACTTTATATCAGCACAAACAGCAAAAGTGTGTACGGATGTCATACTGCTTCTGGTTCACTTTATATCAGCACAAACATCAAAAGTGTGTACGGATGTCATACTGCTTCTGGTGCACTTTATATCAGCACAAACAGCAAAAGTGTGTACGGATGTCGTACTGCTTCTGGTGCACTATATATTAGCACAAACAGCAGAAGTGTGGATGATCTATGGGAGGAGAAGCGGAAATGTTATCCAATACATGCACTGTCTGAGAGACTTACATAAACTTTGAGGGATAACCTGCTCACCGGTGACACAACATCAGCGTTTAGTGGCCATGGGAAGCGGTCTTGCTGAAAACGTTTCAGAACCATCCACACCTTATGCAGGGGATTGGCCATGATAGAGAATCGCAACAATTGAACAATGTGTGCGTCATTTGTATGGCACACCTGAGCAGACAATCATCCACAATGCCAGACTCCAACTCTTCGATAAGGCATAGCTTGGTCTGGAACGCGCCAACTATCAGGCAAAGATCTGGCTGCAGACAGGAGCATGTATTATAGTGATCACTTGTCCCACCGACACGTCTACATTGACGATGGAGTCAGACAGCTTGAAAGTTGTCTGGACAAGGCTGTCTCATATTCCATATGTTTGTCTAGAGCTGGTAATATGTGGATGCAAGTCAAAATGTGACATGGTATTCGCCCATTGCTCTAAGTAGTAGGCTAGACTCGTCATTCAGATATATACATAATGCATATGGAAACATTAGAGTGAAACGACCAAGTGTTCAACACTATTTCAAATTAAAAACCGTGTTTAGAAGAAAAAGTACTTGTATGTGCCAATATACAATACTTTAACATTATAACGTGAGTGCTTACCTGTCAAATACACTGGTTATGTGCAAGTATATGAAAATAAAAATAATGTGTTTGGATAGATATTATTGATTATGATCCAAATTATTACAAAACCAAAATGCAAATTTTTACTTTTTTGTCCTTGAACATTTCCTTGAAATTCGAAATCGTGTGTGACATCCACCCACACCTTTTGAGGCTATTAACAAAACATAGTTTGAGGCTATTAAAAATGCCAATATAACACATGTTGGCTAGTCCAGTGTAACACGTTCAACAGTTCCTTTTTATTTATTTATAATTTATATATTGGATGTTTTATATGTTTTATATGTTTTATATGTTATGTATGTATGTATGTATGTATGTATGTATGCATGTATGTATGTATGTATGTATGTATGTATATATATATATATATATATATATATATATATATATATATATATATATATATATATTTTCAGGGCTTGCTTTATTATTATTATTATTATTATATATTTTTAATCTTCCTTATATAATATACCGAATCTCTATTAGCCTGATTTCTTCCTACTACCTAGTGGGCGGCAGAATAATCAACACAATGACTGTGGGACCCCGCTAAATGGATGATGATGATGGAGACCAGAGAACGACGCACGGCTGCATTGTTTACACATGCGCACGTGCGGATTGTGTCGTCACGTGATCAAACATATTTCGGTCTCCAGGGTGCGCTTCGCATTTAAATATTTACTCGGCGGAGAAAAGTGTTCACCAACTTCCAAGGGAAATATGTGCCTGTTCGCAACCAGTGACAGGCGCATGTTTGTATGCGAGAAAGCGGAGTGTTACTGAGCGAATCACCAAACACGCCTACAACGACAACGATGCGGAAACGCTGGTGACACTGGCGGCAGCGAGACTCTAGACTAAAGTTCTGCGCAGGGCCTGCAGGCGTCTCTGCTTCGGTTACAACTTGGATATCGTACAATAATCAGTTAAGTCGCCAAAATGCCGCCACAGGCGACAAGCGTGGTGCCGCAGTCACAGATGAATGTGCTGGAGTTGGGGCTGAGAAACATGCGGCGATCACACGTAAGCATCCCGACAGCAGGGCGATAATAAAGGACGTATCCAATGTAAACACGTCCTTGGAGTCTTGCCAACTGCCAACTTTTGACAGTTTAGTATTGCCCATGCTGATAACCTGTGGTATAAGATTTAGACCGCGTCATGTTTCCACTTTTTGTTTTAACGACAGCTACGTTTCTTTCTATTAGTCTATAGTGGAAGTTGCAACTTTTCTGTAGTTTATTAATAATTATTAATAAATCAGTATACCCCTATCCTGCCCCTGGGCCCATTACCTGTCCTTGGTATTGTTCACTGCCTTGAGCACTCTACTCTGAATAATGTTATAACGATTTGTTTTACATTTTTATATCCTAATAATTATAAATAAACAGAGTGAGAGCAGGTCTCACTGCAACATTGTCATGGGGGGAAGTAGTCACATGCAGTAAAACTGTTTTAAAATTATGACTCCGAAACTCCAGAAGAATAAAAAAATTACACATCACCTCAATGGTAGCTACATCACACATACAAATTCAGTGTCATATGTCAAACTAAAGGAGATAAGTACTATTTTAAACTTGGGAAAGAAAAGTTGCAATTTATTAAATCTTCAATTACTGGCATTTTTGGCAGCACCAACAAACTTAAAAAATACACAAGGGAGCACTTCGCTTTATTTACAATGATTACTCATCCATGCATAATGACTGTTGAACACCTCCAAGCAAAAAGGATGAAATATATGGCATGTGGAATATTCAAAATTGTAAATAGTACTTCTCAAAGTCTTATCATAATAAATATTATGCTTAAATACTCCCAGTATTTCCTGCGAAATGATAAAACTGCGGTCATCCCTAAGGCAAACATGTCCAAATGTGAACTTAAATCCTTCATGCATGTTGGGCCCCGGATCTGCCAACAGCCTGCCAAATGAAATGTAAAATACTCTAAATTACGACGAGTTCCGCAGACTGATCCGGAACTTGGATGGTCCGTCACACAATTGCTCTGTCTGTAGTAAACAGCTAACATGCCTGTCACCATGCCAATTTTAATACACAAGTATATATTGTATTTATTGCATACATGCATGTGTTTCTTATATTTTACTAATTTTACCTGTATTTTATGTTTTGATGCTTTAATTTTAAATGCTTTGTTTGTCGGAAAATAGCTGAGATGAGCTAACGTTGTGAAATTAATATGTAAACCAACGTGAAATAAAGCTTCTTATATTTTGTATCCAAAATTGTGACCACCAAGATCTCCTTCCCAAGGACAAATAAAAACATTAAAATCACCCATGGACCAGCTAGATCACATTAAAATGTCAGCTCCATAATTGCAAAACTAACACTGTATTTAACAGTGGTATGGGACCACAGACAACAAATTATATTACATAATACAAATAACAGTCAGTTTTTCTGTAAATGAATAAGTTGCCATGTACAAATTGCAGTCTAGAAATAAAATGCTGCAAATATCGTTTGTTTGCGTATTCTGTGATTATGTGATTTTTCTTTAGCTCCGAACAATGCCCGAATTCATTGACATGTACGATGGTATCATGAAACATTTCACAGATGTCAAGATTGCTCATTTAGTTGCGACCCCACAAGACACCATGTAAGTGACACAATTCAAGTTTATATTTTCAGGTAGTGTAGTCATTTTGGTCGATTTTAACTGCTTCTGAAGTTTGCTCTGCTCACGTTTCACTTGAGAAACAGTGACTTTGCACTAGTAATTGTAAGCATCAAACTGCATTAATATTTCCCTCATTATGTGACACCAACAGAGAAGTTTACCTTTATAGAGGAATGCGTGGTGATAATCAACCAATTCTGTACTTAATGTTTAACATAGTTTGGGATCATACATGTGACTGTAGACGTGTGTTACTTTGCAGGGAGCACTATGTACAAGACACGCGGTTCTTCTACCTACTCATACAGATGGTCAGCGAGGTTCTCAGGTAGGCAAACCAAACCATGGTTCTAAAATTTTGCCTACCAACATGATGCTTCTGATTGGATGCTGAGAAAAAAAGGATTGATATTTTTAGTTTTTTTATGAAGTTAATTTGTTAAATTATTCAAAATTGGCATCATTAAGCCTTTATATAAAAACATGCTATGAGCAACCTCTAGTTTATGATTCGTCATCTATGAATAATTAAACTTGTTTCATTTTATTGACTCTTCTTGTTAGTAAAACGTATGCTTTCATTTACTTACCCATACCCAATATACATACATAAAATATACATAACATGTACGGAGGCACACTATAGGAAATTATGTAAATATTTGAATTCAGCTGTTAATACGCCATGTGTAGGATTCTTTGTCGCACTTCACAATACATTTCTGTAGTTAATCTGCAATGTATTGACATACTGTTATACATACATACTTACACATACATACACACACACTCACATACACATATACATATACATACATACACATACACACACACACACACACACACACACACACACACACACAACAACATACATACATACATACATACATACATACATACATACATACATACATACACACCATCACACACACACACACAACACACACACACACACACACACACACAACACACACACACACACACACACACACACAACACACACACACACACACACACACACACACACACACACACACACACACACACACACACACACACACACACACACACACACACACACACACACACACACACACACACGTTTGTGTGTATACCAGCAGCTGGCCTATAGTTTGATGTTCTTGACAGTAATTGTTTGAATTCAGTCACCAAGACCGGAAACAAGTGCGGTATCTAAGACAAGTGTACCGATGGTATCGTCACAACAAGCATGTCTTACACAGTGGTCCAGTAAGTACCCTCAGTACTTGCCAATAACATTCCAAAATATACACGATAGGCAACTGTGAAGGCTGCAATACAAAACCTGGCCTTGTTCTACAGAGTGTTCCTTAAAAAGTATTGTTCTTGGGAACTGTATATTGTTGACCCTTGTTCTAGGGACAACTTGTGAAAAAGACCCTTAATATAAGGACCTTCAGTAATAAACTGACCCTTGATTTTGGCACATCCACAGTCTGCTAGTATACTATAGACAGTGCATCCCCCAAAGCTCTTGCTAAGCTAGGCTCACTATCCATGCCACACAGGGGTTATGTTGTGTGTTCAGGACCTTAGCAAATATCACACTCTCGTTGCACAGCTTAAATTCCATAGGCAATATTTGTACAGGTCATAATATATTAGAACAGTTTCGTCACCCAACACCACTCATAAAGACAAGCATCAAGTTTTGTTTAAACATCGTACAGTGTATTATGTGTGCGTGTTTGTATGTCCACGCACACATACATAGAAGTATTTTGCAATTCCTGTAAACACTTCTATTAGTGTTGACAGGCACACACAACCTGCATGAATGAGAATTGAATGAGAACACATAAATAATCCTACCTTTTCAAGGACAGTTCGAGCAGTTATGCTTTCCATCAAACTTGTTGATGTTTTGTTAACTCTTTGTAATGGTGGTATCTTGAATCAGGTTGTTCATTTTGGAGCATTAAGCCTAACCCAACTTCCTTTTTTAAACTAATCCAGTAAAAGGTAAAGGTCTTATGTAATGCAACATAATACCTTAGGATACCTTAGGACGCTTCTGATCATAGGATTCTATGTTCCTCTGTGATCAGCTCTTCGTTTTCATAATCTATTAATATAAGATCGCGTATTCTGGTTCTGCTGTTATTTATTCTTAACGGTTCTTCAAAGTCACACAATATCATAGGTATACCAGAATTTGTCTAGTCGGGTTTTTAATGATTCTAGGGATTTAGCTGTTACCAAGGAGACTATTGGTTTGGTGACTCGAATTGGAGAAAAAATTCTTAGTATTAGTTTGGCTCTTTGTGTGAATAATGTTAGAGAATCTTTCCTGTTCTTTGTGACATTTCATTGTTTCACAAAAGATTTGGTACAGATTCGTGGTCATAAATGTTGTGTATTGTTTTGTAGAGTTCTATCATGTCTCCTCTTAATCTTTGATGTGCTAATGTAGATAGTTTAAGTAATTTTAGTCTTTCTATATATGTTAGGTCCCTCATACCTGGTAATTCGTTAATGGCTCTTCTCTGAATGTTTTCTAAGACAATTTTGTGTTTTATCTTGTGTGGGTGCCATACTGCCATGGCGTAGTCTAGGTGGGATCTAACCATTGTTTTGTAGAGTGACA
This sequence comes from Ridgeia piscesae, assembly GCA_025642075.2. NCBI lineage: Eukaryota > Metazoa > Annelida > Polychaeta > Sabellida > Siboglinidae > Ridgeia > Ridgeia piscesae. The sequence goes on from JAODUO010000643.1 coordinate 253,226, forward strand.
AAAAAGTATGTTTATCTAGAAATTTGAAAGTTCTTGTAACACAGCACAATGCGATGTCAGCACAATGCGATGTCATGTATCATGAATATAGCTAAGGGTCAGTTACACACTCAAGATTATGATAATACTGTCTTGGGAGAAGTCGATTACAATAACACACGTGGAAAAAAATTGATTGCAGTTTTATCATTCTTCATTCCTCAATTGATAGGGTTTACAATGTGCTAAGTTTGTGTCTTACAATACTACAAGATCCTGATCTACAACAGTGATATATTTCTTAGAAGGATATATGTGACTCTGCTCAAACACTAGCAGTCCACACACCAATAAAGGTAAATTTCAATTACCCATGGTTCATGACTAGGTCAGATCTTGACCAGGCATGTGAAGACTCTCTGACATACTGTGAACAAAACCAAAGTATTTAATCCTTCGGGAGGATTATGTGGCCAGTGAGCAGTGAAAGTAAATTGTAATTAGCCGGGTCCATGGGATGGGATTACTGACCAGGGCACCCAAGTCTATGATTGTTGGCTTACAAAAGGTTTCTATTCATGGATGGTTACATGCATATACACTGTATAATGTGTATGTAAAATAAATTATATATACATATACAGGGTGCGAAATAAGTCTGGTCCGATCATCTGGGACGAGTAATTTTAGAGCTCGGACTAGTACAGTTTTAGTAGAGTAGTCCGGTCGGACTAGCTATGACTTGAAAATGGCAGTATTACTTTTAGTAAAACAATAGACCAAGATGATAGAGCATACACTACAATATTCCAATATATATATATATATATATATATATATATATAATATATAAATATATATATAATATATTTAATTAATATGTAATAATGTCTAAGGACTAGTAAAACCAATTCAGGACTAGTCATCTATAAGTCAGCTGCACACACAAAAAAATATATATATATATATATATATATATATATATATATATATATATATATATATATATATATATATATATATTATGGGGCATGATTATGATTACACTGCCTTAGAGTAAATCGATTATTATTATTACAACTGTGAATTGATTACAATTTATTATGATTACAATCTTAATTGACCCAAGCTCTATTTATTACTGTTCAGAGCTCTTTACACTTCCTGAAAAACCTGTCTCTAAACACTTCTGATCAGTTACTTCTTAAATAGCCCACTCCCCACAATAAAATCGCTGAACGATCCTTCTCTTGTGCAGCTCCAAGGGCATGGAACCAACTACCCCTTACAGTGCGCCAAAGTATGAATGCTGATCAGTTTTAAACTGGACTCAAGATGTATCTTTTTACAGATTATTTTGACATTCAATGATCATAGTTAATTAGTGAACTACCCCCAGGTATTCATATATTTATTTTAATGAATTTATATTTTTTATTAATATAGTGTTACTATTTTAATACATTGTATAGTTGTGCTTATTTATGTGTTTATTTTAAGGAACATAATTGTTTTTATTTGCAGGAATGATTGCATAGTTCATCAAGGTAGTATTGTATAAAATATGTTTTATATTAGTTTTATTCAGTCGGAATAACTATTGTAAAGCACCCCAGAACAACTATTTGGATGGGACACTATATATGAAATATATTATTATTATATAACAACTTCCTTTTGAAGCATTCAGCCATGTTGTTACTACTACACAAACATACCCACTACTGGCTATAGCCAGATCATTCATACGGAGTGAATTTGAACCCAGAATCTGGTGGATGACCTTCTCTAGGTGAACAAAGCAATAACTGCACCAAGAACATGTGAGAGTTGATGATTTCTTGCATCTTGTTTTTGCAGCATTTTGGGAAGCAGAGGAAGAAAGTGGAGAAGATGAAGAGGGCACTGGGGATGCCACCTAAGGCTATCCTGAAGTTGGCGGGGAAGAAAGACGTAAGCTTCAGAGCATAATTCACATCTACTGACATTAGTTTTGCGATGGTGCACCATTTATTTCCTTTTGAAACCAACGCAACATACACATCAGCCATTTGACAGCAGTGCAAAAATTACAGTTATATTAATTTTGTTTTCAAATTGCCCATTTATTATTTTTTTAATGGGGAAGATGGTCCCCCAGCAAACAACGACCCGTGATTTCACATGTTCTGTAAGTGAAATAACGAGTTCAACTGGCTCAATTCACGTGTTTCCGTACGTGAATTCACTGGATTCTGTGAACAAATTTGGTGTGTCGACACGTGTTTACAGTGAAATCACAAGTTTTTCATGTGATGACACGTACCAGTGAAACCGTACCAGTTCTCACCCAGTACGACTCATGTCAAACTCGTTCAAAATTCGTGACAACAGGCAGAACACGTGTATTCACGTGAATACACACGAAAACATGTACTGGTGGAGCGGTATCAATTATGAACCAGTATGTCACGTGCCAACTGGTTCAGAAATGGTTCCTTGTTTGCTGGGCCATATTATTTGTTGACCGGTGTGACTTGTCTCTGCCCTTATGCAAGGGTCCATCTGACCCCGATGTGTGTAATGTGTATATGAACAGCCCAGTAGCTAAAAATAGACATTTATGTGAGTCATCGCATAAAAGTGCGCGTTTCTCTATATATACCATTTTAGTGTATGGAGATACTTTCACAGGGGAACCATCTCAAAGGCTATGTTTCTCTACTATCTATCCAGAAGTAAAAGTCTCTCTGGTCTCAGTTCTGTCTCTCACATTCAGGAGGTTGCTCCTAGTGCCCAGGGTTGCTGCTCAATTGGGCATGGGTGACAGTGTATGTAACTATGTACAGTGCACACAGTGTCACTGGACACAATGAACACACACACATGCACGCATGCACACACACACACACTCTCTCAACACACACACACACACACACACACACACACACACACACACACACACACTCATACATACACTCACACTCTTACACACAACACACACACACACACACACCACACACACACACACACACACACACACACACACAACACACCACACACACACATACATACACACACTTCTACACACACCTCTTTCTCACACACACACTCACACACACACACACACTCACACACACACACACACACACACTCTTCTCACAAACACACACACACACACACACACACACCTCACACACACACACTCTCACACACACACTCACACACACACACACACACACACTCTCTCACACACACACACACACACAACACACACACACACACAACACACAACTCCTCACACACACACTCTACAACTACACACTTTCTCAACACACACACACACACTCCACACACACACACACACACACACACACACACACACACACACACACACACACACACACACACACACTCTCTCTCACACATCACACTCTCTCACACACACACATCTCTCTACACACACACACACACAACACACACACACACACACACACACACACACACACACTCACACACACACACACCTCTCTCACAAACACACACACATACACACACACACTCCTCACACACACACACACCTCTCTCACACACACACACTCACCTCACACACACACACACACACCTCTCACACACACACACACACACACACCACACACACACACACACACACACACACACACACACTCTCTCTCTCACACACACACTACACACACACACTCTCTCACACACACACACACACCACACTCACACACACACACACACTCTCTCTCTACACACATCACACACACACACACACACACACACACACACACACGAATAAACCGTTTCTGCTGTTTTACAGCGAGAGGAGAAACACAGTGACCAACAGGACGTTGAAGTGTCGGAAGAGGACCATGTAAGTAAAACATTCCTTCGTGCTCTTTACAAGTCAAAGGCATATTCAAAATTGTACAAGTACGGTTCTGTCGATAACACCTGTTAAATTAAGTACACATCTACACAGTCACAAACCAGATGTAGGTGATGCGTTTGCAATGAAAGTGCAGACACTTGGAGAATTCCCTAAGAAAGCCATAGGATGTAACAAAGCTCCTGTATTGAATAACAATTCATGTCTGGTCACAAAAATAGCAATCACCCCATGAATGGAATTGCTATGTACGCCAAATCATTAATTTGTTCATAGTATGATGCTAAATGTCATATACAGGTGTATCAATATTTTGTAGGTATTATTATATCCCAACCAGTGTGATCACTGTGAAAGTGAGCTTTATTGACGGTGAACACTCAAAGGTATCAGGATACAAAAGAAATTGTTTTGTCAAAACCAGCATTTAAGAGGTTTTGTAAATATAATAAATTCAGTAATCTCAGAAAGAATTTGCATGTGGGTGGGTGGGTAAAGGGTCCACTTGGAATAAAAAATTAGGATAAAATTAGTTTGATATGCTACATGTGGAAAAATGTAACTGTTTATAAAAAAAATAGTGTAATTAGGTTTTGGTAAAATGAAAACTTCCATTGCACCTAATGCAAGTACAGTACTAACTGAATAACCAAGATCAGTTGCTCATGTGACCATTCTTGACCTAGATTAGCAAGGTGAATCTTCAAGGCCGCTACCCAAGGCAATGATAGTTTGGAGAGGATTCACTCGAGTAAATGACATCATTAGCTATGACAGCCAATAGGACACATGGGCCCCTACAGCACAAGTTACGAATGAAACATTACATGAAATAATCGTTTAAATACTGTTTTTATTTATTATAATTATTACCTTAACTTGACCAAAATCTATGGATTATGATTTAAGATTAAGAACAATTCACACTCACACGGACAATTGATTACTTTATTTAATTTATTTACATTAGGGGGTAATGTCCATGATAACTATTGTGTCTGTTCAGTTAGTTTACGTGCATAGGATTGCATGTGAAGGGGAACAGATACTTTGGGGGTACGTGGAAGTCAGAGACTCCAGCTTGTTGGCCTTTCTGTTTGCAATGAGAGACTGTGAGGTGTCTTGACCAGTATGTGTGTTGACTGTCACAGGCGGAGGGCACTGACGCGCCCCCTCCCAGTCTCTACTCCCCCCACAGTGTGGGCAGTGCAGGGCTCCTGGTGAAGACAATGCAGGTGAGACCAGGCTACATCAACATTTAACCAGAATTAACAATAACTAACGATATGTAAACAGACTTTAAAAAGAATTAGTAAGAATAAAACAAATACTTCACAAGAATTATAGGTACACGTAAGTTCTTATAAAGCGCAATATCCAATCTTCAGGATTTCTCAAAACAAGAACTTAACAGTTAACAGGAATGTATTCAGATTAATGAGAATTAATGACAAATACTAAAGCTAACAAAGATTGTAATAATTTGTGAAGATTATTGAGAAAAATATGAAGGGTTAAAAAATTGATAAAACTTAACATGAATTGTTGCACTGTTGCATTCACTCTACATTGCTCCAGTTCACCCAGTTGTTAGAATAACACCTGGCTATAGACAGTGATATAACAAATAATCTTCATGCATCAGTTGCAGTGTGCTGGATGCTTCCCACAGAAGTCGATGTGTTTGATTGAACAATTCTGCTGTGCCTTGACCAATCCTGTGGACTGGATACTGGGCTATGTAGGAACTGACCTTTACTTTTGTTTCTTTTTTGTTTCAGCCAGCGAAAGAACTCCGGCCTCCGTCCCCCGTCCGCAGGGTACAACCCACCCTCCCTGACGTCAGCAGTCCCTATAGCCTCCTCACTAGACGGGCCAAAGCGGTTGACAAAGGCGGGCCAAGTTAGTGGGGCTCATTTCTATATACTTCAATAATAATGTCAGTGTCAATTTGATTTAACTGTAGGATGAATAGCGGTACTGAATATGTCTTTTACTTATTTATAATTTCATTTTTGATAATTTATTAATTTCATTTATAATTTTTATTGTTTTATTTTTTATTATTAATTTAATTAATTAATATTTTTTTATAATTGTATATGAATAATAATAAATATATATATATATATATATTATATATATATATATATATATATATATATATATATATATATATATATATATATATATATATATTTATATAAATTTGAGATTATATTTTGTATTGTTATTTTATTATTTACTTTTATTAGTATTGTTATGAACTATATATTTATGTAAAGCTTTATTGTATGTATGTAAGAGGGTGTTAGGTGATGATGGTCCATTAAAAATCATGATATACCACGGATCATGTGATGAGTTGTTGTCATGGTTACATGTGTAGCGCCACCCCCTGTCAACCTAGAAGAGGAGAAAGCGTATCGTTCTGCAGCACTGAAGAAATGGGAGGAATATCTGAACACCACCAACTTCGGCCAGGAGCAACTGAGTGCGTAAGATTTGTTTGGCGGGATACTTTGATAACTGATACATGACAGTCATGGTAGCAACATTTACCAAATGTAAGAGACTGCAGCATAGTTACGTAAACACCGTAACGCTCTCAGTCAGATGTCGATAACTGCTTCACACACCTGTGGCAGCAGTTAATGTGTGGTCAACATTTCAGTGGTCAGCTAGACAGGGAGGTTTGTGTCGCCCGATAGGCTGCGGTTGTGATGGTGTAGAACGTCAAATAATATTCATGTTGCTCTGGGCGAGGGTAGACCTAAGCCAATTGTGTTGGTATCTACTTTGTATTCTACGCAAGGTCATCCATGAAGTGTGTGCCAATTGTTTCAATAATATTCGCATGGTAATAATAGTAACTTTATCTGTACACTAAAATCGAAAAAAGTAAATGTTTATTTAGCAGTGTTTACAAACCATAAATTAATGTGCTAAAGAATTAACATAATAATAATTATATAATTAAAACAAATTGTGATGTTTGCAGTATTATAGTTATGTCATGTGTGCAGTACTGGAGCATGTGATGTCTACAGTACTAGAATTATGTTATGTGTGCAGTACTAGAGTTATGTTATATGCAGTACTGGGGCATGTGATATCTGCAGTACTAGAGCTATGTGTACAGTACTGGAGCATGTGATGTATTCAACACTAGAGTTATGTTACATGTGCAGTATTGGACTGTGTGATGTCTGCAGTACTAGAGTTATGTCATGTGTACAGTACTGGAGCATGTGATGTCTGCAGTACTAGGGTTATGTTATATGACGTTGCAGGCAAGCTGCAGTATGTGGGGCGTAGCGGGCTGCCAGGCATCCCCCGCTACACGGCTCACGACCGCTGCCTCAACGCGGAGGAGTTTACACAGAGCATCATTGACAACTACTCCCTCATCGACGAGATGACGAAGGCACAGCAAGGTGGGCACTCCCTCGCTCTAGTCCCTCTAGCCCTCTAGTCATCTCTCTGGCACTTTCTCTAACCTTTTCTCTGGGCCTTATTACCCTTCTAGTCTCTCTAGCCCTCTCCCCTCTGGCCCTCCCTCTTGCTACCCCTCCCTCCTTCTTGTCCTTGCTCCAAATACCTATTTAGCCCGATGTGGCCCTTCTTTTAATACTCTTGCTCTTTCTGTCTTGTCCGTTTACTTGTACTCACAACAATAGGCTAAACATAACTAAAATGTGATGTTTACTCATTTATTGACATTCATTATATGTTCTTCTTAATTGCAGATTAAATATGCTGAGAACCTGTCAAATTGCTCTTAAACAAATCCATAACAGTATTCTTCAAATTGTAGACAAAACATTCTGATTAAAAAACACCGTCTATCATCAACATTACTTATATGATCTGTAGACAACAATCATACACACACACACACACACACACACACACACACACACACACACACACACACACACACACACACACACACACACACACACACACACACACACACACACACACACACACACACACACACACACACACACACACACACACACACACACACACACACACACACACACACACACACACACACACACACACACACACACACACACACACACACACACACACACACACACACACACACACACACACACACACACACACACACACACACACACACACACACACACACACACACACACACACACACACACACACACACACACACACACACACACACACATATATCGTCAATGTTTTGAATATAAAACTACTACTACAGCAGTGGCTCCCACTGTGTCTGTCAGAGATGTTTTTGTCAACCCGTGTCGTGTCCATTTATCCAGGCAACGCCAAACTGGACAAGTTGAAGCAGGACCTCATGGTCAACGTGTCGCTGCATGACTTCTACAGCCGTGCAAAGAACTACTTCCCCATTGACTACCCCAAGTATCCTGCCTTCCAATCCCGCATCAAGTCCGCCCCCCCACCTGAGCCCGACGTGGGATTCACGATTCAAGTGAAACGCAGCAAATCAGCGAGGTTCATCTCCAGCACCACTACCATTAGCAAAAATCTGTAGAATTCTATAGAAAATGTAGGAAATAAGAAAACGATTCTTGTAACATTCTGTAGAATGTTCTACATAAACCCATAGAAAATAAAATTGCTTTGGATTTTCTATAGAATTCCATAGTTTTTTTTATGGAATTATATTTTCCTTTAGAACCTATTTAGAAATTTATGGATTATTTAACAGCATAGATTAATACACAATGGTGAACCTACTGGATCATGGGGTAGTGATATGCATCTCGGGCCTGTGACGTAATGACCTTTGTTATAATAAAAAACCGTTTTGCAATTATAATTACCGTACATATTTTAATTAAAGCCATGCCTGTAATTGAAGCCTGGTGTTTTGAGCTTGGGTGTCAAGGGAAGTAAGATACTTCTTATAGTACAGTCTGTAATATGGAAAAAATATTCTGTATACTGACATAATCAACGATTTTGATTTAGAAACTTCTTCATCTTCTGACAAAGGATATACATGTAGAATAATGAATTTGTAGGTGGAATAAAATGGCATGACATTTACGGTAGACTAAACATGCAGCACAACAGAAAGTAAAATTTTAACTGGAACATAATTGGCCTTTTCAGAGTTCACCGGCACAAGAAAGACAACACTCCGGTTACAAATGTAAAACTGAACACCATTGTTGGTCTGATTGACTCGGTCACCGAAGAGATGAGCGTTTACAAGGAGAAGGTGGGTGCCACCAGACCTTGATCATGTGGCATCCAAATTGAATTTTTATTACAATTTTGTGGGTGCAGTATTGAAATGATAAACAGTTATTTGTGCTTATTAAACTCACTCAGACCAGACAGTTTGCGTCTCTGGTACTGAGCTTTCATGGAATAATCTATGACACTTCAGAAAGCAAACATAACATGTGAAAACTGTAAAAATTTATGTCATAAGTGCAAACATTTCAGAAAGACATCAACTGGGGTTTCAGCATTTTTGCAAGCAAGTCTAATACACTTGTATGTAAGTGTTATAAACCCTGAAGTTTACTTGCACTCAGATGACCCCAGACCCCCTGCCGGGATTCCGCCAACCTGCCATCAAGTTTAACCCCAAAAAATCGCCCCCTGACCGCCCCACAAGAAGATGTACCAGGGTGAGTAGTGGATGTAGCTTAGTTGCTATATGGAAGTAATATATATAAATTATAAAACAGAGTTTCTCTGTTTGTTACTTCGTTAGTTAGTTAGTTTGTTTGTTTGTTAATTAGTTTATTTGTTTGTTGGTTTGTTTGTTTGTTTGTTTGTATGTTTGTTTGTTAGTTACTTTGTTTATTAGTTTTTTGTTTGTTAGTTTGTTAGTTAGTTTGCCACCTGTTAGTTAGTTTGTTTGTTTGTTAATTAGTTTATTTGTTTGTTGGTTTGTTGGTTTGTTGGTTTGTTGGTTTGTTGGTTTGTTGGTTTGTTGGTTTGTTGGTTTGTTGGTTTGTATGTTTGTTACTTTGTTTATTAGTTTTTTGTTTGTTAGTTTGTTAGTTAGTTTGCCACCTGTTAGTTAGTTTGTTGGTTTACTAATTTTATGTTTGTTAATTTGTTTGTTAGTTTGGTCCTTTATTAGTTTGTTACTTTATTAGTTTGTTTGAATGTAGAATGAGAGTGAGTTGATTAAGTGAATTTAGTAAATTCTGGGTATAGAAGCATGACGTGCCATTCAGTTGACTGGAATAAGGTTGCTGTTGTGGTTGGTGTAGTGAGGACAGACATGTGCCCCCGGCGCAGCAGTGGAAGCCCGCCTTTCTCACGGAGACAGTCGACTGGCGCGGAAGGATCACAGCCGAGCCTCGCAAGCGTCTGCCCAGGTGAGACGTTTTGTTCCCCACTCTTGTTGTTCTCATCCTCACACACCAGGGGGCACTGTTGCTGATTACATAAGTACCATGCAGCAGTACCCCTGGCTGATCTCTGCAAAACTCAAAATTTAAGCTCAGCCAATGAAATCGCTCACCATGAATGTGGTTGGCCTGCGGTTAGATGATCATTCTGGGTAATTTCAGTCACACACTGTGCATGCTACATACAATGTCTGGGATATAGAGCAAATTTTTTAATTCACAAAACCATTCAGCTGCTACGGCGTGAATGGATCGTTATACTAGGATTTCCTGAAATTGTTATCCATCTTCAAATTGGGTATTTGCATTGTTCTCATGACTGAAGCAGTTGTGACTGGTGGAGCTAATTGTATAATTCCACTCAACAATAAGCTTGAATAATCATGTCTGGAATATTCGAGGCAGGTCAGAATTTATGGTACTGTAATCTCATGTTGGCATATTTTAACAAGTACGTTAATAAAAACTGTTCTCATAATTTGTTTTTTATAAGGTATTTCCTAAAACTTAAAAAAACTATTTTTACGCGGATATTGCCCACGTCAGTATAGATAAAACCGCAAAAAAAAACCACCAGTGTACTGCCCTATAGTGGTTGCACTGGCTTTGGAGAATTTGCACTGCCCACTTTGTAATATTTCGATCTTTTCTCTCAGTTACAACTGGCCTCTTTGTTCACATCACTGAAGGCAGCGGCATGTCACAGTCTGTGTGTCCCTCAGTCTGCCCACAATATGTCTGTCTGTCTGTCTGTCTGTCTGTCTGTCTGTCTGTCTGTCTGTCTGTCTGTCTGTCTGTCTGTCTGTCTGTCTGTCTGTCTGTCGGTCGGTCGGTCGGTCGGTCGTCGATCGTCGTCGTCGATCGTCAGCGTCGTCGTCGATCGTCGGTCGTCGTCGTCGATCGTCATCGTCGATCGTGCATCGATCGTCGAGTCTCGTCGTCGTCGTCGTTCGTCGACAGTCGGTCGTCGGTCGTCGGTCATCGTCGATCGTCGTCGTCGTCGTCGTCGAGTCGCGTCGTCGATCGTCGTCGTCGATCGTCGTCGTCGTGATCGTCGTCGTGGATCGTCGTCGGTCGTCGTCGTCGTCGTCGATGTCGTCGGTCTGTCGTCGTTGTCATCGTCGTCGTCTCGTCTCGTCGTCGTCGTCGTCCGTCGTGTCTCGTCGTCGTCGTCGTCCGTCGTCGTCGTCGTCGATTCGTCGTCGTCGTGTCGTCGTCGGTCGTCGTCGTCGTCCGTGGTCGTCGTCGTCGGTCGATCGTCCGTCGTCGTCGTCGTCGTCGTCGTCCATCGTCGGTCGTCGTCGTCGATCTGTCCGTCGGATCTGTCCGTCTGGATCTGTCCGTCGGATCTGTCCGTCCGGATCTGTCCGTCCGGATCTGTCCGTCCGGATCTGTCCGTCCGGATCTGTCCGTCCGGATCTGTCCGTCCGGATCTGTCCGTCCGGATCTGTCTGTCTCTGGCTCCATCGTTTGCTTCCTCACTGTTCCCCTCCATCTCCATCAATCTTCTTTCCCTCAGTCTCTCTCAGTCTGTCTACTTCTGTCCATCCGTGCGTCCGTCCGTCTGTCTGCTGTCTGTATACTTTTGCCTCTCAATTTTCTCTTGATCTATCTGTCTGTCTGTGTGTCTGCCTCACTAACTCCCTCCTCCTCTCTCTCCCTCTCTTTCCCTTTCTCACTTTCTGTCTCTCATTCTCTCACTCTGTCTCTCTATCTCCCACTGTCTCTAGCTCTCATCTGTCAGTCTGTCGGTCTCTCCCTCTCTGCCCATCTCCCTTTCTTCCTCTCTCCCTCACTCCCTCTCTCCCTCTCTCTCTCTCTCTCCACTACACTCCTGTCCCCCCTCTCTTGCTTTGCCTGCCTCTCTGTCTGTCTGTGTGTCAGTCTGTCTGTCTGTCTGTCTGTTAGTCTGTCTGTCTATCTCCTTCACTCATTTTGACTCTCTTTCTCAATCTGCCTGTCTCTATCACTTGACACTTCCTTACACCAGTGACTTCCCTCTCCTCTGTCCCACCTAACCACCCCAGTGCCTCCTATTGTAGCATCATGGTTCTCTATGACTCGTTCCCGTCCAAACAAATGGAGAACCTCAAGTGCTCTGCGTGCACCAACATTCCTGTGTCTCCAATGAAAGGACAGTTGACAAGGGCACTTGTCCGCCTGCCTGTCGTAGATCCACAGACGCTGAACACACAATACGTCTACGTACGTCAGGCGCATGTCACCTGACCGTGTCACCAAGCCGTGTTACCTAGCCGTGTCACCTAGCCGTGTCACCTAGCCGTGTCACCTAGCTGTGTCACCTAGCCGGCTCAGTACCGCCCTCTTTGTGAAACGGAGTGTAAATGTATAAAATGACACCAGTCAAAGTAGAGATGGGATAACAGTTCACAGTTGGTGGTGACCTGTGACCCTGGCAGGGGTCGTCCCCAAGGTGAAAGTGTTCTCTTTGTTGGAAATGACTCAGAAATTAAGACTGAATGAAACAACAGAAGCAACTAAGATAAAAAAGTATCACCGAGTGGTGTTTGCATTTATTAGAAACAGTAGTGTCATTAAGCAAGCAAGAAATAAAATATAGAAACACCATGTGGTTGTGCGTTGTATGTTCCATTACGTAGCGAGAGTGCTTATATCTGACCTGTCAGGTAATCCTAACTCAAAGATGAGGTGTTTTTAGAAGATAAAAAACTGTTTAATATACTATATTGAGGTGGAACGAGGGAATGGGATAATTAAAAGAAGAAATCAGAAAGTGGAAACACATGAAAACAACAGTAGTTTGAAGCAGATTGAAGTGGCCAGGTTGTGTATTCGCTGGATCTAAGTCTGTGCTACTTGTTCATTCTTCCCAGTAGATAGTTAGATACATCAGTAATTAGATACACCAATCACTCGGAGCAGACAACACCAACAAACTTGCAACAAAGCTATTTATTTCTAACTAAGATGAGACAAACTGTCTTGGAGACATGCTGTATGGGTGATGGAGACTTGGACATGTCCCTAGCATCACCAGAGATTTAGTGATTTGAAATGCATTACTGCTGACAACTCGTGTGCAATATAATAAAGACATCTCATTGATCTCAAACATATTTTATATATACTTTCTTTGAAAATGTTAAATTATTAGGACAGATTGACTTTTAGTGAGCAACTTATTTCTGTCTAATGACATGTTTAACATAATATCAAGTAATACACCGAATTGAATATCAAATACAGTGACAACGACTAGGCTTAGTAACAACAACAACAACACACTATAGTGACATCATGTGACTTGTGACATCTGCCACAATTGATAATAGTGACACTAGTGACATCACATGATAGGTGACATATGCCATCATTGACAACAATGACACTAGTGACATAATGTGACAGATGACATGCCACAATTGACAACAATGACATTAGTGACATAATGTAATGGATGACACCTGCCACAATTGACAGCAATGACACTACACTGTAGTAACATAATGTCATCGATGACGTCCGCCACAATAGACAAGTTGACTACCTACGTGACTGACTGTGATGACAACTTTACTACAGAAAGGAAACTTAACTGCAGGTAAAACAGAACTAACATGGTATAATTAACTAACATAATTTAATTTTTTTCTGTTTACTAAATCAAATATGTTTAATATTTTCCAGTGCAATTTCAAAAACAATTATTAACACCATTACATTTGGTGTCTCCCATATGGTGTCTAGTGTCTTCATAAACATTCCCATTTGTAATACACTACAGGGTATGCACGCGTATAATTCTAAATTAATTGTTTACATCATGCTTTTAACAAACAAATTTCAATTATGAAAATAGTTAAAAATTGGTTTATTTTTGCCTCTTTATGGGCAATGTAAAATCAAGTGTATGGGAAGGAGATCTAAATCCATTCATTATTATTTTAATGTGTATGTATTAATTATTTTTAATGTTAATTAATTATCCACAATTGTGACTAAATCCACTAATTATGGCTTTGGATTAGGTTTGTTTAGCAGTTTTATTTTAGCAAACTTTGTAGACATCTTATTTTGTTACTCACATTTCAGTGCCTCTATTAATTGTTATACAAGTATTAGTATTTTGGAAACAGTGAACAGTGTTTTACCTAAGAAATTAGTATATAAATATAATTATTATTACTTATCTATTTATATCTTTGGAAAACCTTTCACTTGGAAGTGAATAAAAAAAGGTTAACGCCAATGGCAGACAATGGATAATGGTTTGACTGGTCCACTTTGTAGGGGTGTCAGGCAGACATGGGTTAATGGTTTGACTGGTCCACTTTGTAGGGGTGTCAGGCGGAATGGATTCTCAGAGCAGTACAGGACCATCCAGAGGATGGCCCAGTCCGAGGGAGTGGACAGACAAGAAGGTCGGCCACAGACATGTCCAGTCACTGGCCGCGAGACAGTCAAGGCTCAGGTACGTTGCTTGACCACAGAGGTCAACTGATGTGCCGTATGTTTTTTTTAAAGAAAGGTTGTCTGGGTCATCATGTGGAATTATCCAGAGAAGTAATTATTAGCAGGAAATGCACTAAATATATTGTCTTGAATGTTGAAACTGTGCAAATGGTATTATCAGCGATAGAAGGTATCTGGAATCAGAAAGTCTTGCTTACAACTGAACATTTCACAGTCAAAATGCTCAAACTACGAATGCTGTTTTGCATTATTAAAAGAACTTTTGACAAGTATAACATCACTAGAAATTGTTTTATGTGAATTACGGAAACACAGTGTTGAAATAAAAACACGCACACTTCTGTGTGTTGAACTGTAAACACACATTGTCGCTGGTGTTGAGATGCGAATGCCGTGTCACATTTCAGGAGCAGTCTGACCAGATGTCCCTCCCAGCCCCAGCCCAAGCCCAGGCGGGAGATCAACCAAGGATGGACGATGATGACATCCCTGCCCTGCAAGTGCAGCGTATGGGCAGGAATACCACGCCAAGGTACAGTAGTTCACAGCCGGGCATACATTGCTTAACATCTGGTGCAAATCCCACATTTGTACGACTGTATCAAAACTCAAAAACCAGTCAGAAAAAAGTAACATTGGTTTTTATTTTTGTTGACTATTTTCAGTATACTAGATCACCACTAAAGAGCAACGTGAATACAAAACAAACAAGTGTTTATTTTTTGTTGACTATCTTCGGTAGACCTACCAGGTATACAAGTTCATTGCTGACATAGCTGACAGTGTTTTTGTATTTTTGTTAACTGTTTTCAGTATATCACTGCTAGAGAGTGAAATTTTGTCTAAAGAGCAGAATTGCTTAATAGCTCATAAGAATGTTGTCCCAAGGTAACCCAAGACATTGGAAGCTACCTGAGTTACTGACCACAGGCATTGGAATGGACGGTGGCTATATCCTATTACTGCAGAGAGGGCTGGAGATGAGATTAACCACCCAATAGTTAGGGAAAGGGGTGCATGTTTGAGTGTAAACTTAACTTTTTGCGAGTTTGAAGGTTGCTTTCCTTGTATACGTCAAGAATTTATTGGAGACCCTCCATTGCTGGGAAAATCTGTGAACACTGCAGAAAATTGGCAACTTGTGATGTTTCTACTGAAAACAGTGCATACAGTGATAGTAGAATGGCACAGAAGTTGTAGCAAAAAATATACAACAACACCCTTGCTCATCCCCACCCTTGTCTTACAATGCCATGTGACTGACTGAATTGAACTGCATGTCTGGCTCAGTGCTGACTGTGCGTACTAGAGATGGCTGTATGTTACAGGTCAAGGAGAAGCCGCTACAGCCACCGAAGACACATAGTTTCAGCCAGGGTAGGGCTGCTAGGGCACACGCCCCACTTCCTGTCCTACACAGTTAACTTACTTCTTCTGTCGCCATGTTCCCTCACGGGGTCGTACGAGTCATCACCAATTGTTCTTGTCTTTCCCGTCTTCCTCCTTCAGCCTCCTAAACTCCAGGTCTTTCTTTACACTGTCCTTCCATCTTTTTGTTGGTCTTTTCCTCTCCCCAGTGACTGGCAATTCTGCAACTTTTCTCAAGTAGTGGTCTTTCTGTCTTCTCTGTGCATGGCCATACCAGCAAAACCGGGAATCTCTTAAGTTATTTCCTATTCCCTCAAACTGTCACACTTCCTGATTTGTTTGTTGTGCCCTCAGTGAGATGTTCATTACCTGCCTCATCGTCCTCATCTCAGTTCGCATGAGAAGACGCTCTTCTTTTTTGCTTCTGTACCTAAGGACAGGCTGGATCATTGTGGCAGATCTTGATTTTTAGCTTGTGTGTCCAACACACTTAAGATTATATTATCTATTTGCTCCGATTTCCACATGTTTGACCTGCATATTTTATGATTATAAATACATATTGATGAATGCGTACATACATACCTAATCCAACTCATATGTTCAGCGTTTAATTTCTGTACCTCAATCATTTGAACTTAAATAGAAACAGTGCTTCTACCATAAATGAACTGTTAGTATAAATATAGTTCTGTTATTGGCAGGTTGTGTAACATATTTAGCAATTCACAACATAATATATGATATTTGCATTTACCTTACTATTATAAATATAAATGTATAAAAGTGTCACAGTTATTATGAGTTTGTGATGTCAGATTATCATCACAATGTGTTTCGAAGAAAACTATGTTAATTCAAAAGTTTTTTCTTAGTAACCTGCTCACTAGATTAGTTTGTAGTTAAAAATAGTTTGGGTTTAATAACTTTTTTGAAATGCATATACCCAAGATATGACTTGTTTCCTTGTAAATATGTATTTAAGATTTCAAAATGCACATTAAAAATGTATCTGGAAAAGTCTATAATGAACCAAACAGTTTGGTTAGGACTGTCTGCTGTCATAAAAAGTTTGTTTCATAGCACACTGTGAACATTAATCAAACAGATGAATAATTTATAATGTTAGCTGTTGTGTGATGTTACATTACAGTTCTTTTTCTGCAGAAACCAGTGTCATTGTGTGATGTAACCTGGTTTCTGATTGGCTCTGGCAGGAACTGATGATGTCATCTGATGAAGAATCCCAGGAGGCTTCACTGGAGTTTGTTTCATTCAGTTCTACAAAACGACTACTAGGTGAGGAATTGTTTCGATAATGACATTTGAAAATATCAACATTTCTACTGAACTGTTTATAAATATGTTTTATTTGTAGTTTTTTCGCTAACTAATCCAAAATAGTGACAGGAATTTTACGATGTGATGAGCATTCAGTTTCACTGTGTGAAGTTATTTAGGATTAGAGGGCTAGCAGAATAGCCGCAATAAGAATAGCCACTAGATGGCGTGACAGTGTATAAACATATGAAGGTTTAGCGAGAAAATTTTCTTTGCAATGGAATCGACTTTTGAGTATATTGTATCTTTGTGGCTGTCCTTGTGCTTGGTTCTGATTCAACTTTGTTGTCTGAGAATGGGTTAAGTTCAGCAACAGGTTGAGTTGCGAGAAAGGTACAACGCCACCTAGTGGCAAATTAAGAATCTTCTCCTTTCCACAGTGCATCATGCAGATACCATTACACTGAAAACTCCAACCTGAGTAATTTAGGGGAATTACAAATCCCGACTAAATCACTTTCACGGTGGTTTTCTTCCAGCTTGATTTGACTTATTCTTAACTAACTTTTCGCTGTGAAAGATGCTTGAGTTGTTCTTTTATATAAAATGTGTTTTAACCAGACAAGCAGATCTTAAGATATATGGTGAATCAGAACGTTGTGTATTTGTTTTTGCTGTTAAGATGTCATGAAGTTAGTAAGATAACGATATTTTGCCAATTTAAATTGTGCAAAAGCAAAAGACTAGTGAATAATTAATGTACTCAGTTTTCATGGGAACTAATTGAAATTGCTGTTTCCTTTCAGGTAAAAGGTCCTCAACAATGAATTCGGAACGGTACGTAGTGTTTGATCTATGCAAATATATGTACCCCAGGGGTAATTGAATAAGACAAATTATTACAATATATATGCTTATTAGAATAAGCCACATATTAAAAAAAACTGTCCATCAAACTTTAAAATATGATGATTTAAATAAACTTAACAATTTGATGTACTTAATGAAAATACACAATCACAACAATTGATTACTGGTATGTCATAATAAAATAATTCATTCACAGGCACTAGTTGGATACATGTTGTCATGGTGACTTGCACGCCAGCAAGGTCATCGTGGAGGTGTCCACATAATAGTTATCCTACTATATTCTTAAATATCATATACTAACTACACTATTATGTTTATAATTAATAAAAAAACTATGTATCTCTCTGTGATACACAGTTTATGTATAATTATTTCATAATCAAACATTATGCATATTGTACAATATAAACTTAATTATTGATGTATTTGTTGGATATAATTCATTAAACTGTTTTTTATTATTCTCTCTACTCAACCCATTTTCTTTTCTATTTCCCATCATCCCCAGTAGCACAAAAATGGGTGACATTGTAATAAAATGACCCATTACGTCATTTGCCAAGGTCGATTTTGGTATGTTAATGTTGTTTGTCTTTGTGAAACTGCTGTTTATTTTACTTTCATTCAAAAATCTGTATTTTACTTTCCAAATATGGTGGCTAAACATTTACTTCATTATGCGTTTGGTTGCACAGAACACTTTCAAAATCTCTCGACACTTGGCACATGTTCACATCTGCATGTTGTTGAATGACACCTTTTTTGTGTCTCACATTGTATGTTGATGCATGAGCATTGCCAAACCCTGACCCCAGACAGTGCAGATGGTTTATGTCCACATAGAGAAATTATACTATAGCTTAACACTTCCCAGGTAATTCACACTAGTATTGTTGAAAGGGTCTGCCAGAGAGTGGAGTATGAAGTGGTCTGAGCAGTGATATAATTCACCTTTACTTTAGCTCGTGCCGTTGTCGTTCACGTGTTGTATGTCTTGTGCGCTGACGTACCCGCTGCGTTCACGCTGCCTCTGGTGGATTGCGTGACCGTTGCGTGTATGCGCTACGTAGTCGTGCTGCGGTGCGTGCGTGTGCGTACTGCTGGTGCTGTGTGTGCTGTCGTGTTCTCTCGTCATCGTGCGTTGTCTGTGGTCGTCTCGATCGTGTCGTCGTCTGCGTGCGTGCTCGTCTCGTCTCGTCTGTCTGCGTGCGCGTCGTCGTGCGTCGCCGTCTCGTCGTCGTGTCGTGTTCTGTCTGTCGTATCGTCTCTCGTCTCGTCGTCTGTCGTTTGCTGTCGTCGTCGTCGTCGTCGTCGTCGTCATGGGAGTGAGAAATCCAATGAAAATACAACATTCCCATATCGTTTTATTGCTAACATGTAATTTTTATTATAAAAATGCTTTACAATGTTGTAATGTAATAACCTAGGTACTCACATTGTTGTTTAAACTTGAGTCCTTGTGGTGTCGTTTGATGACATTAGAGACCAGGAGATTAAGATGAGACCAGATTGATGTTTTAGCGATATTGAATGGTTATGAAAATATTGACATAAATAATTTTTTGTATTTAAAATGATCGAAGGACACAGAGTAGCATTAGTAAAGGAACAGTGTAGATTAGATGTTAGAAAGTATTCCTTTTCACAAAGAATTATAAACGTATGGAACAGTTTATCTGCTGATGGTGCTGGTGCTAATAGTGTGAATATGTTTGAAAACATCAACAAATACCGGGATACACATAGATAACAGGGGTTGGACGTGATAAGCCAAAGACTTCCTTGTCCACTTGGTATCTAGAGTGTATTCTCAGGTGGCAATCTTGTAAAATCTTGTTAAAACTTGTACAATTTGTTAAAACTTGTAAAGTCTTGTTAAATCTGGCAAATGTTAAATCTTGTTATGTCTTGTTAAACCTTGTACAATTGAGTAAAATCTTGTAAAATCTTTTTTTAAATCTGGGTAAATCTTGTTAAATATTTTAAAATCTTGTTAAATCTTGTTATGTCTTGTTAAACGTCTAGCAGCTCCCTGATGTTTCCCCTCTCTCTCCCTAGGGATATGACAACTGTGTCGGAGGGGCAGCAAACCACTCGTTCCTCCCAAAGTGACAACTCGGACTCGGAGGACAGCGAGGGATCTCAGGGAAGCGGAAATGGCTCCAGCAGAAGTGATGACCTTGACGACCTTCAGAACGACCTTGACCTACTGACTGATGAGGATGCTGTGGATGATTGGGGCGAGGTTGGTGTCTCGGGGCGGTCTCACTGGGCGATGGACTGAAGTGTTTGTGTGTGATGTGAAATAAATGATACAGGTTTAGAATGTGAACCTATTTTCCACAAATGCCTCATAAATAACGGCATGTTTTGATTAATATGTCTGACTTGTGAATTGGCCAGTGAGTTTAATGATGATGGTGATAATTGACCTTGAGTTGAGACGAGCTGACCTTGGCATCAGTGAGGAGATACACTTATAATGATTCAAAGTTAGCGTATATTAAAAAATAAATATATAGATTGATATGATAACTAACCTTGACCGGCCGTTGCAGGCGGTCACTACTGCCGAGGTGGACAATCAGAAGCTGATTGGAGAAATCTACGGCCTCCTTGATGAGCAAAAAACATCTGGCGAGGAACAACCCCAACACGACACCATGATCCCGACAGGACGGAAGGATGATGAAGAGGAGGAGGAGGAGGACATCAATAGGGAGGCTGGTGATGGGGATTATCAGTCGGCGGAGCTCAACGAGATGGCATTGGTCGCCTCGATGCAGGCGATTGAAGATTACCGCAACCGCAAGGCCGCATCGCAGTGCCGCCTGGCGACGATGAACCGAGCCCGGTCATGTGACCACCCCCACATGACAAGCCCCGATTACCGGGGTTTGACGCCAGTGCCACCTGGTGTGATGGCGGCAACAGAGTCGGAGTATGGCGGCGAACCATTCGAAGACTTGTATCTGGGGTATAAGGACGGGTTCACGAGTGCGACGCTACAGCAGACGGCAGTCGGAAGTGCGAGACAACGCATGCAATCCCGCGGTGCCACGCCTTGCTCCCGATTGGTCGAATCCCCCGAGCGACCCCGTGTAAGGTCGGCGGGTCGCGCCCCCTGCCGCCCAAAAAGTCGAGCCCGCGACGAAGCGGTGAAACGTGCCATTGAGATGATGACAACGCGAGTGAGGGTGCCACCGTCCATTCCCAGCTTGCATGGGGGCTTTGGAGTGCGCTCGCCCCGAAAGGGCGTATATGACCCCTGCATTGATGCACACGCACGGAAGGAAACTGTGCCAAAGACGTACCTCGATAAAGGTAAGTTTTTCCGTTACAGTTTGGTGTGGTCATGAGAGGCTCTAGAGTGCTCCTGCTCCGGGAGCCATGGCTCTTTTTGTCTTTTTGTTGTGTTCCAGGAGCTGTCTTTTTCAAATTGTAACAATGTTTCTTATGGATCTCGAGTGTGTGATATTGTCACTAACTAAGATACTGTACTAGTAGCGTGCGTGTGTCGTGCGTGTGCGTGCGTGCGTGCGTGCGTGCGTGTGCGTGCGTGCGTGCGGGCGTGCGTGTGCGTGCGTGCGTGCGTGTGTGCGTGCATGTGTGCGTGTGTGTGTGCGTGCATTCTGTGTGTGCGTGTGTGTGCATGCGTGCGTGCGTGCCTGTGTGTGTATCGGGGTTTGCTTATGTCACAATGACATTTATGTGCGAGACCTCCGTCAAGGTTTGTCTTTGCAACCAATGTTAATAACGGTTAAATATGTGACCTACATTACTGCTGCCACACAACATCTCCTAGATCAAACATTACTGCACACATTAGACACTTTATAACCTTCCCATAGGTTTTTAACATAAAGATAATCTTCTGAAACCAAGAATTTCAACAAAATATTCAAAACAAAAAGCACATGTTCAGGCGACCATTTTTTGATCATTTGACAGATTTTTTGCCAAGCAATAGGTCACATGATGGAAATATTAATAAATTAACCTTTTCCCTCCAGTGCGCCAGCTGCGGAGTGAGCCCAGTCTTCCCACAGAGCCCCCCTTGGACACCAATGAACTCTCCCTGATCCCTTATTCCTCTGAGGATCTCCACCTTCTCGAGACGTCCCTCAGAGTGATCCACCTCAACGTCAAGGACCAAACCATGCACAGACAGATCATGCCATCCCCACAGTATCCAGGTGACCTTGACCTTTGTGACGGCCATTTTGTCTCAAATTTCTGGCATTTCTGACCTGCCATAGCAAAACTAATAGTAAAAGGACAGTGTCTGTCTGTAGGTTTTATATTTTGACAGTACGTTCTTACGACAAATATACATATAGAAGGTAGACTGCCTGCAAAATTTTATTCAGATCATAACAGTACCTTTTGATGTCCACCATTCCCAACTTTCTGGACAGCAGACGTCATGTTACAATTCACTATTCCAGGCAACACCCTTCATGTCGCAAAATTTATGTTTACGTATGAAATTGAATTTTTTTCTCGTTTTTGCTTCTGTGGATAATAAGTTTTATTTAAGACATCATTCATTGAAATAGAATTGATAGTTCTGTAGTTATTGTCAGGATTGAAGCAGATTTAAAAAGCAGTCGTTTCTGAAATGATGCCATTTTGACTCGTATTGTAGGCTTGTGTATGAGTATTCAGAAATACATACTTTTATTAGTTTAGCGTATAAGTTGAGGAAAATAAACTGAACATTGAAAGATGAGCATTTAAGACATGCATTTCTTTCAAAATCCCAGTAAACCCAGGACATGAGTCAGAAAGCTATTTTTGGTTTGTATACAGAACAGACCTGTGTGACTTATGTGCTGGTTTACTGAGATAGGTCACATGTAGGTGGAAGTCTGTTCTATTGTAAGCCATTTTAAAAGGCATTTGAACAAAATAAAACTTGACCCAACAAAAAAATGTTGTGCAAAGAGGTTATTGCAAAACATGCTGACCACCCAGACAGTTCAAACCTTGCAACCAAAACATTGTAGTGAACGTAGTTTGTATTGTATAACATGTTTCCATGATAAGTAACACAAAAACTCTCTTTACTATGTGATGTCTTTTTAAATCTTCAAGTTTCTACCAAAATCATATGACTTGTTCTTGATGCTCCTTTTTATGTAAAAAAGGAACAGAAAAAATATTTTTATTTTGGACTAAGGCAAGCTGACTATAACCATTTGCATGACTCTGTCTACGTGTTATACTATATGAATACACATTTTCATTTTATGATGTGTTATATGCCTTTATATGTACATCTTTGTCAATTATTTGACAAGCTTTTTTAATTAATTAATTCATTAATTCATTAATTCACTTGTTCACTAATTCATTCATTCTTGCATTCATTTGTTAAATTGTTCATCCATTCATCCATCCATCCATCCATCCATCCATCCATCCACCCACCCACCCACCCACCTACTCATTCACTCACTCATTCACTCACACACTCCTTCACTCACTCACTCACTCACTCACTCACTCACTCACTCACTCACTCACTCACTCACTCACTCAATCCTTCACCCACTCACTCATTTACTCATTCACTCCTTCTCTCCTTCACTCACTCACTCACTCACTCACTCACTCACTCACTCACTCACTCACTCACTCACTCACTCACTCGTTCCTCCTGTAGTGACCCCGACCTGCAGCACAGAAGACCAAATGAAAGACAGCGGCTACGGGGAGAACAGGTAACTGGTCGTCACACAATTATTAGGTCATCTTTTAAATATGCAATATGTGATATTTTCCCAAATCGCAGCTACCTAATGTTGATTTTGTAAATGCCTAAACCTCGTCAATTAGAAACTGTACAGTTCTTGGGAACTTTTAAATGGTGCCACTCTTAATGGGTTTCAAAACAGAATAGTGTACCTGTGATAACTCATGCAATTCGCTTGTTGCTCTTTGGGTGTTGTAAGACTTTTTTAAAGAAATGGTTAAAAATGACAATAACATGTAATTTTGGGTCTAATAAACAGTTCCGAGATTTATTCCAGGTCGGTTCCATCTCGGCCCGGCACGAGTCTCCTGCCAAGTTCTGGAGCTGACCCATATTCCATTCATCTGTGAGTGGCATTTCTCTGTGATGTGTGGCTTAAAAGCAAATGAAACACTTTTGAATAATTGTGATCATTGAACTATTTCTTTCAAATATCTGCAGTACTTTTTTCAATAAAAATTGATTTTGATATGTACCTTGATATGATTAAGAAATTTTGGATGTTATCATATTTTTGGTAAGTTTGAGCTAGTCTTGTAAGTTAATAGTTTATATATATTGTTGTAATGAAATAATACTTGTAAATAAATAAAAAAAAATTTACTTTTTTATCTGTATGCTGTTGAATACTGGTAGTTACCATCATAAATTAGAATGGAACATGAGTTTGACAGAAGTCATCTAATGAAAAGTTTTACGTCAATAGGAAACTTCAACTGTGAAGATGATTGGTCTGTATCATTAAAAATAAAATACTCAAAGAGTGAACATTGATTTTGGTTGATTAAACACACTTTGGCAGGCAATATAGGTGAACATATTTATATTTTATAGGATTAAGACCAGTAGTTTATAAAACAAAGAGCACACACAGCCTCAGATTAATATCTGTATCAGATTATAGCTTGAAATAAGGGATAATCTCAAAAGGAATCCTAAAGTCCAAAAATTGTTCATAACAGTCTGAACGAGCGGTCAGCAACGCTGTCTGACCAGTGGACAGTCAGTGGATGGGACGAGTCATCACCTGCTAGATTCACCCCTGAAACTGGACGCCCCATTCCAGATTACGCCCGCGTAGAAACACCTGTGAGTGGGATTAATTATTACTCAAGAAATATTGTGACGAATATTAACACTGTCCACAATATTTATGTCAAGTTTGAGTGTTTTCCTTTGTGATCTACTCATGATAGAAGCATTTGTACTAATCCACAAAGCATTTAAGTTTTTTTTGCTTATTACTGTCGTGTGAAAACTAATGTTCTCACCATGGTTTACACGGTACAATAGGGTACACAATTCTGTATGTACATGTACGCTTCTTTTTAGCGTTTGGATTTCGCTGGTCTATTTTTGTATAAGTACGACACTGAAAAAAAATGTGGTGCCTCATTTCGAAATTGTTGCTAGTTCAATTATATGTTTCATGTGTGATAAACACATCTGTTTGTAGGAGCAGTACGCGGAGGCCATGCAGACTCAGAGGAGGGCAAAGTCAGCCGTGGATGTCCAGAGGTAAGAGACATTACCTTCTTACAGCCTCGGACCCTTTTTGGAGTCACTATATAGGTTAAAAGTAAAATCGTAGCAAAGAAACTTGCAGCCGTATTAACTATTTATTTTTATGTTTTTTTGTAATAAGTGTAGTCAAATAATTACAGAAATATGTTTTAATGTCTTAAATTATTTAAATTAGTTTTATATATACATATCATATATTCTCTACATTTTAACTTATACTTATGCTAATGTCTTAAATTATATATTATTTCACTCTATTTTAACTAATATACTTTGCATGTTTTATGTACCATTTTCAATCGCTATGATTGCCCAAAGTGAAAAAAATATCATTATTATACATGCATGTATTATTTATTTTGTACTCATTACACGTATTTTATATGTTTTATTGCTGTCATTTTAAATACTCTGTATGCTTTCTATGTTTTATGTCTCGTTGCTGTACACTTGTTTGTCGGAAAATAGTTCAGATGAGCTAATGTTATCAAATTCACATGTAAACCGACGTTAAATAAAGCTTCTTGTATCTTGTATCCAAGAGATTATGATGTAGGTATTTGTTAAAAATTCTCTCAGTGATTTCTGTTTATATATTTGAATATTTATGCCTCTTGTTCAGCGATGACTTCTTTTCACTCAACTCATTTACTTTTTTCTGTCAGGATATTCCGAGGACATGTCCCGAATAGTAACATTTACCAGTATCTCGACAGACAAGAACGCGAACAGAGGGAGGATGACAGAATAGCCACAGTCCGAAGACAGCGGTAGGATGCTGTTTGGTTCTTGGAACAGCTGATTTTTTCCCAGGATAAATTTTTAATAGGTCAAAATTGTTTGGACTGCCACATATATTTACTTACGTGGAAAGTCTAAATTATTTAGCATCATTAGAAATAATAAACTACAGGTGTAATTACTAAACGATGCATAATCTTTGATAAACGTTTCATATGAATACTTAAAAATGCCTTTAATTCTATGTGCATATAGGCCAGTTCTAGTGTATTAATAATAAAGCTACCTGCTATGGTATTTTTTGTTTGAACAATTTACTGACTAGAAAAGGTAGGAAACTAAGATGGCAGATTCTAAAAATAACATCTGAAATGTTTGTCTCATGGTAGGGAGTACCGGCGCCACCTGGCGAGGATCCAGAACATCTACAAGCGTGAGGGGGGCAAGGACTTGGACGAGTGGCAGAAACATTACAAGATGGTCCGACAGCAGCAGCTGTTGGAACGACACCAGACACGACAGGCCATAGACAGACAGTGAGTCTCCAGGACCAGTCTCAGTTAACTGTCTCTCACAGCAGTCAGTCTCTGTCTCAGTCTCTATCGTCTCGCTCGTCTCGTCTCGTCTCGTCTCGTCTCGTCTCGTCTCGTCTCCGTCTCGTCTGTCCGTCTCGTCTCGTCTCGTCTCGTCCTCGTCCGTCTCGTCTCGTCTCGTCGTCTCGTCTCGTCTCGTCTCGTCTCGCTCTCGCTCGCTCGCTCCTCGCTCGTCTCGTCTCGTCTCGTCCTCGTCCTCGCCGTCCCTCGCCCGCCGTCCGTCCGTCCGTCCGTCCGTCCGCCTGCCCCCGTCCCGTCCCGTCCCGTCCCGTCCGTCCGTCCCGTCCCGTCCGTCCGTCCGTCTCTCGTCCGCCGTCCGTCCGTCCGTCCGTCCGTCCGTCCGTCCGTCCGTCCGTCCGTCCGTGTCCCGTCCGTCCGTCCGTCCGTCCGTCCGTCCGTCCGTTCTCCGTCCGTCCGTCGTCTCGTCCGTCCTCCTCCTGTCCTGTCCGTCCGTCCGTCGTCCGTCCGTCCGTCCGTCCGTCCGTCCGCCGTCGTCCGTCTCGTCTCGTCGTCCGTTCTCGTCTGCCTGTCCGTTTCGCTTTGTCCGTCCGTCCTCTCCATGTCATCTTCTGTTCATTCTGTCCTTGTCCTTGTCATATTGACCCATTGTCTCAGTTCGTCTCTTGTCCTATCATTTTTTTTTGATCTAAGTCAAACTTTTTCCAGCTGATGACATTTACAAAAGAATTTTCAGGATAAAACAATGTCTATATTGATTAATACAACCCCATGACATACACACACATACACACATACACACACATACACATACCCACAATAACACACAAACATATACAACACACATACACATACATACACACCACACATACAACACACACAACACACACACACACACACACACACACACACACACACCACACACATGAACACACACACACACACACACACATACATACACACACACACACACATACCCACACACTCACACACACGCACAACACACAACACACACACACACACACACACACACACACACACACACACACACACACACACACACACACACACACACACACACACACACACACAACACACACATACACATACACAATTGACCTGTGAATGCATGACCCTGGTACATTTTTTCCATATGTACTGGAAATTGATTATTTTACTGGAAATTGATTATTTTGATTTTCTTTTTAGGAATTACATCAACAGAGCGCGAGCCGAGCAGAAACTGGCAGTCATTGGGTCCCACGTCGAAGTCTACCAGTAAGGACATGTCATGCATCGATGATGACACCAATCACAACAAGACACCAATGACAGCGTGACACAAATTACAATAAGACACCAGTGACAACAATATACCAATGACAACAAGACATAAATGACAACAAAACACCAATGATAGCTAGACACCACCAATGACAACAAGACACCAATGATAATAATATATCAATGACAACAAGACGCCAATGACATTAAAATACCAATGACAACACAACACCATTGACAACAATATACCAATGTCAACATGGCACGAATGACAACATGGCACGAATGACAACATGGCACCAATGAAAAAAGACATAAATGACAGCAAAACGCCAATGCCAACACTATACAATGACAACAACACACCAATGACACAAACACACTAATGACAACAACATTCCAATGACAACAGTATACTAATGACAATGATACACAAATAAATAACACAATATATAGTTTGCTTAGCTTAATTTCTGACCTCCTCCAAATTATCCCATTTGGAGAAAGGATGTTTTGCTGGTAATAATAATAGTATAACTTTTATACTGTCTGAATTCTGTGGATCATAATCTCTCAGGCAGAACACATGAGGATCATTAAACATGACATCATGGAGGTAGCTAATGTTTTAGATGATTTTAAAGTGACAGGAGTTTTTTCAGATCTTGGGGGCAATTACTAAGAAAGTACACTTGTCCAGGATAATCTGAGTTGCAGAAATTAAATATTGCTACAGAATAGCATCCCTGTATTTGTACTGATTCTTTGTCAATGTGGGTCTCCCAAAGGGATTGACAACAAGTCCTATGTCTATAGATTTCTCAGGTATAATGTCCTGCAGTAGACACGTGCTAAGAGTGTTGTTTGTTGGTTTCAGGGCCTTCCACCCCAAGTTTACGGGTCTAGACCCAGTGATCCTGGCTAAGGCAGCGACAGTGATTCAAAGGCATTTCCGTGGCCACTACACAAGGAAGATGTTTGATTACCTCAAACATAAGGTGGGACTTACACAACCAACACACTGGTGACTGCAGTAATGTGTAGACAAAGTCTGGATTTACTGACACAACCAACACACTGGTGACTGCAGTAATGTGTAGACAAAGTCTGGATTTACTGACACAACCAACACACTGGTGACTGCAGTAATGTGTAGACAAAGTCTGGATTTACTGACACAACCAACACACTGGTGACTGCAGTAATGTTTAGACAAAGTCTGGATTTACTGACACAACCAACACACTGGTGACTGCAGTAATGTTTAGACAAAGTCTGGATTTACTGACACAACCAACACACTGGTGACTGCAGTAATGTTTAGACAAAGTCTGGATTTACTGACACAACCAACACACTGGTGACTGCAGTAATGTGTAGACAAAGTCTGGATTTACTGACACAACCAACACACTGGTGACTGCAGTAATGTGTAGACAAAGTCTGGATTTACTGACACAACCAACACACTGGTGACTGCAGTAATGTGTAGACAAAGTCTGGATTTACTGACACAACCAACACACTGGTGACTGCAGTAATGTGTAGACAAAGTCTGGATTTACTGACACAACCAACACACTGGTGACTGCAGTAATGTGTAGACAAAGTCTGGATTTACTGACACAACCAACACACTGGTGACTGCAGTAATGTGTAGACAAAGTCTGGATTTATTGACACAACCAACACACTGGTGACTGCAGTAATGTTTAGACAAAGTCTGGATTTACTGACACAACCAACACACTGGTGACTGCAGTAATGTTTAGACAAAGTCTGGATTTACTGACACAACCAACACACTGGTGACTGCAGTAATGTGTAGACAAAGTCTGGATTTACTGACACAACCAACACACTGGTGACTGCAGTAATGTTTAGACAAAGTCTGGATTTACTGACACAACCAACACACTGGTGACTGCAGTAATGTTTAGACAAAGTCTGGATTTACTGACACAACCAACACACTGGTGACTGCAGTAATGTTTAGACAAAGTCTGGATTTACTGACACAACCAACACACTGGTGACTGCAGTAATGTGTAGACAAAGTCTGGATTTACTGACACAACCAACACACTGGTACTGCAGTAATGTGTAGACAAAGTCTGGATTTACTGACACAACCAACACACTGGTGACTGCAGTAATGTTTAGACAAAGTCTGATTTACTGACACAACCAACACACTGGTGACTGCAGTAATGTTTAGACAAAGTCTGGATTTACTGACACACCAACACACTGGTGACTGCAGTAATGTTTAGACAAAGTCTGGATTTACTGACACACCAACACACTGGTGACTGCAGTAATGTTTAGACAAAGTCTGGATTTACTGACACAACCAACACACTGGTGACTGCAGTAATGTTTAGACAAAGTCTGGATTTACTGACACAACCAACACACTGGTGACTGCAGTAATGTTTAGACAAAGTCTGGATTTACTGACACAACCAACACACTGGTGACTGCAGTAATGTGTAAACAAAGTCTGGATTTACTGACACAACCAACACACTTTGGGGACTGCAGTAATGTGTAGACAAAGTCTGGATTTACTGACACAACCAACACACTGGTGACTGCAGTAATGTGTAGACAAAGTCTGGATTTACTGACACAACCAACACACTGGTGACTGCAGTAATGTGTAGACAAAGTCTGGATTTATTGACACAACCAACACACTGGTGACTGCAGTAATGTGTAGACAAAGTCTGGATTTACTGACACAACCAACACACTGGTGACTGCAGTAATGTGTAGACAAAGTCTGGATTTACTGACACAACCAACACACTGGTGACTGCAGTAATGTGTAGACAAAGTCTGGATTTACTGACACAACCAACACACTGGTGACTGCAGTAATGTGTAGACAAAGTCTGGATTTACTGAAACAACCAACACACTGGTGACTGCAGTAATGTGTAGACAAAAGTCTCATTTACCTTTTTACCCAAAACCCCAAAAACTTGAACTTTTCATTGTTTAGAAAAAAGCTTGGGTTTACGACCAACCCCACCCTTGCTCAGTTAATTTAGCAAAGCCCCGGATTACTGAAACAACCCAAACCCTGGTATTAAATTTAAAGGAAACAAAAGCCATTTATTAAATTAATTTTACCTTCCCAAAATCACCCAAAAAAACAAGCTTTCCCCTTGTTATTAAAAAAATTACTTTACAACCCCACCCAACCCCGTTAGGTTTCCATACAACATTGCCCATGGTTTTAGGTTACAATATAACAAAAATCCGGCCCCCAAAGTTTCCTGACCAAAAGGCCATGTTTATTAAATTAAACCCGCAATTCCCCGTTTTTCACCAAGACAACCCGCTTCCCCGCCCCCCGGGCCCGCCCCCCCCCCCCCCCCCCCCCCCCCCCCCCCTTTTTTTTTTTTTTTTTTTTTTTGGCATTGAGAAGACACAAGCAGTGTTCAGTCTCAGCGCCGCCAACGACTACATGGACGAACGGCACCGTTAGTGTCTGCTTGTCTTTGGTGTTAGCTTCCTGTTGTTGTTAGTGTCTGGTCATTGTTAGTGTCTTGTGTGTGTTGTTATTGTCAATGTCTTGTCATTGTTAGTGTCTTGTGTGTTGTTATTGTCAATGTCTAGTCATTATTAGTGTCTTATGTGTTGTTGTTTGTAATTTTCTGTAGACATTTGCTACAGGAACGGTGTTATGTTCCTGTAGGCTAAGAGCGAGTGTTTGACCAGAAGTGTTATGTCCCTGTAGGGTATGAGTGAGTGTTTGACCAGAAGTGTTATGTTCCTGTAGGGTATGAGCAAGTGTTTGACCAGAAGTGTTATGTTCCTGTAGGCTAAGAGCGAGTGTTTGACCAGAAGTGTTATGTCCCTGTAGGGTATGAGCAAATGTTTGACCAGAAGTGTTATGTTCCTGTAGGGTATGAGTGAGTGTTTGACCAGAAGTGTTATGTTCCTGTAGGGTATGAGTGAGTGTTTGACCAGAAGTGTTATGTTCCTGTAGGGTATGAGTGAGTGTTTGACCAGAAGTGTTATGTTCCTGTAGGGTATGAGCGAGTGTTTGACCAGAAGTGTTATGTTCCTGTAGGGTATGAGCGAGTGTTTGACCAGAAGTGTTATGTTCCTGTAGGGTATGAGCGAGTGTTTGACCAGAAGTGTTATGTTCCTGTAGGGTATGAGCGAGTGTTTGACCAGAAGTGTTATGTTCCTGTAGGGTATGAGTGAGTGTTTGACCAGAAGTGTTATGTTCCTGTAGGGTATGAGCGAGTGTTTGACCAGAAGTGTTATGTCCCTGTAGGGTATGAGCGAGTGTTTGACCAGAAGTGTTATGTTCCTGTAGGCTAAGAGCGTGTGTTTGACCAGAAGTGTTATGTCCCTGTAGGGTATGAGCGAGTGTTTGACCAGAAGTGTTATGTCCCTGTAGGGTATGAGCGAGTGTTTGACCAGAAGTGTTATGTTCCTGTAGGGTATGAGCGAGTGTTTGACCAGAAGTGTTATGTTTCTGTAGGGTATGAGCAAATGTTTGACCAGAAGTGTTATGTCCCTGTAGGGTATGAGCAAATGTTTGACCAGAAGTGTTATGTTCCTGTAGGTTATGAGCAAATGTTTGACCAGAAGTGTTATGTTCCTGTAGGTTATGAGCAAATGTTTGACCAGAAGTGTTATGTTCCTGTAGGTTATGAGCAAATGTTTGACCAGAAGTGTTATGTTCCTGTAGGTTATGAGCAAATGTTTGACCAGAAGTGTTATGTTCCTGTAGGTTATGAGCAAATGTTTGACCAGAAGTGTTATGTTCCTGTAGGTTATGAGCGAGTGTTTGACCAGAAGTGTTATGTCCCTGTAGGGTATGAGCGAGTGTTTGACCAGAAGTGTTATGTTCCTGTAGGGTATGAGTGAGTGTTTGACCAGAAGTGTTATGTCCCTGTAGGGTATGAGCAAATGTTTGACCAGAAGTGTTATGTTCCTGTAGGGTATGAGCGAGTGTTTGACCAGAAGTGTTATGTCCCTGTAGGGTATGAGCAAATGTTTGACCAGAAGTGTTATGTCCCTGTAGGGTATGAGTGAGTGTTTGACCAGAAGTGTTATGTCCCTGTAGGGTATGAGCGAGTGTTTGACCAGAAGTGTTATGTCCCTGTAGGGTATGAGCAAATGTTTGACCAGAAGTGTTATGTTCCTGTAGGGTATGAGTGAGTGTTTGACCAGAAGTGTTATGTCCCTGTAGGGTATGAGCAAATGTTTGACCAGAAGTGTTATGTCCCTGTAGGGTATGAGCAAATGTTTGACCAGAAGTGTTATGTTCCTATAGGGTATGAGTGAGTGTTTGACCAGAAGTGTTATGTCCCTGTAGGGTATGAGCGAGTGTTTGACCAGAAGTGTTATGTCCCTGTAGGGTATGAGCAAATGTTTGACCAGAAGTGTTATGTTCCTGTAGGGTATGAGTGAGTGTTTGTCCAGAAGTGTTATGTCCCTGTAGGGTATGAGCAAATGTTTGACCAGAAGTGTTATGTCCCTGTAGGGTATGAGCAAATGTTTGACCAGAAGTGTTATGTCCCTGTAGGTATGAGTGAGTGTTTGACCAGAAGTGTTATGTCCCTGTAGGGTATGAGCAAATGTTTGACCAGAAGTGTTATGTCCCTGTAGGGTATGAGCGAGTGTTTGACCAGAAGTGTTATGTCCCTGTAGGGTATGAGCAAATGTTTGACCAGAAGTGTTATGTCCCTGTAGGGTATGAGTGAGTGTTTGACCAGAAGTGTTATGTTCCTGTAGGTTATAAGTGAGTGTTTGACCAGAAGTGTTATGTCCCTGTAGGGTATGAACAAATGTTTGACCAGAAGTGTTATGTCCCTGTAGGGTATGAGTGAGTGTTTGACCAGAAGTGTTATGTCCCTGTAGGGTATGAGCAAATGTTTGACCAGAAGTGTTATGTTCCCTGTAGGGTATGAGTGAGTGTTTGACCAGAAGTGTTATGTCCCTGTAGGGTATGAGCAAATGTTTGACCAGAAGTGTTATGTTCCTGTAGGGTATGAGTGAGTGTTTGACCAGAAGTGTTATGTCTCTGTAGGGTATGAGCAAATGTTTGACCAGAAGTGTTATGTTCCTGTAGGGTATGAGTGAGTGTTTGACCAGAAGTGTTATGTCCCTGTAGGGTATGAGCAAATGTTTGACCAGAAGTGTTATGTCCCTGTAGGGTATGAGTGAGTGTTTGACCAGAAGTGTTATGTCCCTGTAGGGTATGAGCAAATGTTTGACCAGAAGTGTTATGTCCCTGTAGGGTATGAGTGAGTGTTTGACCAGAAGTGTTATGTTCCTGTAGGGTATGAGCGAGTGTTTGACCAGAAGTGTTATGTCCCTGTAGGGTATGAGCAAATGTTTGACCAGAAGTGTTATGTCCCTGTAGGGTATGAGTGAGTGTTTGACCAGAAGTGTTATGTCCCTGTAGGGTATGAGCAAATGTTTGACCAGAAGTGTTATGTCCCTGTAGGTATGAGTGAGTGTTTGACCAGAAGTGTTATGTCCCTGTAGGGTATGAGCAAATGTTTGACCAGAAGTGTTATGTCCCTGTAGGGTATGAGCGAGTGTTTGACCAGAAGTGTTATGTCCCTGTAGGGTATGAGCAAATGTTTGACCAGAAGTGTTATGTCCCTGTAGGGTATGAGTGAGTGTTTGACCAGAAGTGTTATGTTCCTGTAGGTTATAAGTGAGTGTTTGACCAGAAGTGTTATGTCCCTGTAGGGTATGAACAAATGTTTGACCAGAAGTGTTATGTCCCTGTAGGGTATGAGTGAGTGTTTGACCAGAAGTGTTATGTCCCTGTAGGGTATGAGCAAATGTTTGACCAGAAGTGTTATGTCCCTGTAGGGTATGAGTGAGTGTTTGACCAGAAGTGTTATGTCCCTGTAGGGTATGAGCAAATGTTTGACCAGAAGTGTTATGTCCCTGTAGGGTATGAGTGAGTGTTTGACCAGAAGTGTTATGTTCCTGTAGGGTATGAGCGAGTGTTTGACCAGAAGTGTTATGTCCCTGTAGGGTATGAGCAAATGTTTGACCAGAAGTGTTATGTCCCTGTAGGGTATGAGTGAGTGTTTGACCAGAAGTGTTATGTCCCTGTAGGGTATGAGCAAATGTTTGACCAGAAGTGTTATGTCCCTGTAGGGTATCAGCGAGTGTTTGACCAGAAGTGTTATGTCCCTGTAGGGTATGAGCAAATGTTTGACCAGAAGTGTTATGTCCCTGTAGGGTATGAGCGAGTGTTTGACCAGAAGTGTTATGTTCCTGTAGGTTATGAGCAAATGTTTGACCAGAAGTGTTATGTCCCTGTAGGGTATGAGCGAGTGTTTGACCAGAAGTGTTATGTTCCTGTAGGTTATGAGCAAATGTTTGACCAGAAGTGTTATGTTCCTGTAGGATATGAGCAAATGTTTGACCAGAAGTGTTATGTCCCTGTAGGGTATGAGCGAGTGTTTGACCAGAAGTGTTATGTTCCTGTAGGGTATGAGTGAGTGTTTGACCAGAAGTGTTATGTCCCTGTAGGGTATGAGCAAATGTTTGACCAGAAGTGTTATGTCCCTGTAGGGTATGAGCGAGTGTTTGACCAGAAGTGTTATGTCCCTGTAGGGTATGAGCAAATGTTTGACCAGAAGTGTTATGTCCCTGTAGGGTATGAGCAAATGTTTGACCAGAAGTGTTATGTTCCTGTAGGGTATGAGCGAGTGTTTGACCAGAAGTGTTATGTCCCTGTAGGGTATGAGCAAGTGTTTGACCAGAAGTGTTATGTCCCTGTAGGGTATGAGCAAATGTTTAACCAGAAGTGTTATGTCCCTGTAGGGTATGAGCAAATGTTTGACCAGAAGTGTTATGTTCCTGTAGGGTATAAGCGAGTGTTTGACCAGAAGTGTTATGTTCCTGTAGGGTATGAGCAAATGTTTGACCAGAAGTGTTATGTCCCTGTAGGGTATGAGCGAGTGTTTGACCAGAAGTGTTACGGGGGAGAGATGGAGCTCAGTGAGTTGCCGTTGTACTTCAAGGAACTTGACCTTCACCCCTCCACCTCTGACCTACAAGACGCTGTCGATGCTGTCTTCAGGGGTAATGACTGTTAAATTTGTTATTATTCATGAAGAATCTAACGGAAAACAAAATAATGTTTTCTTAATTTAAGTATAATTATTATATATTATTATGTTTCCTTGTGTCCATTATCTACCACAGGCTGCAGTCAATTCAGTTACTTTGAAATTGAGTCGAAAGCTGTGAAATTCAGCAATCCTCTGTGAAATTTATGGGTTAAATAAAAAAATTGATTCGTGTGAAACATTTAGATAAACGTATATTCCCTATGATGACTACTGGTTGTATTACATCGGAATATTGCACAATAATGCATTCACATGCTCATATCAACCCAAAATTTATATCCTTGCAAGCATGCTCTGAACACGTAGAAAGGTTGGCCTGAAGCGACAACTGATATCATAACTGGGTATTCAGAAAGCATATGGAAAAATATGTATATCCAGAAAACCACATTGGCATAGAGCAAAATGTGGAATTTCTAAGTCATAGAATTAAAAAATATTTCACTTGTTGATGGTCCCTGACCTCGTCTGTCTGTGTGTCCAGGGAAGCCGAGACTGAACCGTGGTCTCTACAAGGCCGAAGTGATGGAGATTATGTTCCAGCTGTACCCCCCGCGAGGCACCGGTCTCTCGCAAGTCCGACGCTCCACTTGGATGAGCCCCCTGGTGGACGGCGAGGAAGCACTTAAACTTCTCGGTTAGTTGCCCTCTTGGGGTTCGTCTCAAAGTTCACAAAATGACAAATTTGAAATCGACTCGACCCCAGCAAGTGGTGTGGGACTTTTCATTTTTGATTGATGTGTCACACATGAAACAACAATTAGTTATGTGAATTACATTAGTTACTGCTGCGACATGACTTCTACAGCAACACTACTGCATACGTTTGACATTTTAACAATTTACCCTTAGGTTTTTGTTCATAAAGATAATCTTCTAGGACCAGGATTTCAACAGAATATGCAACAAAAAGCACATGTTCAGGCTGCCTTTTTTATCACTTGACAGAAATTGCATCTTCTGACTTGTTCAATCACGTCTATGACCTTTGTCTTTTCTCTTACACAGATGTTTGTTTTTCTCTCCCGGTATGTGATGTTTAACATACTCCTTTCCATCTTTGGTTCTTCGTATAATCATTTAAACTAGATGCACAGTGCCATAAACATATACAAAAATTTTGCTTTATAAAATAAATATTATCATCTTACATACAAATATGTTGGATGATTAAAATGTAATTTGTTCTCTCAAACTGGCTTCTTTGTATTCTGCTTCAGGTCACCCTGATGTTGAGCCGACCGATTTCGAGACGTGTTGGCGCATGATGGTCGATATGTACCAACGGGAACAGGAACGGTCCGAGGAGCAGGGCAAACAGGAAAGAGAACAAGAGGAGGGTCCTCAGGAGCAACAGAGCTCCTCCTCAAGGCAGGAGCCTCAAGAGGACACAGACAGTGCTCAGGCAGCACAGAGCCAACAAGACACAGCCGAGGACAAAGACACCAACCCCGCCGGTTGTACAGAAAACGAGAAACAGGACCCAGAAGCTAGAGTGATACAAAATAAGGATCCCGAAAATGGTGAGATAGAAATGAAGGATCCGGAAACTGGGGCGGCGGAAAAGAAGGAGCTGCCACAGGAAAACGGTGCGACAGAAATGAAGGATCTGGAATGTGGTGCAATGGAAAAAGAGGATCCTGTGCATGAAAATGGTGTAGAAAGGAAGGATCTGGAGCCAGGAACTGAAGACAAGATGGAAACGGTTGATTCAAAATAATCTTGATGGATATTAGGTGGGTGGCGGCTGAAGAATTATGCACAAATAATTGGAATACATATATATAATATTCCGATATTCTTCGAGTTCAGTTTAAAATAGATATACATTATATTGTTTGTGGCGATGTATCATATTTTGTTTTTGTGTCTTCCTTGACTAACATGAGATTATTTGTGTGATATTCAAATGTTTACATATAAATGTCATAATAAATGCAAGACTATGCTAAATATTTATATATATACAAAGCGTGAATAGAAAATAAAACCTCTATAGTGCAGAAAGGCTATGAAAAAATTATTATTTATTTATTTACAATAGTTTTTGTTTGCATATTAATAACATCGGTTTTGAGGATAATAATTATCGCGTGTTGCCAAAATGTGTGGGTCTTTTTTTCGGTATTGCGTGCAACGTAGTGTGATAGTTCTGCAGTCTGCCACTAGGTGGCATACATCATGTTAATCACTGCATATTAAATGGTGCAAAAACCTGGTGCTTGAATAGCGAATGCAGTTTTGTACATGGATTTCAATAAAACATCGGTAAACACAATTAGAATATTGTTGATGAAAATTGTGTTATTCGTGAATATTATAAAACAGTTTGTGTCTGTATGTGTCAAGACAGTTTGTGTCTCTGTCTGTCTTTCTCTCACTATTAGTACACCACATCTCCACCAGGTTCACATGTAAGAAACTCAAATTTGTTCCTGGCCCACTTAGATAGTTTTGGGTCATTTCCTGTTGCCCCCGAGAGGCAGGGATCAGTAAGATGGGGGATGCTGCCAGTTTAAAATTCATATTAAAATCATGCTTCTCTCAGGTGGTTTCCTCCAAACAGCCCCAACTTGGGCTAACCTAGGAGTCGTCTTCTAGAATTTGTGAGTCCACTACAGGTTACACATTTACCCCCTATGTGGGATCTTATACTTCCCCTGACATAGACACCAGATAGAAGGGACCACCGGCTTTTAGTGTCTCTTCTGAAAGACACAGGCAAATGTGGGGTGAACGAAATTGCCTAAGTTTCGAAATGGCGGTAGGTGGGATTGAACCATCGTCCCCTCGACTGACAATCCGGCGCTCTATCGCGCGACCACCGCTCCTTTAATTATATTGCAGTGTTCCTTTGCTGTTCAATACACCAGGAAAAAGTCATGACGTCTGGTTATCACTCTGAAATACATGGAAAACACAGTAAATGCTTATAATGTCAAAGTAATGTTTAATAAATATACACAACAAATCGTACCGTAATCGTAGAAACAAGACAGTAGACTGACAGGTGAGAAATCCCACATATACAAATGTGTTATTGCATTTATAAAAAGCTAGATATATACATACGTATGCTGAATACAATACATAGAGGACTGGAACATGTCAATGTGAGAATGTTATGTAGATGCATACATGTCAAGATTGCTTTTTGGTGGGAAATATTACATTCCTTGATTGCATGTTTGAAGAAATGCCGTTTTTGTAATTTTTTGTGAAATTCCTTAATGTTTACAGAAAAAATAATCTGACTGATACACAACTGTACATACAGAAACATTACGTGGTCTCATATATTTTACACTAACGTTTTCATTTTCAGAAATAAACATTTAAATAAAACAAACATAAATCAGGGAACTGTTTCACTACCCTTTTTATGAGCCAATAAGTCAATTAAAATTGCTCTTGCTCCTAAAATGATGTTATACAGTATGTAATAACACAACTTCTGTTGCGTCCAAATCCTTGCAAACCAAGCTCAGAGGTGCATCAATACAAAAGGGTTAATCGATCTCGGAGCCAACAAACAATTCCAGCTGTAAATAAATTGATTGATGCATCACACACACACAACACCAGGACATGTTGCCGACACTCGCTGGTGTCACAGAAATAGTGTCCTCTGCACAACTCTGCGATAAGCTGGCAATTTTATGCAATTGAAAATACACTTTAATTTTCACAATCACAATGTGTTCTGTGTAAAGAATGATTTCTTTAAGGCACCTTTGACAGAAATATTTTTACATCTGTGCAAACAAGGCAAACTCACATCTGTCACAGAAGATACAAAGAACATAACTGGAATATTTCTTTCATGCTTCTTAGGATAACATCCAATGTATTGCTATGACATATACAACTGTACACACAAATAAATAAATGTCTACCGCGATAAACAAAGCAACTGACTGACAAGTGTACATTTGTATTTTTCCTTCAAATACAAGTATTTCCCGACACAAAGAATCCAACAGCTCCTACAGTATTGTATTCACTTCTTACACTATTCTATTCATAAAATATATATTTTATAAAGCAAATAAAACTGGTGAATAAACATTAATTTAGTATCGAGTTGAATGTAAGCATATTTGTATAATTGAAGACGACAAAAACATGAACATATCCACGCAATCTGCAGCATTTTGCTGTTGTCGGTTCTTGGGAATGGTCGATGTGCTTCAGTTACACAAACTCTGCCAGTCTCAGGATGATGGGAAGTTTCTGGAAAATTGTGTCTCTTGCCAGTCTCTCTATGTACTACAACGACAGAGACTTATCAGCCAGACTCTAGGCAAATCTCTGCGAGAAGATCTTAGCAATTCTCTGTGCCTGCTCTGCACTGGGTTGAGTTCGGCTCTTGGAGGAGACGGAAGAGAACCGGGACATGGTGTCATTGATTGTCACAGACCGACGACTGGGTTTTATGTCATCTCTTGCTCCATTCTGTAACAGAATTACGAATAAAGAGAAGGACATTATGCAACATTTGTCATGACAACATCAGGACTGAAGGACAAACTGCCAGTAAACAGTTGTGGATCAAGAAAACTGCATCTTTAAACACTCGCCTTTGTGTTACTAATTTAGATTAATTTTATTTATTTACTTTTCTCACGATGAAAATTTGTTGTAAATTTGTATCTCAATAGTTTCAAAATGGCAGCAGGTGGAATTAAACTGTCCCCTTGGTCAGTAGTGCAACACCCTGCTGAGTGACCACCACATCATGACCACCACATCATGACCACCACATCATGACCACCACATCATGACCACCACATCATGACCACCACATCATGACCACCACATCATGACCACCACATCATGACCACCACATCATGACCACCACATCATGACCACCACATCATGACCACCACATCATGACCACCACATCATGACCACCACATCATGACCACCACATCATGACCACCACATCATGACCACCACATGACCACCACATGACCACCACATGACCACCACATGACCACCACATGACCACCACATGACCACCACATGACCACCCCATGACCTTGTGAAATTATTCACTATGAAACTTGACAAGATTGCAAAGCCAAACATTCTCAAATAAGCAAATACTTTCGAGTGACCAGAAAAGCGAACCAATTTCTGTATTTTGGTTGTACGGAAAATGTCAGCAAGAAAACAATGAATAGCAAGATCACCTTACCATGTCATGTGACTGGCCCCTTGTGTCATTCGTCATAGCCATCTGTAGAGCTCGCATCGTCTGTTCCATGTGTGGCAAGGGGAGGAAAAAGTTCGGCACCGCAGGCGTAGGGATACGTTGAGACGTGGAACTGTCATAAAGTTAAGTCAAACAATGCACTCATGACTCACTCACTAGAACGACCCACTCACTAGAACGACCCACCCACTAGAATGACTCGTTCACTATAATGACTCACTCACTATAATGATTCACTCACTGTAATGATTCACTCACTATAATGACTCATTCACTATAATGATTCACTCACTATAATGACTTGTTCACTATAATGATTCACTCACTATAATGACTCATTCACTATAATGATTCACTCACTATAATGACTCATTCACTATAATGATTCACTCACTATAATGACTCATTCACTATAATGATTCACTCACTATAATGACTCATTCACTATAATGACTCACTCACTATAATGACTCATTCACTATAATGATTCACTCACTAGAACGACTCATTCACTATAATGACTCACTCACTATAATGACTCGCTCACTACAATGAGTCATTCAGTATAATGACTGACTCAGTATAATGACTGCATGAATCGTGACAATGTGTCTTTTGGGAATAATTAACAATCTACAAAATTAACAGTTCTTGTTACATAAAGTTTGTCGACATCTCTGTAAAGAAACAGTTTCCTTATGTAATCAAATACAAAGTTGTTTGACTTTTTAAGAAGCAAGTAACAGTGTGGATGTAAATGCATAAGTTGTGGGTGTGTAAGTTGGATGTACGTACCCCCCAATAAACCAGTTTATGTTACTAAATATTTGTACATGTTTCTAAAAAAAGTATAAAAAATTGTGTACATAATATGTTTTTAATACCGTTGTTCTAAAACCGATATAATACTGTAGTTCCGATGTTGGTATTAATTCAACAAACAAATATACATAGATGCCAGGTAAAGCAAAGGTAGCTGTGCTTTCTGACATGAGAAAGCAACAAGTGTATTGATATATGATGTGGCTTACAGTTGCAATTAAATTGTGCAAAGAATTATTCTGGCTAAGCAAGAGGTAACATTTCAATGACCATAACCTATTATTAAAAACACTTAAAGTTTTCCACAATATAAATTATAATAGTCTGGTTTGATGTTACCACAGTTACTGTAAACATATTTTTTTTATTATTACACAACATTTGGCTTGCTTTTTAGACAGACAGATATGACACTGGAAAAATTTATTAAAATAAGAAGAACAGATAATAAGTTATGCATTTCATTAAAATGTGACATTTCACTATGAGCTCACGTCCTTAAAAACAAACAAGTTGACACTAAGATTCAACCTCAGACACGACGGTCAGACTCGATAGAAAGGATACTCGCTGTTTTCTCCGCGTTTTTGGGGTGACATGGGGGGTCTCTTGCGAGCTGTGTCAGGTGACAGGCTGTCGGAGGGTGTTGTCCCACCTGTGCAAGGCTCCATCTGGTGAGTGACATCCCCATCGATGTCATCAACGGTGAATACATCTTCATTCGTCCCTTCAGCCTCAACTCGGACAACTTCTGACGGGAATTTTGGACTCTCGCGATGCCGTGAATCTTCGCTGTTGCTTGACGACTTTCGCAAGTGTTCCGAACTGTGGGTTGAAGATGCTGGATATTGGTGGTTCCTTGAATCTTGGCTGTCGGTTGATGATTTTCGTGAATGCACCGAACCGCAAATCAACAAAGCTGGATTCTGGTGATTTCTCAAGTCGTTGCTGCTGACTGACGATTTTCGTGAGTGTTCGGAGCTTCGAACAGAACTTGTTCCATTTACTCTCCCATTCCCCGTTTTACCATCAACCTGATCCCCACTGCCGACTGTTTCGTGTGTTATTCCATGTCCATTTCCTGTGTGTCTTTCCTCCTCCCCTTCTGAAGAGTTATCACTGCTGTGTGTTGCACTTTGATGTGTCAATGTTGGTTTCTGACCTGTCTCGTTTGGCCGAGTGTCCGAGTTGTCCACCTGCTGTCTGTCAGTGTCCAGTGTCGAATGACCTCCACCACCCACGCATTCATTATTCTCATTTGCATTTTCCGGTGAACCCGTTTCAGTGGCCCCAACATTTGAATTCATGTTATAATTCCACCTTGAGTATGCACCAAATCTACTGCGGTCGCCACCGAAATAGTCATCGGTGCTGCCACCTGGTGCATAGTGCTGCCCCCTATGATCATACTCATCTTCGTCCATGCTGTAGTCGACACTGGTGCGTGTTCTGCTGCTGCTGGTGCTGACTTCTGGGAAAGCCGGTTGTGCTCGAATCAACACAGCGTCCGGGAGTCCATTGCAGAAATTTGTTGATGACACATCGTTGAGAGGTCGCGCCTCGACTAGGGTCACGTCATCATCGTTCACGTCATCATCATTGTCATCATCGTCAAATTCATAACTTCGGTTCCAGAACGGAGCTAACGTATCATCGCCATGGTCATCTTCAAAGTGTGTATGACGTGTCGTCGACACCGACGTCTTATCCGTGTTGTCGCATGCCTCGCCACCAGGCGTCACTGCGTCTCCAGAAACCAACTCATAGGTGGCGCTGACAGTCAGCGTCCCTGCTGCCGGTCCAGCGCGCATGTGCTGGTCGATGTTCTGCAAAACCTGCCGTGCGTTTTTCAACGCACTCTCGTACACACACGCCCCATCGACAGTGGCTCCCTCTGTTGCTGACGTGTGGACGTTATCGAGTGAATCAGAAGCGAACGGTTGCAACGGAGCAATGGGTTGCAGGTATTCAACTGGTTCTGATGCTTGCAGTTCGGCCGTCGTGTCGTTTCCACCTTTGACCTTTTGACTTTGTGACCCCGACTGCTCGTGGCTAATGGAAGAATTAAACGGTGCTGATGATGAGCTCTGCACTTGCAACCGTTCTTTGAGCCGATTGGTCAGTTCGTCTAACTGCTGAATATTGTCCCTGCAACATGTAACAATTGGCATGGGAGAAATGAAAGAAAATAATAAATAAAATTATTAAAACAATTTACAGTGAAATATCAACAGTTACTACTAGATTATGTGTAACATCGATGCTGCAGTGTTCACCATATAGATATAAATATTAACATCAAAAGTCTACTCTAAAA
The DNA here is from genome assembly GCA_025642075.2 of Ridgeia piscesae. NCBI lineage: Eukaryota > Metazoa > Annelida > Polychaeta > Sabellida > Siboglinidae > Ridgeia > Ridgeia piscesae. Next base: position 297,822 of record JAODUO010000643.1, read on the forward strand.
CAGCGACATATAAACAATATTATTACCACCACGTTATCCACACTTCCCATCATGCAATGCTCAATGCATAAATGAACACGTAAATAGATGTCTTTACAAAACTGTTTTACTACCACGTTATCTACATTTCCCACGATGCAGTACATTCCCCATGATGCAATACTGAATGCATAAATGAACACACAAGTGTTCATGTCAGTATATCATAGATGTCTTTAAAAATCTGTTTTACTGCTAAATTATCTACATTTCCCATGATGCAGCACATTTCCCATGATGCCATGCTCACCGTAGGTTGCTGCGGAGGATACTGCGTGAGGCGGTGCTGGGGTCTGCGCCGCCCATGGCCACCATGGTGTCGTGTAGGCGCAAGTGGCACCGCTTCACATTCTCGTAGTGCTCAGAGAAGTGTGGGTGTGACGCAGCGGTGGGGTCAAGCGGGGTCATGACCCCACTGACCTCTGTAGGTTCAGGGGTCGTTAGACCCTGGAAGCGTTGAAGTGACTCCTGTGGGACGACAGACACCTGCGAGAAACAAGCAGCAATGAATGAACCGGTCAAACATTGAAGGGATTCTTTGGGAATTTAACTCTGCAATGTACGGGATCATTAATTAATCTTGTTATTATAATAGAGCGTAGCAGCTCAGGGGTAGAGCTTCGGACCCTAAGAGGACCCAGGTTGGAATCCTGTGCTGCAATGTTAAAACCTTGGCCAATTTTGTTCACTGTACATTGCTCCAGTTCACTCAGCTGTGTAAATGAGTACCTGGCTATAGACAGTGGTGGCTATGTGTACGTGCAGTCTTTTGCTAATTAATTATAGCATATGGCCGGATGCTTCCCAGAGAAGTTGAGATGGTGTCTGATTGAACAGGTCTGCCAGGGAAGTAGAGTGGCAACTTTTCTTACTCTACATTGCTCACATTCACACAATTGTATAAATGAGTACCTGGCTATAAACGTAGGTGAATATTTATGTAGGAATAGTCTTCGCGCATTAATTGCAGCTGGCTGAATGCTTCCCAGAGAAGCTGAGATGGTGTTTGATTTAACAGGTCTGCTGGGGAAGTAAAGTGTAAATCGCTTTGACCAAACCCAAGGATTCAATACTGTGTTACATAAAAACTTACTTTTTTACATATCCTGAACAAATCAGTGGACACAGAGTGTCTAGTTTTTCTCTGTAGTCATGAATATTCAGTACCATTTGCCAAACTTAATTACTAACATTTTTGAAACATTGTTAACCCCACTGAACAGTGCTGTACTTAGGAAATGAGTGCACAAATCAAGTTATTATTAACTTGTGTTTTGGCGGGAACATGGAAGAAACAGCGCAATCATCTGACCTTGATTTGACCTTGACAGTCTCCGCTGAAGTTGATGATGTTGTACCACCCTGTGAGTCGGTGGAAGCCTCGGAGGAGGAGGGAGAGGTCAACCGACACAAACCCCAGCACCTTGTCCACACCCTTGTCTGGGGACAGACACAGGCACACCTCAGTACTGTGACCACATCGCTATTGCGACATCTCGTTACTAGGACTGCTTCGTTACAATGACAGTCCGACTGCTACGGATGAGGTACTAATGCTGCATTGTAAAAATATGACCTTATCATAACCATCTAGCTGCTAAGGCAATCTCACTACTATGACCACCTGACTACAAGTCTTACTCTTATGAACAAAGCACCATAGGCAACTTACTGGTACGACTCCATCACTACAACGACAATGACAATAGTCTCCCGTTATGATCTGTCCCTAAGTTGTGACTTGTTTTTCACGAGACAGGCTGCGAAAATGTAAACACTTCTACTGCCTGGCTCAGTGTATAGACTTTGCAGTCTGCCCACAACACTGCTAATTAAGTTAGAAATGCATTGTAACATGAAACAAGAAATCAACCAACTGTTATGAGAACCTTGCTTTTATGCAAACAGACGGAAAGAGATAGATCAAAATGTTGTTCAAGAACCACAATAATTAAGAGGCAAGACAAGAATGGATTAATGTTTTGTGTACAGTTAAACCATGCTACAGTTGATAGTGTTTGAAGCAACAAAAACTGTGTTTCTCAGTCGTGATCGCCTCGTCCTACCTGGCTCCTGCTGTACGCCACGTGGTTTGTGCCACACCTTGAAGACAAGATCCTGAAAGGGACAGAACACTGGTGTAAGACAGTGGTACAGCTAACACTGGTGTAAGACAGTGGTACAGCTAACACTGGTGTAAGACAATGGTACAGCTAACACTGGTGTAAGACAGTGGTACAGCTAACACTGGTGTAAGACAGTGGTACAGCTAACACTGGTGTAAGACAGTGGTACAGCTAACACTGGTGTAAAAGGGGACAGTAGGGTGCATTCAGCTAACACTGGTGTAAGACAGTGGTACAGCTAACACTGGTGTAAGACAGTGGTACAGCTAACACTGGTGTAAAGACAATGGTACAGCTAACACTGGTGTAAGACAATGGGTAAAAAAAGCTTTAAAAACACTGGTATAAGACAGTGGTACAGCTAACACTGGTGTAAGACAATGGTACAGCTAACACTGGTATAAGACAGTGGTACAGCTAACACTGGTGTAAGACAGTGGTACAGCTAACACTGGTGTAAGACAATGGTACAGCTAACACTGGTGTAAGACAGTGGCTAACACTGGTTAAGACAGTGGTACAGCTAACACTGGTGTAAGACAATGGTACAGCTAACACTGGTGTAAGTAAAAGAATGGTACAGCTAACACTGGTGTAAGACAGTGGTACAGCTAACACTGGTGTAAGACAGAGGCATACAGCTAACACTGGTGTAAGACAATGGTACAGCTAACACTGGTAAAAGTGTGTTTGAGTAAGTGCACACATGTGTGTGTGGTATGTGTGTGCAAACTTACATGTGTGTGTTTGTGTGTGCACATAAACATGTGTGAATGCATGTATTTGCGTCTGTATACATGTCCATGCATGTGTGTGTGGGTGTCTCATTTGTGTATAACAAGTGTACCACTGAGTACAGTTACCCACAATTGACACACATGTCCACACTCAGTCCATCACACTGACCACAGTCCACCACACTGACCACAGTCCACCACACTGACCACATGGATAAACCACACCAACTAACAAAACTACTGTTGTGTGTATCGAGTCACCCCACCTTATTGGCCTGTGTAAGTAGATCCCGGTGAAATCTCGCGTCATGTTCGTGCTTCCATACCGGGTCGTCATTCGCCACACATATATCTGTGTAGGTGGCGCCACTCTCATTGCTCGTCTGATACGACACATAACAGCTCGGTGGCACCTCCTCGCTATGGCACACAGAAATCATTGTTAATCTAAGAATTGTTGAGAATTCTAGCAATTGTTTTACCATTTAAACTAATACAAGCCTTTCTATTCCACCAACTGATCGCAACTACAGGTATAAAGTATTAACAATAATTTTAATACATCTATAGCACCTAAAACCTTAAAACATTCAAGCTCAGAGGTGCAACAAACAAAACCATTTCACGTTATCATAAACGGGGACAGGTAAAAGTCGTCACTGGAGCTTGGAACCATTGAAAATATGTGGTGGAAAAGCAATTTCAATCAAATGTTTTCAATTTTGTATGAAAGGTGGCTGTTGTTTCAGAAATTTAACTGTAACACACTCCACATCTCAATATAAAAAATGGCTTTGCATCCGGCAAAATTGAGCGAAGGAAACAGCTTCAAGTGGAGAAGGGAGCACGCACTCACCCGTCTTCTGACACCCGGGGCAGGTGAAGCGCCCTCTCTATGCTGACATGCACCAGGAACGTGCCTTCTGGGTCAACTGTCAGCATGTCATCTTTCTTATCACCACTCAACCCAAGCTTTTTCTTTGGTGATGTCTTTTTTGCTTTCCGCTCATCTCTCCCCGACATGTACAAGACATCAGCTTCATCTTCAGACTGCAAGTAAACAAACTTGACACTAATTGTTTTCTCATTTATTGGCTTGAACTGTACAGAAATAAAAAATTGACAGACAGGAATTTTTTAATAGTAAATGTTTCATTAATAATTCAGAACAAATATTCTCAAAAATTTGCAGAACAAAACAAAATGACAACAATTTCAGACATTTCCCACTGACCAACAATATAGTCGCTATGAAAAATGTTCCCGAAGTCTAATCTACAATTTTATTGAATGAATAACGATGACAAAAAAAACAAAGTGTAGACATAGGCTATAAATATGACTTATACCAAATTTCAAGAAATCACCAAAGCTACTGGTCTAACCTCGTCATCAAGCTGGTAGCCGCTCGCACGAGGTGTCAATGACACATGGGCTCTGATGCAGGCGCCACCTAGTGAGGACGCTCCAGGCTTGAATAACGGGTACAAATCGCTACAAGAGAACAATGGGTACAGATCACTACAACAAAACAGTGGGTACAGATCGCTATAACAAAACAGTGGGTACAGATCACTATAACAAAACAGTGGGTACAGATCACTATAACTAAACAGTGGGTACAGATCACTATAACAAAACAGTGGGTGTAGATCACTATAACAAAACAGTGGGTACAGATCACTATAACAAAACAGTGGGTACAGGTCACTATAACAAAACAGTGGGTACAGATCACTATAACAAAACAGTGGGTACAGATCACTATAACAAAACAGTGGGTGTAGATCACTATAACAAAACAGTGGGTACAGATCGCTATAACAAAACAGTGGGTACAGATTATAATGCAATGATCAATTTGACACAGAAACAAACAGGTGAGATACCAGGTGCCACTGACCTGACCCTATGGTGGCGCCGTCTGGTGTCAGCGAGACTGCTGAGGTCAATGTAGGCCGAGCCAATCAGCTTGTCCCTGTTCCTGGGGCGCTGTTTCTCTGCGTTCTCTGAAGTGTACGTCACCCACACCTGGATCTCCAGTCTCTCCTCTCGCAGGTACCTGTCATACATGGCACAGTGTCACCATAGAGTCATCATGTCACCACAGTGTCACCATGACACACAATGTCAACATAATGTCACCAGTATCACCATAATGTCACCAGTATCACAAAATGTCACCAGTGGCACCACACTTTAGTCAGTGTCACTATGGGTTTATCGTAGTGTCACCACAATGTCATCATAGTGTCACCACATTATCATCATCGTGTCACTACAGTGTCACCATGATGTGATTAATGTGTCAATATAGATCCACAACATGATGTTTACACAATAGTGTCACCATAGTCTCACCAATGCGTCACTAACATGTCACCACTGTGTTGTGCAGCATTACCCTAGTGTTACTGCAGTGTCATCACCATATCACTAAAGGGTCCCCTCATTGTCGTCAGTATCAACAGTGTCAATACAGTATCACCACAGTGTCACCCGTATCAACAGAGTGTTACCTGTGTCAGTATTACCAGAACAGTGATACCAGTATCAAAACAGTGTCACCAGTATCAAAACAGTGTCACCGGTATCAAAACAGTGTCACCGGTATCAAAACAGTGTCACCGGTATCAAAACAGTGTCACCGGTATCAAAACAGTGTCACCGGTATCAAAATAGTGTCACCAGTATCAAAACAGTGTCACCAGTATCAAAACAGTGTCACCGGTATCAAAACAGTGTCACCGGTATCAAAACAGTGTCACCGGTATCAAAATAGTGTCACCAGTATCAAAACAGTGTCACCAGTATCAAAACAGTGTCACTGGTATCCAAACAGTTCAACCGGTATCACCAGAAACTGTACATTCAATTGTGCCACCACCAGAGGTTACTTAAGTGACATACACAACAAGTCACTAAGCAAACACAATGTATGGCACTGACCAGGTGAAGGGTGAGCTGCCCGGGATGACCAGTGTCTTGCTGTGCTGGACGTTGACAGAGACGTAGTCATCCTCCGACTGGTCCAGAGATAGCAGCTTGGAGCATACCGCATCTGCAACCGCGGTCATCACACCGATGACACTGATGATAATGGTGACGAAACTTCTCAGTTCATCAATGGAAAATTATCACGAATATTTTATATTTATATAAAGAACCACGTCCATAAACGTTTACAGCGGATGTAACTAATTTAAATACAGGAATCAATAAATTAAGGTAACACAGCTGTATAAGTCTGTATAAGTATAGATGTCACAGCCTTCAATATCCTCACGACAGTTTTTAACATGTTGCACTATCTTTCTGGACCCTGGCCGAAAATGTTGTGATGTCAAAAATATGCTTTCGATACTGACCGTTGGCCGTCTATTTTGTGAATGTCATTGTCACCACCGTGAATAATTGTGAACCACGTATCGCAAACCTTGCATTGTGCATCACTTACAAATTAATTTGATGTTGGCACAATGAACAGCCATTACGCTGCATAAAACTACTAACAATTTTGAATAATCGCATATGTTAACAAAAACAACTGAAATGACCTACTTCTGTCATAGAATTTATACCGGACGTAGCAACGAGCAGCGGCATCGAGTTTCGTCTGACCAACCACGAGCGCATTCTGAAGCGGGAAGCATGCCATATCGACTGCTACCGCCATCTGGTGGTACTGGTCAAGGAGTTCATCTGGAAGGAGCAAAGGTTAGTTTGTGTCGTACTAGAGTTTAAAATGCACTGGTTTTGGTTAGAGAGAGAGATAGTCTAGCTTAACCAACTGTTGTTCAACTGCATAACTTTGCCGAGAAGACGGTCTGGTGGTTTTACTGGCGTCTGAATGTTATCTGTGTGGATCTAAACAATGCTGCCATCTCACGGATACTGGTTAATCCTGCTGTAATTCCTATTTTATAAACAACTGCAAATTTGTATTTCTATTTATTATTATAAGTTTAATTTTTAATAGTGTTTATAATACAGCATTAACTGACAAAAAGCTATCCTTATTTTCCTTGTTATTTCAAATTCAGCCTCAGAACCAATCAGCATCTCTACCCTAATCTGGGGTAAGGCCGCCCTGTCGGGCTGAAAAATGCTGCCACTTCACGCAGTCTGGTTAATCGAGCCTAAGTGAGAAAATATAAATATACTTCTTGACTACTACATGTGTACTACCTTGCAGATACAAATAGTACTACCATGTTAACAGAACAATCGCTACAGTTTGATGCACACCTTAGTTGATGGACCCTCTTGATCGTTAACCCCCTGGTTGATGGACTTCCTACCTGCTTCATCCCAGTCGCGATGTCCGATGTCAAAGTCCGGAGCCCAGCCGACTCCACGGGCCGCTTGCTCTACCCGCTCCACATCGTCATGGTGACCAAACTTGAGTGACAGCTCAAGCCCACCCACCACACGTTCGATGCCACGGTTGCCGTGGCGACTGTCCTCTGATTGGACATCCCAGCCAATGGCAGGAAGTTTCACGGGGAACCAGCCATTTATACCTGCAGAAGTCAACCGGTGGATGACATATTACGACAGGAACATTTTATTTAAACCCCACCCGACCACTCATTCAACACACACAAAATTTTTTTAATGTCCTTCGCCGTAATGCTTGAACTGTTTTTTACTACAAACATTCATCGAAAGAACTTTCCACAATTGTAAGTAATCAGGCGACATACGGAGGTGTGAACAGCTTCATGTTCTATAGACACAGATGAGTGTTAGACTGTTTCAGGAAAAAAGTATTATCATGTAGATGTGACCAGAAAACCAAACTAAAGACTTCTTGGAGAGACACAGATATTAACACGGACGGACGGACGGACGGACGGACGGACGGACGGACGGACGGACGGACGGACGGACGGACGGACGGACGGACGGACGGACGGACGGACGGACGGACGGACGGACGCGGACGGACGGACGGACGGACGGACGGACGGACGGACGGACGGACGGACGGACGGACACGGACGGACGGACGGACGGACGGACGGACGGACGGACGGACGGATGGATGGACTCACCAGTCTTGTGAGTGAGCAGACCACACAGCCCTAGGGTGACGGAACCCAGCTGGACATCTCCTGACACTGGCACAAGTTTACGTCCGCTGACGTTCTCACTACCTGTGTTGACATAGTGCCTGTCCACCTCTACAAGTGACCAGTGGTCAGACAACAATTACAGGTGCGAGTTTTACAAGACAACAATACACGTAGTCATATTTGTAATGTATTATTCTCAATCCAAGAATAAATATGTTGCAAGGATGCTGGTAGCCTAAATTATGTTTACTAAGCACACATTTGCTTTTTGGAATTTGGGCCAACAAAATATTCAAAATGTAAACAAATATTCTAATTAATCAGCTGTTTCCTGCCAATGATTATCTGTTAACAGGGTGGACTATTTTGTTTTAAATGTTTGTTTAAGTCATTCACTAAACAACTCACCAATGTCAGAGCCAGGAATCTGGTGCCAGAGGTCAAAGGTCACCTCCGCTGTTTCAAGGATCTCAGCCAGACTGAGTGCGTCCGAGTCAGGCTGGGTCCACAGCAGTGGCGAGGGGAAGTCGAGATAAAAGTTGAATTCCGGAGCAAACGTCCTGGCAACTGTCCTAGTAACTCTCTCATCCTGGAGGGAGAAACCATGCTCATGAATTGCATGCAAACCACCGCGCAAACAACAGACCATAGCTTTATGTAGAGACCTGTCCACCCGTCATTTGGATTGGTAAAAACGAATATGGATGGGTAGAAATATGGGTAGACGGGTAAAAAATGAAGGAGCAAAAAAAGGTCTTCCAAAACCATAGATATTGTTAGTTATGCCTTTGTAAAGTGAGTGAAAATGGTGTCACATGTGTGTTTGTAGTCCATTTCAGGTCATCAGACACATTTAAAAATGTGTAAACTGGCTTAACAGTTAACATCCATGTGTCCACCAAAACATGTATGACTGGCAATAATTTTATCCTGCATAACGCCCTGCAACAGATGTTCCTGTAGTGCGATAAAATGAAAATGAAAGTAATGAGAGCATGTTATCGACTGACATACCTGGCAGTACACAGTTGGTTTTCCCACTCATGACTAACTGGCCGTGTTAGTGTTTTGTAGAGTTATGCATGAATATGACGCATACAAATTCTCACCTGCTGTTGTCATCATCTCACAGACATGCTGGTCGAGTTTAGTCAAAATCTAACATCTCTTGCTCTCATAACACACCTGTATGTGTGACACCCGCAATACTGACAAACACTGGCAAGCTTTAATCCAACAGAGTCAAACTGGCAAATTCCCGCAAAATATCCTTCTGCTCATTCAAGTCATCCAGAAATCCACCATTTTACAGTCACAATCACACCTTAAAGTATCCCTCAAACCTTGTGTCTCTCACATACCTCTTTCCCCAGATGGGACATCCGCACCCGAATGTATGTGTTCACTCCCACTTCCGCCGGGTACTGCATTCCCTGGTCGAGTCTCGCCAGTGCTGATGCTGCCATCTAGCGGCAGAATCATAAATCAGGTTACGTTGCTTTGGGTGGATACCAAATGGTTATTTTTTTTAATATTTTGTTAAAAGAACCTTTGAATAAAACGTAACTTTTATTTGTCTGTCACATTTAGTTACCATTTCCTCCATAGTCTTCTCTATCAGCCTCAGATATTAATGTAATTATAATTGTAACACATCAATAATATTTTAGTGTCACACATAATGTATATTTAGTGAAAATTACTTTCTGCACACCAACACAATTGTTACATTTAGAGATTTTCAACAGCAGAAAATGTGTCTGACGTGTGTCCATTTGTACACTGACAACATAGACAGGCTGCCTCAAAGACAGACTAAAACCGGTTACAACTGGTTGAAGGCGGTTTCCAGATTTGTATTTGCCATCCTATACTGGTAATTAGTCACATCTCAATTTGGAACATAAAAGAACCACTGAGGACGACATGTATGTGGCAGTGACCACCCCCAGTGCCAGTATAGAAAGATCGGCTTGGCGATAATGTTCTAAATCTTCTTCTCTTCTCTTTTCCCAGATACAGGACGGAGCCTTTTGCGGGGCGTTTATAGTCCAACGAGAATTTGTGAGTCCACTACAGGTTACACATTTACCCCGTGTGGGATCTTTTACTATCCCCTGGCATAGACACCAGATAGAATGCACCAATGGCTTTTTAGTGTCTCTTCTGAAAGACACAGGCAAATATGGGGTGAATGAAATTGGGATTGAACCACCGTCCCTGCGATTGACAGTCCGGTGCTCTACCACGCGACCACCACTCCCCACGCGACCACCACTCCCCACGCGACCACCACTCCCCACGCGACCACCGCTCCCCACGCGACCACCGCTCCCCACGCGACCACCGCTCCCCACGCGACCACCGCTCCCCACGCGACCACCACTCCCCACGCGACCACCGCTCCCCACGCGACCACCACTCCCCACGCGACCACCACTCCCCACGCGACCACCACTCCCCACGCGACCACCACTCCCCACGCGACCACCACTCCCCACGCGACCACCACTCCCCACGCGACCACCACTCCCCACGCGACCACCACTCCCCACGCGACCACCACTCCTATATAAGACTGACTAGTTCAAAGAGACCTCATAAGAGCACAACGGTGTAATGACAATATACACGGATCGACTACTAGTCAGTGAATAGAATGTTGCAGAGAGCAGGAAACAACTGGAACTGTGTGAACGTATGCGACTCTTGTTCTGCGTGAATTATAACTAAAACATTACATCACAGAAGGGCACTTACCTTGAGACCTGATGCCCTGATCACCCCCACAGAGATGCAGACAGTCGCCCCGGGTCGTCCTAGGTTCACGTGGTCGGGGCGGTGAATCTCACTAACACCCTGTCAACAGTCATCTTTAATACAAATCTTGTTTTACGGACAAATAGCCTCTAAATATATAATGGTAATTACTATAATTAAATGGCATTACAAGGTAAAGAGTACAACCGTGAACGTATGTTATAAAATAACAACACATTAATTTCATTAAATATGACCCTATGAAAAAAAAATGTCCGGGTAATGTAATAAAAACATAAAATGTTGTAAATTATTTGTCGTGACTATTATTACCTGAAATACCTTACGTAAATATGTGGTCAGTATTACAAGCTTGAAATAAATGGTTAGCCCATATTTTGCATTTCACTGGCAATTAGTATCCGACTATCATGACAGGTATAAATGATAACAACCTTGAGAATATGTGACTTGTAGTTGATGGTCACTTCCAGGAGGCCCGAGTCTTCAATCTGCAAGAAACGTCACAACTTTGACAAGTGCAGAGGTCAATCAAACTCGAATGACACCATCACTTACGTCACAGTCAGTTTATCTTTTTTCTGTGACATTTCGACAACTGTTATCAATCTTCATCAGACGCTGACGGCGATCAAAATGCCAAGGATATTATTCATCACAAGTTCATTTCCAATTTTGCTGCCTTTTATATTATTTATGCTAAATGATACCACTGGCCTACCTCCCTGTAATAATAATATAAATAATAATAAATAGTAATAACAGTATTTATGTCATACGTATTTCTTATATATTTAATTCCATATGTATGGATTTTGGAAGTCTACAGTTGCCAGGTCCACACTTGTGGAGTTACTGTTGTAAGCTCACCTTGGTTGCGGACTGAGGGTCATCTTCCTGGTCAGAGATAGCAATACTGGACAGTGGCAGGGTGAATGTCTGGACATTAGTCTCCCCCCTCTTCTGCATAGTGACCAGGGCACACAGCTTGGCCAGTGGCAGGCTGGTCTGGGTGTGGAAACAGACAGGGTGTGTATGGACGCATATCGGGGTGACGACTAAAGAACACGCTTTTTACTTTGGCAATCAATAAAATGTTGGCTCAGAACCAACCGTTGCTTATCTTTAAACAAGTATATAATAGTCTTATATATATATATATATATATATATATATATATATATATATATATATATATAATATATATATATATATATATACTTATATGTTAAGTCATAATAATCCTAAAGACATCACAGGTAGACCTTGAGAGGTAGGGTACAACCTCCAAGAAAAATCTCTTAAAATCACCAAAATATTCATTCTGGGTGCAAACAATTATTTAGTTTATTATTGATATGGTTATCCTACGTATACAAACTGTTAAAATAAAAAATTAAAGCCAGATATTATCCATGCAACCAGGGGTCAAAACTATAATCAGCCCTGTTTTGGTCTACAACTCTACATACAAAGAGCGCCCTGCTGGAAGCAGTGATGGGTGTAAAGTTGGGATGTTACTTGAGAGACCATTTCAAGCAACGTATATTGATACACAATCCAGGAATTACGCACAAATTTAATAATACTGCTGAATTTCCTTGCTCCATTAATACCTCATCCATGATCAATTCAGTGGGTTGAAAGCTAAATGTTCACTTTGGCAGTTCACAACTATTGACAATTAAAAAACTATACATGTTTTTACTAAACTATGTCACGTCGCTGGACATGATAGAACTATTTTTGTGACAAGTTGACGTCTTTGAGGAGGTGTTTCTATTTACCTACTCACCTTTGCTATGACCTGGTCACGCACATTGGGGTAATAGTAGCGACACCACACCTCTAGGGGGATGCCCCCTGCACCACCCCCCACCCCTGCACACGCTGAAACACAAACAGGGTGAATTATGACAGAGCCCCTCATTTTATAGTTACACAATGACAAAAACAACTGTAGTGTCTTGACGATGACAGCCACATACTTAAAAGGAGTCTTTATCAGTTTAAACACATTCACGGTGTACTCTATCAAAACGTGATAATTTCCCATAAGTATAGATTACGTTGGTCATGATTCCAAGATATGGTTATGTTGTATGAAAGTAACTTACATATGTACTTTGGTGCATATCTTTTGAAATGTACGAAGTCATATGTTTCAAAAGATATGCTCCAGAGTAGGTTAATGTCTTACAACATAACCATAAGTGCTGTTTCTGGTGCTCATGTCTTACCTATCTACGCACAATTTGGGTGTTATCTTTACAAAACACCATGGTCGCTGCCACGGGGATGATTAAGGATGCAGCCTGTTTATAATGAATATTTATGTGTAGTGATTCTAGTGAACCACAAAGACTGTTGATGTCACACATTAGTCAATATACATCATATATGTCCACAGTCAATATACATCACATGTCCCACAGAAAGAAAAAAAAATTACGCACCGTTGAGGATCTCCCGCTGCACCGGAGTGCCCTCTGGTAGCACAATCTTGTGTCGTACGAGGTCGTTGAAGACGGGATCGGGGATACACAGAGTGGTCGCCGTACGGAATGTCTTCAAAGACGGTGTAGCTGTGGACAGTCGCCATGGAAACATGTATTTTTATATAAGAAAGTTTAAAAAAATTCTCAAAGGACAGAACATTGTTTTCTTTGTCAGTACAAAATCATAAAAACAGTAATTACATAGGAAGTCGCAGACAAATATTCCATACATTCACTCTGGTTCTGGCGATGGTGACAAGGTTACACAATTTAAATACATAAATAAATAAGTATTGATTTAAAATTAATATTTAAACTTAAATATAATAAAATAAAATGGTCACTCTAAGTTAATTCAGGGGAGTGATGCTAAATTCAAGTTGATCTTAATGTCACCTTGGTATTGCAACCCCCTTGCAATTATGGTCACCATAGGACAGTACAAAATATTTCTGTAATTGTGACAGTAAAGTATCAAGGTCAAAAACCAAACAGTCAATACTGCCTGTAGTTTGCACTTTTGAATACGAAGCTTTTGAAGATTCCAATTCCCACACAAAAAATGGTTGAAGTAGGACTGACTTGGTGACCTTCCTGCTAATAATTACCATACCAGGATGATTGTAGATAATGGAACCTCACTTCAACAAGTGACATACCCATCTCATGATCAGTTGTTTAGCGAAAACAAAAAATGTCAAAATGGCTGCAGAACAAGTGCATTTAGTTGTACTTTTTCAGGAATTCTGGTTTTAAATTTTCTTTATGTAAAAAACATAAATGAATTGTTAAAAGGGACAAATACATGCAGTAGTGTTTGATGTAGGTGTTATCATGCCGCAACTGTAATATAATTCAAACATTAACTATTATAAACACTGTTGATAAAAGCAAAGCTAGACAGACGTCTTGCACATAACTGTGACTGAATACATAAATTGTGGCAAATATTTCGCAAACGCAAAGATGTCCGCTCACCGTGCATGATCTGTGGCGCCCCCTGGTGCTTGCTGGTCATCTGCGTAGGGAAGTGATACTGGATGAAGCAGTCCGCCTCGCCCCAGATCACGTTGTCTCGCAGCCGGAGACCCTTCACACTCTCCACGCCCACCTCAAAGACGTGCTCCACTGGAGACATACAACAGCACAGATGTACACAAACATGTGTACACACATCACCCTCCAGAGGGCGCTACTATCCTTGGCCGATCGTTTCCATAAATAAAGCTAGGGAGTGTGCAGAGTTGAATTACACAGTGGTAGCAATTGACTTCGCCAGTCACTACTGCGTCAGCCATGAGAACAGCACATATACTCGCCCGAATTTGAAGACTGGTGGGAACCCTAATATAATGACTCAATGGAGGCCAACCATACTCCTCGAGGGCGATTTCATTGGCTGATGTCAAAAGATGGTTTTTTTAACGGGGATGCGCCGGGGGTAGAGAAGAGCTGGTACTGACGTAGTCAACCGCAGCGCCCCCTGGTGGGTGCGGACGGCATGTGGGCCTGCTAATACCAGTTTGAGCTGACTGGAAATAGTGTCCTCAGTAATGTGGCTGTTTGTGTTTTTAATTTTAATTTTTTTAACTTGACGTGGATATTGTTTAACAATGAATTTTTCTTACTCAAACAGTCCCCGTGTCTCAGTAACTGTGGCTGCACTCCCACTTACCCATGTTATCCATTGCGGCTGTGTAGTCGTCAGCTGTTCTTGCCTCCCCGTACAGATGCTGTCTGCAGTGAACCACAAGTGAACATTTAGCACAGAACTGATCAATCTTTATAACTTCATTTAAAATAATAACCACTATAACAAAAATAAAATTCATCGTTAAGAAAGCATATCAATGGGCTAAAGCACTGTGTCACAGTGGGTGGGGCATCAGACTCTCAATTGAGAGAACCAAGGTTCAAATCCTGCATTGTCATGTCAAACCTGGGCGCGTTTGTTCACTCTACATTGCTCCAGTTCACTCAGCTGTATAAATGAGAAACTGGCTATAGATGGCAGTGGATGTGTCTATGGACAGCCTTTGCACATTAGTTGCAGTGTGGCTGAATATTTACTACAGAAGCAGAGATGGTGTTCAATCAAACACCATCAAACACTAGTCTTGAAAGATTCCAGCCGTACGCTACAATTAATGCGCAAAGTCTGCTTGTACACATATCCACCACTGCTTATAGCCAGGTACTCAGTTATACAGCTGAGTGAACTTGCCCAAGATTTTAACATCGCAGCACGGGATTCAAACTAGGGTTCACTTAGTTGAGAGTCCAAAGCTCTACCCATGAGCCATTGCGCTCAACAAGTGTAAACTGCTTTGACCAGATACTCTGCCGTATAAAGACATAACTTACAGTTATGTTCATATTCTGTGGACACGAACAGGATATCTGTAAGGGGCTTTGTATAACATATAACATTGAACAATAAGAAACTGGATGTGATGATGGGTCCATTTGGAATAAAAGAAGTGGAAACAATTAGTTTAGTACTTCCCAGTGAAAAAAATGTCGACAACTTATATATATATATATATATATATATATATATATATATATATATATATATCACTCCGATTTAATGTATAATTTAATGTTTATTTTCAGACAAGTCCATAAATATATATAAAATACAATTTAAAAAAATGAAAAAAGTACAATACATAAAATACAATTAAGGCAAATATAGGGTACAAGTAAAAGAATAAATAAGTGGGTAATACAAATAAATAATATAAATAAATAAATAGGTCATGAAAAAACTGAATAAGTGATTAAAGTAATAAAAAATGGGTAAAAATACAATTTATTGACCTTTCAAACTTGTTTGAGAAAAATGGTGGATGGGTGGGTGGCACTGGTGCTATCCAATTTTTTTTAATTATAATTTATTCTATTTACAAAGCCCCTTACTGTGTGTTACACCTGGAGGACCTAGAACTCACCTCTCTAGACAGTACCTGGGTCTCTCAGGTACAGCAATGGCTGATCCCTTGTCCTGCATCATTCGCTGAAGGTTTCCAATCTATATAAGATAGAAATATCAATAAAACAGTTGATACAATACACCAGCAGGGAGAGACATATAATAATAACAAAAATAAGAAGAAAAACATTTATAAAGCGCCATCAATCTAGACAAAAAAGTCCTTTTGGAGGTGCTAAAAATACACGAAATAGTTTATAGACTGCCTGAATAGTAGAAATTGATTAAAACTTGGCATAAATACATGCATGCATACATATAGGTGCATATCAATTGTGTGCCTACCTGTGCCTGTGAGACCATGGCATGAAGAACATTCACAGTGCCAAGTTTTTGCCTACCTGTGCCTGAGAGCCCATGGCATGAAGAACATTCACAGTGCCAATTATTTGCCTACCTGTGGCTGAGAGCCCATGGCAAGAAGAACATTCAGTATATCAAACTTTGTGCCTACCTGTGCCTGTGAGCCCATGACAAGAACCTTCAGTGTGCCAAACGTTGTGCCTACCTGTGCCTGAGAGCCCATGGCAAGAAGAACCTTTTGTGTGCCAAACTTTGTGCCTACCTGTGCCTGAGAGCCCATGGCAAGAAGAACCTTCAGTGTGCCAAATTTTTGCCTATCTGTGCCTGAGAGCCCATGGCAAGAAGAACCTTCAGTGCCAATTTTGTGCCTACCTGTGCCTGAGAGCCCATGGCAAGAAGAACTTCAGTGCCAATTTTGCCTACCTGTGCCTGAGAGCCCATGGCAAGAAGAACATTCACAGTGCCAAAATTTTTGCCTACCTGTGCCTGAGAGCCCATGGCAAGAAGAACATTCACAGTGCCAATTTTTTGCCTACCTGTGCCTGAGAGCCCATGGCATGAAGAACATTCACAGTGCCAATTTTTTGCCTACCTGTGCCTGAGAGCCCATGGCATGAAGAACATTCACAGTGCCAATTTTTGCCTACCTGTGCCTGAGAGCCCATGGCATGAAGAACATTCAGTGCCACTTTTTTGCCCTACCTGTGGCTGAGAGCCCATGGCAAGAAGAACATTCAGTATATCAAACTTTGTGCCTACCTGTGCCTGTGAGCCCATGACAAGAACCTTCAGTGTGCCAAACGTTGTGCCTACCTGTGCCTGAGAGCCCATGGCAAGAAGAACCTTCAGTGTGCCAAGCTTTGTGCCTACCTGAGCCTGAGAGCCCATGGCAAGAAGAACCTTCAGTGTGCCAAATTTTTTGCCTATCTGTGCCTGAGAGCCCATGGCAAGAAGAACCTTCAGTGTGCCAAACTTTGTGCCTACCTGTGCCTGAAAGCCCATGGCAAGAAGAACCTTCAGTGTGCCAACCTTTGTGCCTGCAAGCCCATGGCAAGAAGAACATTCAGTACGTCCAACTTTGCGCCTACCTGTCTGTGCCTGTGAGCCCATGCAAGAACCTTCAATGTGCCAAACGTTGTGCCTACCTGTGCCTGAGAGCCCATGGCAAGAAGAACCTTCAGTGTGCCAAACTTTGCGCCTGAGAATGGACTCACTATGGGCATGTGAGAATCGACCGACACAACCGGATACTGCAAGAACAAACAAGACACAAATGTCAGAAATGGAATGTCACAAGCTTGTCACAGACATGTGTTAAGGATATGCATATAAATAGTTCTCACAATGTCACATAACGATGACGTTCAACAGCCAGTATTTTAATAGGAAAAGATGTGACCACTTGGCATTGATGGTAAACAAACTTCTTATTCTTTAAAAACACCTCTGTCATTGCATCGGAATTAGTTATTTTATACTATTCATTTATTCCCTATACGGCCTCTAGCCCAGTTTTTGTGTATATGTGTGACCTTCCCCACTATAATAAAACAGGATACTAAATTGGGACTGCCTTCACTAAGATAAAGTACTCTTAAGGATAATTATTCATCATTACACAAAATCCATTGTTAAATTAAATCCAGGGGTAAGTTTCATAGAGCCTGCTTATGATGTCGTAGCGGGAGATAACTCGTTGAAAGCCTCAAACGTTGTAAAGTTACGCTAGTTGCGATTCACGAGGCTGCTACATAGTTGCACTTAGGCTGTGCCATGTATTTAGAAGGCGTAACTTTACGCTAGTTGAAATATTTACGTGATGCTCCCCAAGTTCAGTGATTCTCCCAACACGCCTACTCTCAACTGAATTATTTTTAATGTCTACACTGAATATCATTTACATTCATCATAGCTTGTCATTTGCTATACGAACGGCAAAGGCGGCAGCTAAAGTGAAAAAGGGTGTCTACAGACACCACAAATACAGGGATTCCCCACCGCGACCTAATTAGGTCAATTCTACATTGATTTGTTTACGCGAATGCTAAATTGGTCTCATGAAACTGGCTGTGAGCTACACTGAATAGTCACTGTTAGCTGCGACCAGTTGACCGTAAAGTTACGTGGCTTTATGAAAGCGGCCCTTGTTTTTTAAATGCAATTATCCATTGCCGTTTTACTGAGGACACTATTTCCATGACACACCAGTGACGATGTCCTGCTGGTCAAAATTTATTTTTTATTGCAAAATTGGGTTTATGAGCTCTTAACAACATTAGTGAAATGATTTCAGCTTTGATGACAGATCAAATGGATGTCGAAGAAAATGCTATTGCCCATCTGAATCCTATGTTAAAGTACACGTCTTTGACTTCCAAGTGAATATGATGGAAAGTCACATAACAGTGTCGGCTAACCCACTGGACGAAGTTCGCTCCTATAATAATGCCTGTTATCTACCTTATCATTAGCGTGTAAATCTTACATGATTTTAGCCCTTAGGAGAGAATTGGTAGGGTGAAACAGACTTTTTTGTATTTGCCATTACCGATATTCACCTGAAGGCTAAAATGACATGCGATTTATGCGATAATCGTAAGGCACTCAATGGACATAAAACAGTCTCGACTTACCTGTGATTTGAGGAGAGACCCGGCGATTCTGCGGTCTCTGTATGACATGTAGAACTGATGAAGTGGAAGCTTGAGTATACCCACCAACTACGACGAAGCAGAACACAGGAACTGAGACACAACATGAATATAAACGGTTGCTAGTTTTGCTACATTATGCTACAAAGTTGGGATTAGCATTAATGATATCAAAGTTGTGGAATCATCTAGTCATGTAAGAGTGGCAATTATTAGCAGGAAAAAAAAATTCTATGGAAACTTAATGGATCAACGAAGGGCAACTGTTAGTCTGATTCACTGTGTGAAGGGCAACTGTTAGTCTGATTCACATTAGTGTCACTAGGAAGGTAATTTAACAGTTTAAAAATCGTGCAGGTGCGACTTTAAAATTTCACACTGTTTTGTGTTTACTTAGACCTTTATACCTTCAAATAATCTGTTCTAGCATTAAGAAAAAAACTTATTTAAAAATAAGGAACAGATAGCCATTGTATAAAGAAAACATTTATATAAGAATATTAAACACTAAATCAATTATTAATTAACATTTCTCAGGGTAGTTCTTTTTCAGAAAAAAATATTAATTTTTTATAAATACACCAAGATGCTTCTTTTACCTGTAAAAACTTTCATTGAACGTTACACGTTGACATCATTTCACACATGGGGTAGCTCATACCTGCCCTCATCTCAGTTAATTGGTGTTTTCGTCTTCCTAATTCCATTATCTGCCGGCTTCTGTTTGACTCTTTATCAAACATGTTTGAGATGAGATCATTTACAAGCTACCCACGTGTGTGATGACATCATTCATTACTAGTAACGCTCAACGAAGTCTTTATGAGTAAAAGAAAAATCTTCTTTTGATTTTACTGCTATTACCAATTCTTCATTCTGTTTCTCCATCCTCCCTCCATTCTGTCTGGCTCCGTTTCTTATTAATGCAACTCCAGGTAATGATTCAGAATTCAATATTTGAAAGACAAAATTTCAATTTTTATCGAACTCTGTCAACCCCTCAACAAACCTCATCGCTCTTTGCTGACGTTTTCTTGTCCCAGACTTCAATGACGAGGAAGTTATTGCGAAGTCGCTCCAGTAGTGACATTGTCAGCAGAATCGGCTCCACCTGCAATGTGATTGGTCAATGGTTGAGATTTTATTACGTTGGCCAAAATTAAAAGAAAACCCGAAAAAGATCAACTCGGTCATTAGATATTATACAGAAAAAGTATGTGTCTTACTACAAAGCGAACATCAATAATACTACAGTAAAACCTGTCTTAGCAATGACCTTAATTATGATTAATCATATGTATTCTACTGGATAATTACTTCAAGCAGCATACATCAGCACCATCACATCTTTTGAGATTTTAGTTGCAGCTCAATTACGGTTATTTTTTAATATAAATATACATTATTTTTACTTATTATCAAAAACCGAGAAATCCGACCTGGGCAAAGTTGAACTTGGGGTTGGACGTCCCCCAGCAAACATTGGAATTGACGACGTCGTCACACCAGAACATGCGACACACCAGATACAGGTTCCTGGTGGCTCCGTCTCGACCAAGATGAACTACAACATCAGTCATAACAGAGGATGTTCTGCAAGAGAGTTCTTTTCAAAGGTTTTAATCTAACGTGGCATGTTAACTTCATCAGTCCTGATGGTGCTCTATTTGGTGCACCAAATACCACGCAAGAACAGTTGTGTTGAGTTCACTGGGGAGACTAGAAGACCACTAAAGCCACGACTGGAGGAACAGACAGGACATAAACAACATTAAGATTTAAGAATGAGAAATACGCAAGGAGCGGGAAAAAATTAGTGTGTGACATGAATAAATAACAATAATCTTTATTTTATGTAGCGCATATATCCAAAGCGCTCACAGTGCTTTACATATCACTTCATTAAAATATAAACAGTAAACATTTTGCGAACATAAATAATAATAAAAATCAATTAAATATTTAAATTAGATATAAATGCTGTGGACTATAAATAAAACAGTGATCATGGTAAACAAAGAACTTAAAATGTTCTCTCAGTTTTAACTGGATAACATAAATATCTACTAATAAATTATAATAAAAATGTCTCAGCTGCCATTTGGTCTGTGCAGGTCGTAATAAATAAGTGAGTTTTTAATGCAGCCATGACTGATTTCAAGGTAGTTTTGGACGTCACAGTGATTGGCAAGTCATTCCATACTGCTGCAAATGTACAATCGCTAGCTTTGTGTCAGGCTTCTACAGACCATGTGACAATTGAAGACCACATTACAAGTGCGAGGGAGCATAAATTGTAGACAAAGAACCCAACCTAAGAACCCTGCTTGTGTCCGGCGAATTTTACCAAAACTGCACACAACACTTGCATGAATGAAATACAATGTGTGTGTATGTATGTGTGCGTGCGTGTTTGTTTTAAATGGTTGAAGGAATGACTACCTACAAGACACAGGGTGCTGGTGGTGTTTACCCTCAGGTTTCATGGGCTGGTTTGTAGTACAAGGGTTGATGTCGACCCCTTCAGGAATCATCAGCAGGGTGTGCAGGGTTAACGACTGGAAAGAGAGCAAGTGAAAGGGTTAAGATGGTTGTATCTTCAGTAATTCAGAATGACACTATTGTCTGGCTAACCAGTTGCAAGCAAGTTGGAGAATACTGGTGCATTTATTTGACAATGATTAATACATTTTTATTACAATGTCATAATTTATAACATCATTGAAATATTGTTTATAAAATAATAATAACAACACTATTTTACTTGAAATAGTGCCAAATCCAATTTTCAATAATCCGTGGAACTTTACAGCATACACAATATAAATATTTTGTCCTCAGGAATGTTCAAAGTGCTTTACACTTTACTTCCCTGACAGACTTGTGCACTCAGACACCATCTCAACTTCTCTGGGAAGCGTGCAGCCATATGCTACAATTAATGCGTGAAGGCTGTGCGTACACATATCGGCCACTGTTTATTGCCAGGTACTCATTTATACAGCTGAGTGAACTGGAGCAATGTAGAGTTATAAAACGTGCCCAAGGTTTTAACACTGCAGCACAGGATTCGAACCCGGGTTCTCGTAATCGAGAGTCCAAAGTTCTACCCGTGAGGCATTCCGCTCTACAGTAGGTACACACCATGTACCTACTGCAGAAATACTAAATTATTCACTGAATTTTTAAAGTACTACCGTAGCGCACTATGACAGTAATCAATTAACATATTTATTTATCCCAGAAACCATTGTGTGCAGCAGCCACTAGATGGCAGCAGCAACATATTCATTTGCTTATCGTGTCACATCATATTCAGACTAATTATACACATTAAGTAATGCTACCATACTTGATTGTTTATAACTGTGAACCTGGAATGTTTATATATATTTTATCAACCTCACATTTTCTCGTTTCATACTTCAAAAATAAAACAGCTGTTGGCTTCACTGTGGATACATACAACAAATGCAAGTTAAGTGGTGCCATCTGATGGCTACTTTTACAGCACGGTCCCTTGTTATAATACAATCAAACATGTTGTAATATGTTAATATTTCCACATGGTACCTCTTCATAATCCCGAAGCGACGTTGTCTCAAAGTTGCCAGTCTGTTGATAAGCTGGTGTCTGTGAAGTTTGTTGAGGGTGGCCATAAACCCCCATCCAGGGGGGTCCTGGGGGTGGGGGGTGAGGCACCTGATCTAGATTCACAGGTCTAGGTTCTGTCTGTGTGGCTGTGAACAAGTACAACAGTCATGTAAGGTTACCCCAGGTATTCATAATACGGCTATTTAAAATATTTGTTTAACATTATTTTAGTATCTTAATAATTTTGCTTTCAGTAGATGAGTGGGAGATGATAGTAGGGAGAAACGAACCCATCTGCTCATGTCCGTTGGGGAGACTCTGTGGAGCGGGAAGTGACTTCCTGGGCTTGGGTGCGGGAATGGGCACAACCTTGGCATCTGTCATCTCAGCCAGTCTGGTCTTGGCCAGCGCCGTAGAGAAATCTTTCCCGTAGGAGGCCAGTTCAATGCTCACCTGAAACAGAGCCAAGGCTCTTCTGATATAACTGAACATTCTGCAGATAAGTCTTGTTTCAACTAATCTGAAGTCACGTTTACATAAGGTGCTAAATATATCAACT
The DNA here is from genome assembly GCA_025642075.2 of Ridgeia piscesae. Classification (NCBI taxonomy): domain Eukaryota; kingdom Metazoa; phylum Annelida; class Polychaeta; order Sabellida; family Siboglinidae; genus Ridgeia; species Ridgeia piscesae. The sequence goes on from JAODUO010000643.1 coordinate 321,183, forward strand.
TAATTTCTTCGGGAAAGTAAAAGGGTCTGTTAATTTTACACCCTGCGCCAGTCATATTCATATTTTGGAGTGTGTGTGTGTGTGTGTGTGTGTGTGTGTGTGTGTGTGTGTGTGTGTGTGTGTGTGTGTGTTGTGTGTGTGTGGTGTGTGTGTGTGTGTGTGTGTGTGTGTGTGTGTGTGTGTGTGTGTGTGTGTGTGTGTGTGTGTGTGTGTGTGTGTGTGTGTGTGTGTGTGTGTGTGTGTGTGTGTGTGTGTCTGTCTGGGTCTGTCTGTGTGTGTGTGTGTGTGTGTCTGTGTGTGTCTGTGTTGTGTCTGTGTGTGTGTCTGGTGTGTGTCTGTGTGTGTGTGTGTGTGTGTCTGTGTGTGTGTGTGTGTGTGTGTGTGTGTGTGTGTGTGTGTGTGTGTGTGTGTGTGTGTGTGTGTGTGTGTGTGTATGTATGTGTGTGCGTGTGTTTGTTTACATGCATGTGCTTGTGTATATGTGTAGTTGTGTATGCATGTTTATATTGTGTGTTTGCATGCGTGTATGTACATGCATCCTTGCATGTGTGTGTGTGTGTGTGTGTGTGTGTGTGTGTGTGTGTGTGTGTGTGTGAGTGTATGTGCGTGCGTGCGTGCGTGCGTGCGTGCGTGCGTGCGTGTGTATGTGTCCATGCATTTATGATGCTTGTACTTCCATACACTACATGGATCTACCCACCCACCCACTATCCAGAAACTATATTGATTCAAGCGAATTTCCCTGTCCCGTCCATGTATGTACCTTGAGATTGCCAATTACAGTGACCTCTGACCCCTGTCCACTGGGGTCAGTTCTGTCTTTGATGTCAATAATCTTCTCCAGGAACAGAGCCTCAGACTTCAGGACAGTCTTGAGTGGGACGGAGCACACGCCTATGAGCTGCGGCTGTAAAAAGGTTAAAGGAATTCTTTTAAAATGTTAAACTCTTTGTAATATATGCAATGTTAACATAGTTATTTCATATAATTATATATATATGGTGTGTGTATATATATATATATATATATATATATATATATATATATATATATATATATATATATATATATATATATATATAAATATATATATATATAATATATATATATATATATATACATTTATATATATATATATATATATATATATATATATATATATATATATATAGTTCTTACATACCACACTACCCTACACAATCTTCAGTGCTCAGAGCACTTTACACTGAACTCTTTGGCAGACCTTCTTCTCTGGGAAGCATTCAGCCAAGCAGCAATTAAGGCACGAATGCCATTCATACACAAATATCCACCACTG
>JAODUO010000643.1:327500-402500 GCA_025642075.2 Ridgeia piscesae
GCGTATACATACATAATATTATTTGTTTTAAATACTCTCACTTCACGAAGTACAAAAGTATATTACTCACTTCTTTATAGAAGAGCTCTTCAAGTAGATTCTCGTCATGAAGAGGGTCGCCAAAGTCACTGAGATCATTGCCTCCGTCAGACCCTGACTGGCTGTGATACGTATGCAGCAGCTGCTAACACCATCACACAAAAATATCATCAGATTATATTTAAAACTTACCATATCAGGAAAATGATTACTGTTAACTATATTTAAATCAAACAATGCAACATGGAGTATTCTAGTTGAATTAGGCGGTAAGTCGTACTAGTTTCAGGTTTTTTGCATATTGGAATATTTGCTTCTATATTCAATACATTGTATGTAACACCAGCAGTGAGTGGCTGAATGCACCCAAAATCATGTCACTTGACAGGAGGCCAGCCAAACTGGTGAGCGATTTCACTGGCTGAGCTTAAAAATCTGAGTTTTGCAAAGGGATCAGCCAAGGGTACTGCTGCCTGCTACTGACATAATCAACAGCAGCGACCCCTGGTGTTTGAGGATGACCTGGTGCATCGGGAGACTGACACAAACTAGAGACTGACAAAAACTAAGAGACTGACACAAACTAGAGACTGACACAATCTAAAGACTGACACACACTAGAGACTGACACAATCTAAAGACTGACACAAACTAGAGACTGACAAAAACTAGAGACTGTCACAAACTAGAGACTGACACAATCTAAAGACTGACACAAACTAGATACTGACAAAAACTAGAGACTGACACAAACCAGAGACTGACACAATCAAAAGACTGACACAAACTAGAGACTGACAAAAACTAAGCGACTGACACAAACTAGAGACTGACACAATCTAAAGACTGACAAAAACTAGAGACTGTCACAAACTAGAGACTGACACAATACAGAGACTGACACAAATTAGAGACTGACACAAACTAGAGACTGACACAAATTAGAGACTGACACAAACTAGAGACTGACACAATACAGCGACTGACACAAATTAGAGACTGTCCCTCCTCACCAGGTCGTCACCAGTGGTGAAGTCATCCCCAAGGACCATCTTCAAAGCCCAAATCTCCTGATCAAACTGCTCTGATTCCAAACGACCTTGCTCCAAACGACCGTGTGCCGACTCCCGCGACTCCATCCTTCGCTCCGGGCTCTGCTGTGTTAAGATCTCTTCCAGGAAGCTGCCTGTGGAGCTGCGTCTCCGAGGAGCTTCCCTGAGAAAGGTCAAAGTTCAGTTTTAATAAAAACCTAATTTCAAGAATTACTGCCGATGGTGGCTGAAACATCGATGTGAATAGAAATTAACAAGTTGTGTAATCAGAAATATTGCTTTAATAATACATTCCAACTTGATGAACATTTTTATGACTATATATATATATATATATATATATATATATATATATATATATATATATATATATATATATTATAATTATAAATACAAGCCCTGTATATGCCATCTTGCATACACAAACTTCACATGCCACAGAAAAAGTTATTATTAGTTATGACAGGAACCTTTTGATAGGGGAGAATATTCCCATGTCAACACCATCCATGTCTGTGACACTCGTTGGCCGTATGTGGGGTGTGTTGATGGTTGAAGCAATCATTGCCTCCCGCAACTGTCCCCCTCTCTGGAGTAGCATTGACACTAGATCTGTTGACCCAACGCCTGAAAACAATCATAACCTAACAATAATTGAGTGTGAACGTTAATATTCAAGATTAAAAAGGCTATTGTCAGTTCTAAAAATGGAAATCTTTCTTCCGTTACACATTAAAATGACAGTTACAAGATCAGGTTTGTAGCCCAGGCACAGTTGATAAGACACATTAAAATGATAATAACACTAATCAGCAGTAAAATTGGTAACATAATATATGTATATATAAACTGCCTACTTGGAATGTGTGCAAAAACACGTGGTGTCGTGGCCATGTTATCTAAATGAACACCTTTGACAAACCTGTAGTCTGCTTCTGATAGGCATCTATCGAACCGTCAAAACGTGGCAAACTTCTCTCGCGCGGACTGTCAGGTTTTGACATTCCCAGCTGGGACTCCAATGTACTGATCCCTTGCAACGTGCTTGCCGTCCCAAGAGCGCCGTCTAGTGTTGGCGTTGTGTCCGCTCCGTAGCCCCCCGAAGTCACAGGGTGTGTGGTGGTCGTGCTTCGTTCACGCGACACCGTGCTTTGACTGTTATCGGTGGCACCGCCCTGGTGGCTGCTCAGAACAATGGTGTGTCCACTGAGTGCGCTGGAGCGTGACTGGCCGCTGTCTCGCAGCTGGTTGTGAGCGCCATAGATCTGTGAGTCAATGCCGCACGGAGTTGTACGTCCACTCTGTTGCTATGGCAACAACAATGGCAACATGATTATTTTAAGCCGTCAGCGTATTTTTCATTTCACTAACAACAATGATATTTCTAAGCTAGCTGCAAAGGAGCAACCTTGGGTGATTTGGGAATACGAATATAGCGGAACGTGTCCAGTTGTATGGAAAAACAAGGAAATTCTCACAATGCCGGAAATGGGTTTCAATACCAGAATTAGTTTATATGATGGGATTGCGTGAAACTGTTATTTATAGGTTGTAATCAAAATTATCTACACTAATCTAGTGTGGATAATTTTTTAACTAATCTTAATTTGGAAATAAATGTAAAAGTTGTCACACATAATGAAATGATTATTTAAAGTTGAAAATTGTAAACTTCCTGGAGATACACTTAAAAAAATTGATTCTAGGTGGGCATAAATAATGACGACAGTTAGTGGATATTCAAGTTTCATGTGCACTACCAATGTACTAGGGATCATATTAAAAATGAAATTGTACCTTAACAGCGGCGGGGGAAGTGAAAGGGTCATCAGTAGAGCTGTAGAGATACGCTGGCGGTGGGTGTGCCGGAACTACTTGCGGCGGGTTGATGGGCTGTATGTCATTGCTGCCCATCGCATAGATATGGGAGCTGACGTCGGGTGTTGGAAGAGACGAAGAACTATCGTAAGATGCTGAAAATATGATAGTGAAAACATTTGATCAGGATCAGAAGAATCTTTCTTGCACTATACATGGACTTCGGTTCCGTTTACCTATCAAAGTAAAATCAAAAACACATCACGGTCATTAAGGTAAGTTCTTATATAGTGCAGTATCCAATCCTCAGGATTGCTCAAATCGCTTTACACTTTACTCCCTGGCAGACCTGATCAATCAAACTGTTCTAACATCATCTTGGCTTCTCATGGGAAGCATCCAGCCATGTTGCAAGTAATGTGCGAAGACTAGTCGAACATAAACATCCACCTATATCTAGAGCTAGGTACTCATTTATGCAGCTGAATGAACTGGAGCAATGTAGAGTGAAAAACATGATTCGATCTCAGGTTTGTTGAAACTCTAGCCACTGCGCTAGTACATGAAGTGTCAGAAAAAATTGACATAATGTTTTTAAAAATAGTTTCAGATAAATAAAACAATTCACCTATTACCTATTGCAACTATGGAACCTCGTAAGAAAAATACTGGCCTGGCCCCACAGCCACAGAGGCATTTAGTCTGAGAAGTTGTTTCTTACCCATGAGTGACTCGAGAACAATGGCCACTTGTAACTCTGCCACCTTCTCAGTGTCGGCCGAAAACACGGAGAAGAATCTGAAATCACCAAACAACTGCTTTGAACATGGACAAAGCATGCATATTTGTGTGTACACAGATGTACACATGGACTGTACATTTTTGGCATAACATTCTAAAGAAATAAAAAAATTCTGGTCTGTCTGTCGGTCAAAACGAATATTTTGTACCGATATTTCTGGTATACTGATATTATGTTTTGTACTGATATTTCTGGTGTACTGATATTATGTTTTGTGCTGATATTTCTGGTGTACTGATATTATGTTTTGTACTGAAATGTCTGGTGTACTGATATTATGTTTTGTACTGAAATGTCTGGTTTACATACATACTGATATTATGTTTTGTACTTATATTTCTGGTGTACTGATATTATGTTTTGTACTGATATTTCTGGTTTACTGATATTATGTTTTGTACTGATATTATGTTTTGTACTGATATTATGTTTTGTACTGATATTTCTGGTGTACTTTTATTATGTTTTGTGCTGATATTTCTGGTGTACTGATATTATGTTTTATGCTGATATTTCTAGTGTACCGATATTATGTTTTGTATTTATATTTCTGGTATATTGATATTATGTTTTACTGATATTTCTGGTATACTGATATTATGGTTTGTACTGATATTTCTGGTGTACTGATATTACGTTTTGTGCTGATATTTCTAGTGTACTGATGTTATGTTTTGTACTGATATTTCTGGTGTACTTATATTATGTTTTGTGCTGATATTTCTGGTGTACTGGTATTGTTTTGTGCTGATGTTTCTGGTGTACTGATATTATGTTTTGTACTGATATTATGTTTTGTACTGATATTATGTTTTGTACTGATATTTCTGGTGTACTGATATTATGTTTTGTACTGATATTTCTGAACAGCTTACAATTAAATAATTTCTGGGTGTTCAAATATATAGTCATGAAATCACGAACACAACCCTAAAAGACTGCCACACTGCAATGTCTTGAAGGTAGCTAGTGAGAAGGATGTTAAGATGTAGATGGCCACCCGAGGCAGCGCACTAAGGGACCTGGAGAATAACAGAGAGCGGAGGATTAGGGAAGGGAAGAGCAGGGTAGATGTCAAAAATGAACACTGGAAACTGACTGGGAATGTGCTGAGTAGAATACAAGAAATGTGTAATCGGAGAGTAGATGAACTGAAGGAGATGGGCGGAGGCTGAGTTCTGAAGAGGATGAATATGTTAAGGATGACCATGCTATAAAGTCCTCACCCGTTGATTGGATGGTTTGGTGCCAATCTGCTGATGTTGTCCACTTGTGCTCGGCCAACCGTGACCATCAATGGTCCACTGAGCACCTCCAACACAAGACTGCCCATATCTGAAAAATGGTCAAAATTCATTTTCATACCGGTGTTTTACACTTTATATCATTTTCTTTGACTGTCAGCATTAATTGCCTGCCAAAATTAATTACATTTAATAAAATGGAACAACTTAGATGTTGTGACAGTGATATTTCAAACTGTAATCTAAACAGTGTATTTTATTTACTTATTTATTATTACTTTAATCCAGTATAGTTAACTTTAAAGCTCTTTAGCTAATCATAAAAAAATTGCTCTATCTTTTCATTTACTCATACTTTACATATTAACTTTTACTTCTCAATCCGCCATTTACTCACTTTATGTGACTATGTACATTTTAGATTGATGTGAACATTGCAAACACCCAAGAACAAGGCATTAGTTCGGGATTTGATAGTGTATCAGGGTCATTCACAGCTGTCAACATTTTCGGAAGCGTACACAATTTAATAGTATGGTTTTTTCTTTACCCCTCCCCAAACCTTACACCAAAAATATTTATTGTTATAACTAATATGCACCAACAATAAAAAGTGGGTTACAAGTTACAACAGTGTGTTTAAGTTTACAAAAGCCTCCGACCTCCCCTCGGTGTACAGTTTGTACGCTTCGGAACATTTTGACAATTATGAACGGTACCTAAATAAAATGTGTTATCATTACTACAGCATTCAGATACCCTACTGTCTGTAACTGGCATGTTCTGCAGTAGCATGTGTTCCTACCAAAACACCCTTTTTAGTTTTAGTTCCCTCAATTCCATTCACAAGTTATATGAAGTACGACTGACTCAGTGCACTTCCTGTAATGATTACCATGCCTGGCTGATTGTGGGCAACGAAATATGGTGAACATACAGCCTTTCTTTAATATATTTGCCAACTGAGAAATTTAGAATGACATGGTCTGCGTGGCTTTTCAGTAATCTGCCGGACTGTCTGCGCCTTATAGACCCACTTGAACCTTTTAAGTCTAATTTAAAAATATATCTTTTAAAGCCGCATTTTTAGATTACTTGTAGGGTGTAATAAAATTGATTGATTTTAACCATAACTATAGTTTCTAAAACTATTTCAGTATCTTGCTTTATTATTAACCTTTTATTATTTATTTAATATGTTATCTATTAATTTATTGCTGATATGTTTAGTTTACACAGTATTATTTTTAGAAAATTTATTTATTTATCTACTTATTTAGTATTATCATTTAACATAATTTTATTGTCTTTACCATGTAAGCTTAATTTATTAGGTACATTTTATATATTCGTGTAAAAATTAATGTTTTACCAATGTTGTATTTTATGCGCCTCTGAGGAGAAGTATGTTCTGGATATAGGGTGCTTTATAAATAAATAAAAATTATTATCATTATTACCTGAAAACAGCCTAAAATGCTAAAACTGACCATTGAAATATGCAGCCAATTGCTTTGGCCCTGACCGCACAGGAAATCTGGCATTGGTTCGACTGACGGCGCCTTTCCTTCCTCTTTTTACATCGACTGGTCTACAAGTAAAATACCAACATGTAGCAAGTTAAAGAGACATCGCAATGACTGGTCCTAAGCTTAATAGGGTCACTATGCTGGGTTTAGTTCCGTTTTCTGTTCCTCTCATTGAAAATGAAACATTTAGTCAACACAGCATTGTAGAGCTATATTAAAGGCAGAATGTCAATAAAATCTAGTAATGTTTACAGATCATTGCTTGGCATTATTTTGTGTTTAATGGTGTTAGACAAATAACTAAGACAGATATGGGAATGCAATTATGGTAGTCTGTATTGATGATGATACAGAGTCAGCCAACAATTCACTTGATCTATCGACAAATTTAAACAACATGTAATGTAGAAAGACAAAAACAAGATCACTTACTAAAACAATAGTACATTCCAAAAACGTTAACCAACTTTTTTTAATGCGTTTAGCATTGACTCTCACAACATTACACGTGTCATGGGGGCAATTCCACATTGGAGAGACCAGACTGCTAAATTTTTTATCTTGTTTGCAAGTGTAAAAGTTGTACCACTGATGTAAAACATACGTAAAATTTTGGCCCAAGTAAAAAAATTGTGCTGTCAGTTCACAATTGCTTTTCTATTGGAGTTAATTTGTTTAGCAATCAAACTAATGGGAGACAAGGGCCAGTAAAAAACCCTTCCATCCTACTTAGTGGTAAGATGGGAGGGGTTTCTGATGGCCCTTTTTTGTTAACTAATTTACTTTTGTTTTGGAGATTTTTTAAGTTCATGTTATGTGTATTTGATATTAAGAAAGCAATATGTACTACATAGGCCATATTTTGATAAGGATACATTGTCATCTATTTATTCTGTAATTCCGTTACCAAAAGAAGTACATAACATTTTCCTGAGAGCTAACAAGTGATCAAAATTAACAGTTACTTGACATTTTCTTATTAGACAGTAGACACACCCACAAATACCTGGTAGGTGAGATTACACAAATATGAGTGTCTTTTCTCATCTTGCGGGATTAATCTTGCAGTTTAAACACATTTTGAACTTCTGTGTCCATCAGTAAGAGTGAAGTTCACGGTGAACTACAACTTCACCTTTGATTACCTACCTGAAGATAGTTCCCTCCCCCTCCTCCCCCCACCACTGTACCCTCACGTGGGTCAGGTCGGGGGAGTTTGGGATCATCCATAGAACCTGGTTGACACAGAGTCGCAGATAGCACCGAAGCTGTCCGTCCACTTTTGGTGGGATACTCGTGCTTGCTTGGACATCTTCCTTGACCCATGAGTTAGCTGACAATACGAACATTTTAGTTACTGCTCCATGTCATCTAAGTATAATATTTAATACAGTATTAAAATATGCCTTTGAGCCTTGGGCTATATCCTACGGAACCAAGCTCACAGTGCATCAAGATAACGTTATATATATTATGATTATATTAATCATATATTATCACTTTTCCAGAAAATGTAAATAAGATAAACTGTTAATTTTTCTGATTCTGATTTGTTGTAGCGCAATACTCCTACTGGGGCATCATGAACTAGTATGGTTGGTTGGTTTCAGGATGGCTGGTTTCATGTTATCTGGAAATGGAATAAGAGTGTTTGTGCTTGGGAATGTGGGATTAGGGTGGGGTGGATGGGGAAAAGTATAGATCAGTGATTGGTATCTGGATGTGGAATAAGAGTGTTTGTGCTTGGGAATATGGGATTAGGGTGGGGTGGATGGGGGAAAAGTATAGATCAGTGATTGGGGAGGGTGGGGTGTGGTAGGAACAGGGTGTGGAGGGGGACACGGGTGGTGGGGTGTTGTCTATTGGAGGTGTCTGAAGGGTGCCATTGTCAGGTTAATATCCTGCAATGCACCCTTGAAGTTGTCAAGGTTGTTGTGGGTAAATACATTCTAATTTAATTAGGACTAGGTTTGCATGCAGCAACACACTTCTCACAACTATACTCAAAGCATACATAAAAAATAACTGTAAAATTTATAAATATAGATTTTTTCTTCAAAATGTGATGTATCTATTAATATGATGGGGTAATTATTAATAATTATATTAAAATTAGTTAAAATTAATATTTACTCGATCGGTCCACGACAATCTATAGTATAGACTATATTCGTCTTGATTCAACGATTGTGAAGCATCTGTCAGCTCTACTGACGATCAACTAAGGTTTATATGCAAAACAACTATCCGAGGAGTAGATATTCGCACATTTACAATATGTGGAGCAGTAAAGAAATACATAGTACGAAGGTACACTGATATAAAATGGACTCGCATCATCGCAGTCTGCCAACATGTTTCTACTTGTTTACTACAGGAATTGCACGAACCGCGACAGGAGGTAACGTGTAGTTATTCTGCAAATACCAACCTCTTTTCTTGAGCTTCTTTATAATCTTTGCCTTTTTCTTTCCTCCTACCTTAGACATTGCACCAAATATATATAATTATATAAACTGAGAACAAGTGTAATGCATTTATGTTAGGTCCATCGTTGTTTGAAGACTACGTTTTTCGCCGCCATACCTCTCTCTCGTTAAAGTCTCGTTTTTGTTCGAGAGTTGATAAGATTGCGAGGGGATTCCCCGAGACAACTAAAGGGGTCAGACCAAAATTATAATCGACGACTAGTTTTAGCCATCTTTACTTTCTTCGAATGGCAGCTAACTCTACATATAATCATCATTACTACGGGCCCTATCAAGGCCATATTTTCGGCCTTATAACGTAGTTTTACAACTAAATGTATGTAATTATAAATTAACATTGTGTTCATTTGCTGGATCTCGGCATAATTACAGGTTCTTACAGGTCCTTTTCTGGCTAGTATTAGGCATTCCTGCCTCTTGTGCCAGCTCTGTCTTGAGCATTGTTTTGAGACTGTGCGCATGCGTCTAAATAATTAAACAGACTGCGTTGCGCAAGTTTTAGACCTCCAAATAGTGCAGCTATTTATGGATTTGCCCGCACAATCTATGGAACTGTAAATTTGAAAATTATACCCAACTTCACGGTGGAACCCTAAGTGGCGCCACATGGTGGCCTGGCATTAGATCATCGTTTAGTTGGTGATGTTTTTCCCGCGAAAGTTATAATACTGTTGTGGTTTTTCACATTTGCCTGTAACATGAGTTTGTGGGTAGATAAATATCGTCCGACTACACTTCAGAAGTTAGATTATCACAAAGATCAAGCTGTGCATCTGAAGAAATTGGTAAGAATTGGTCCGCCGAATTATCTGGACACGGCGCAGCGTTTGCTTATAATTGCAGGCATGTAAAATACTATAATATCGCCCAGAGACAGCGATGAGGTCGAATTGGGGATTATTCTCGGCCAGCGTCATTACTGATGTAATAATCATGTTGTACATATCGAGGTGCCAAACACTTGGCGCAGTTTGAAAATGTCTTGGTCTTTGGTGTGGGAAGGGTGGTAGGCTACTGTATATACTATAGTATCGTGTACTGTATACATTATACAGGTTCTATCATAGCCTAGGGCTAGGCATAGCTCATGCCTCGGTTCAACTCAAAATGAAGTCAAGATGATGATGGGATTATAATGGGTTCCCGATTATAATTAGGATTATCATTGACATTATACAGATAGGTGTCGCTTATAACAAACTACATTTATGGGTACTAACTAGTTTGTTATAACCGTGAATTATTTCTGAGCGATTTGTATAAACATCCTTAGGGAGCTAGTTGGGTAAATTCTGCCAGAATGGCCAGGTTTTTAGAGATAGTACAGCTATGGTTTTACCATGCTAAATTTTGCCATTGAACTGTTTTGCTCCAGGTACAATGTGGAGACTTCCCCCACCTGTTAGTATATGGTCCCTCAGGGGCCGGGAAGAAGACCCGAATCATGTGTTTGTTGCGGGAACTGTATGGAGCCGGTGTGGAGAAATTACGCATCGAACACCAGACATTTACAACTCCATCGAAGAAGAAGATTGAAATATCCACCATCGCCAGCAACTACCACATTGAGGTCAACCCTAGGTATTATACCCCAATTTCTATGATGTCATATGCTCCACCCATATCTGAAAACCATGTTTAAAAATGCAGCTGTCAAAGATTGAAGATGCAAATGACTTCATGATAGCAGCAGGCTTGAAGGCCCTCTGAAGTTTTATAACTGTTTACACAGCAAGAAATACTGATAGAGTGTGACTGTTGCATAGACTAGAGGGATTAAACTTGGCCTTCACTGCTTTGAAGCCAGTTCTGCCAAGTTGCCACCTATATAGTATTCACCCATTTCAAGTAAGTGTTGGCTCTGGTGACTGCCTACAATATGCACACAATTTAGTCTGAACTAACTGGGTATGAAATACATCTTGGTGTATTAGCTGTACACTGTGTTTTACTTCAGCGAATTGTTCACTAAGCACCAAGCAGTACAGTGAATGAGAACGTGGATTTAAATATACTCTAATAAAGTCTACCAATTTATGTGGCATTGATAAATGACAATTGATTTTGTCTTTTATCCCAGTATGCTACTTAAATATGAAATGGACAATTTATGATTTTTTTTATGATATGAAAGTACAGTGTTTGATATTTTCAAATATCTGTATGCATGACTAACTAGCAAGTGATTGGTTCAGTTAGATTATATGGTGTTATTATATGTTATGTATATGTTGTGTGTGTATATATGTGTGTGTGTTAATTGAATGCTGATATATATATACATATATATATATATATATATATATATATATATATATATATACAGAAGAATTAGTCTCTTTATTGTATATATTTATGCATACAACTATAAAAGGTTGGGGTGAAAAATGTAATGTATATGTTTGTTCTATCCATAGACTGTATAATTAGTATCTTTGTTGCATATAATATTTTTGCATACAACCATAAAGTTTTTTGATGTAAAATGTAATAGTAATTACTTCTAATGTAATAGTAATTGTAACAGTAATAGGGCAATTTGAAATTGTAATAGTTTTAATACACAAACTAAGTAATAGTAACATATTACATTGCAATGTAATTTACCCCAGGCCTGGTAAACATACAAAACTATCAGCATATTGCAGAAATATATATACTATTTTAGTTGTGGATAGCTCAGTCTGATATATGCAATGTACATTGCATGTTTCAGTGAGGCTGGAATCCAAGACAGAGTTATCATTCAAGAATTACTGAAGACAGTTGCTCAAACGAACCAACTTGATACATCCACGCAGAAAGACTTCAAAGGTATGTCATCGTTTTACTTATGTACTACACCAATAATGTTATCCTTCAAATGACATGAAATTAATGACCGTCACTGTTGTGCATTTTGAAAAAAACTTAAGATGTTTTATCTAACAAACTTCATAAGAAATTACATTTGCAATGCAATATGACAATCAAGTTTAATTGTTTTTTGTTTGACCTAATTTTTAATTTGACCTTCAGTCATAGTGCTGACTGAGGTTGATCATCTGACCAAAGATGCCCAGCATGCATTGCGGCGTACCATGGAGAAGTACATGGCGACATGTCGCGTGATCTTGTGCTGCAATTCAACGAGTAAAGTCATCCCAGCCATCCGCAGTCGATGTCTCGGCATACGGGTGGCGGCCCCTAGTGTGGATGAAGTGAGTTACATGAATGTTGTGGTGATACCAGTTGTTTTTTGGTGCAGTTTCAAATGTTTTTTGCGCACTTGACACTCATAATGATTTAGTTCTTGGAAATATGTTTTTGATCGTGTTGAATATTGATATACCTTCCAGAGAGGTGGTCTTATAATGTCAGTATTTGTAATGTTTGTGTCATTTATATACGTGTGTAGATTAAAATCTGAAATTATAAAACAGAACCGACACCACTAAAAATACATGGGTATTCATCCATGGCTGATTGAGAGGTAAAACTATGAAACTTCAAGTAGTAATTAACTCCAATGGCGTTGACGGAAAGCATATGTTCAGACGGCCATGTTTCTGATTGCTTGACAGAGTTTGCTAGACAACCTGGATATTCAATTCCCAAAGCTGTTGAGTTGGTGTTGGAATAAAGAGTTTGGGATCAAGTGCAATGGCATGTTCATTGTGACTTGCTGTTTGTCCTAGATCTGCCAGATCCTTCAGCTGACATGTCGGAAGGAAGGACTCACAATTCCACGTGAGTTTGCGAAGAAGATTGCGACAAAGAGTGACCGCAATCTGCGCCGGGCGCTGCTGATGTGTGAGGCCTGCAAGGTTCAGCAGTAAGTGATGTGTCATGGTGGATATCCTAGTCTCGCAGCATTTAAATCCAGTAATTTTCATTGGTTGGTTGACACATTGCACGGTCAGTTTAAATAAAGATAAGTTAAAATATACACGTATATGAAGTAGTAAAATGTTTTGATTTAATATGCACTAAAAGGACAATTTAAACAAAATTATATAAATAATAAAAATGGCTGTATGCAATCATTTTACAGATACCCTTTCTCAGAAGACCAGGCTGTAGCACAGGCAGACTGGGAAGTCTACCTGAGGGAAACAGCCAACATGATTGGACAGGAACAGAGCCGGAAAAGGTTGGCATAGTGATGAAGCGAAATATAGTTGTCTGTCGATGGGTGATCTCAGTATTGAAATACAAAAATATGCTAATGTTGTTTCACATAGGACAGAAGTTGACTTCTTGGCTGGTGTTGTAAAGCCTTATACTGATGAAGTTATGGTGATAACTTTAAATACAGATGATTGATTGTATGAGTTTGTGTTACAGTGATCTAATGCCATCAGGATGATGACACCACTATCTAGAAACAAATGAAAAAAGTTTTTAAAAAATTCAGTTGTGGTGCATGAAATTAAAAAAAATTATATTAAGGGGTTGTTGGCTAATCCCTGAAGTTTGAGGCGAGAGAGACCACGATTGGTTCAGAAGATGGTAACTTATACACATTAGCACCTGTAGATAGAACATTAATTAGTATTAATTATTATTTCTCATTTCAGACTAGTTGAAGTGCGGGCAAGACTTTACGAGCTCCTCACCCACTGTATACCTCCAGAAGTTATCATGAGGGTAAATATTGCAATTTGCAGATATTAAGTATTGTGTCGAGCAGTAATTTACTCAGGATGTACATAATTATAGCAAACTGTGGTTAATATGGAACTACAAACTAGACCATTTGCTCAAGATAATATTATAGTTTTTAATTATGCAAGATTATTATTTGAACATCAAGTTTGTATTATGATGACTTTGATGTGAAATAAATTACTTACAGAAGGAAATTGGCTAAATCGGCAATATTATGCCAGTAGAAAAACCTTGTTGAAAAACAAATTTGGATGTGTAGAAAATTTTGATTGTAGTTGCAAATGATGCAAAACATTAAACAGTTTCTGTTTGTCACCCTTTATGATTATATCGTATGTGATCAGGAATTATCTGGTGGTTTGGATATGTTTGTTGCAGGCCTGGGATCAATTACATTACAGTGTAATCTGTTAATTTTGCTTAGCTGCTTTACTAGTAATATTACATGTTCAAATTGTACTATTACATTTGAAGCAATTACTATTACATTTGAAGCAATTACTATTACATTTGAAGCAATTACTATTACATTTGAAGTAAAAGTATGGGGTAATTTGGAAATTCAACTGAACTGTTCACTTGTTATATAAAAGTAATAAGTCACGTACAATTACATTGCTTCCTATTGCTATTACATTGCATTCAAATTCAACCTATTACTATTACTTCAGCATTTGTAATCGTTACCATTACACAATAAAAGGCCAAAGGACTGAGAAAAAGAGGGAAAAGAACATGAAAGAGATGGCATCATCAAAATCAACTTTTGTTGTTAACAGAGCGGCCTCAGCGGCATGTTCTAGACAGGAGGAAGTAGCAAAGGGTTAAATTAACCTGTGTATTGATCCAAATCAATAAATAAGGAATTATCAGGCTATCTATAACAGGTCATTTTAAATCTTATCAAGCAGAAACGGTTGGTTTAACCCTTATCTAACAGAAAAAGTCAGTAGTTTAATCCTTATTTAACAGAAAAGGTCACTTTAATCCTTATCTAACAGAAAAGGTCACTTTAATCCTTATCTAACAGAAAAGGTCAGTTTAATCCTTATTTAACAGAAAAGGTCACTTTAATCCTTATCTAACAGAAAAGGTCAGTTTAATCCTTATCTAACAGAAAAGGTCAGTTTAACCCTTATCTAACAGAAAAGGTCAGTTTAACCCTTATCTAACAGAAAAGGTCACTTTAATCCTTATCTAACAGAAAAGGTCAGTTTAATCCTTATTTAACAGAAAAGGTCAATTTATTCCTTATTTAACAGAAAAGGTCAGTTTAATCTTTATCTAACAGAAAAGGTCAGTTTAATCCTTATTTAACAGAAAAGGTCATTTTAATCCCAATCGAATAGAAAAAAATCGGTTTAACTTTTGTCTAATAGAAGAGGTCATTGAACTCTTGCCTAACAGAAAAGGTTGGTTTAATCCTTATCTAACACAAAAGGTTGGTTTAATCGATATCTTACAGAAACTAAATCGTCTTGTTCTCCCACACAGGTCCTCCTACAAGAGCTGGTGGCCAACTGTGATGGTCAGTTGAAGTCCGAGGTCACTCAGATAGCCGCATACTATGAGCACCGCCTACAGATGGGGCAGAAGGCCATCTACCATCTCGAGGCATTCGTTGCCAAGTTTATGAGCATCTACAAGAGATTCCTTGAAGAGGGACTTGAAGATTTGTTTTGAAGAGTTTGTTTCTTTCTCACAGACATTCAGAATACCCCGGAACTGCATTTAAAATTAAAGATATTATAATACACTTTTTGCTAATGTAATGTTTTTGTTTGTCTTGCCAAATCTTACTGGACATTAAAGGAGGGTTGTATCTTTGTAAAAATTGTAAAACCGTTACACAGTATAAACTGTAATGTATACTAGCACACTTACCGCCAGAATGTTTTTATAAAACATAAACAGCTTTTGAAGTCAATGTTGATCATAACAGATCCCTGAATAACGAACTAAGATCACTCTAAAAAAATGTCATAACAGAGCTCGTACTGTGTGACATGATTTTACGATAAAAACAGGTGACGTAGCTTCTGTAAAATAACAAAGTAAAATTACATTACAAAATGGGATTGGGTTGTGTTGGAGCATCCCCCCCAGATACTGTAACATGCAAAGTCAGAACTTGATAGAACGGATTGTCTTTTATGTACACATAAAATCAATAAAAAGCTTTCCTATACACAAGCACATGCGTAACATAGGAATATGGTGTGGAATATACATTGTAACACTTCTATATCGCCTGTATCAAGCTGCTTTTTGTGATTTTGATACTAGACTTGCCTGTTTTCTACATCTTGTACAGCACTAAGCAATGGCCGTTGGAATAGCACATTATAAATCTCACTATCTGAACCTTGAAAGTTCACGCACAGAGGCGCAACAAACAATATCATTAGTAATCATAAATAGGATAGGCAAGAGCATAGAACTGAAGAATATCGGACAAATGCATTGCGAGTTTTTTTAATGAAATATGGTTATAGTTTCAGAAGATTAAATTGCAATGAGAGTTGATTCAAGATTGTTGGCGCTGCCACAGAGAAAGCACTTGCCATATTGAGCTTAGTTTTGTGTAAAAAATTATCTCGAGATAGATGATCTAAGGGTTTTATGGATGGATGTCAGAAAAATATAGCAGATGGAAAGTTATGCAATGTGTTGCATTTAACAAATTGTATTTATTATATGTAATGTATTCAATCTTTTGGGACATTTATTGTCATCCTGTGCATGGCAGATACAACGGATACTAGGTGTCACTGTCACATGATTACTCAGGTATGTCGGCATTTTCCCACAAGAGCAAACAATTGTTTTTGTCATCACTTATTTATTCATTCTAGAATATTGTATATTCATCTTGAATTACATGCTTGCAACTGTTTGTTTAACAAACACATCTCAATCACAAAATGAGAGACAGGAAAGCATCACAATAAACAACTGTCTCCTGTAAGAGCCATCACCGTGAAATTGCACATAAAAGCGACAATCACTCTTAAAAAAATAGCACTGGATTTTATGCAGATATACATTTGTAGAATTTGTTTTATAGCAAAACAACATATGAATACAGTTTTATATCACACACATTCACCTACACAACTTACACATACATTCAAGAATTAACTTATCCATCCCACTGAAAATGAGACAATGCCCTCTTGAATACTTCGGCCATCAACCAACGGCAGTGCAGCTTCCAAGCTTTCAGTTCACATCACTGCATCGCAGCGACACAAATCAAGCAACTGTGTGTCACTTGATTCAGCTAGATTACAGAAACTACACTCCATGGCCACTTGTAGCGTTGATGCTCCTCATGAACCGGTTGCTATGGCGATATTTCCAAAGCTTCCACCTTCAAGATGAGTGTAACACAATTCCTGCTCCACATCATCGCTGTTTCGATTATCGCCATCACCGATGAAGAAACATGGAACTGTCTTTCCTCCATGCGTCGTTTTCGCCTTGATATTGTCTGTTTTTCTTGACTTTGTGACAAATGTTGTCGGCACAGTGAAGTATGATTCTGTGCTGTCAAACTCGGACGAGAAGCCGAATTCGATCAGATGCTGGCGAATGTAGTCTGATAACGATGGGGATGATGTGGAGCGCGCTTGACGGGAAACATTAACTTGGACATTGTTGTTTAGCTGTTCGCACAATCTTTGACACCGATGGTTGGCAGACAGTGTAGAGATCTGAAAAGTAATTGCTTGAATTAATTACTTCTTAAGGTTAGTTTATCATGCTATATTAGCACAATACAATGAGAATATTGTTAAGTTTGGTTTTAAATTTTTCTGTTGTTTAGTATACAATTATGGCACGGGATCTGTTACTTCCTCCGGACCAATGGGGGGAAGGGATTGTGTACTTACAAAGTCCTTTCTGAAAGACACAAGCATCGTGGAGTGAACGGAAAAGTTTCAAAATGGCAGTTTGCAATGAGATTCAAACCCTGATCGCCTTTACCCATAATGCATTGCTCAACATCTCCACACAATTAGCTCTGACTTTATTACAGTCCCAGTGTGAATACAGATCTGGGATTACAGTCCCTTATTGTTTATAGTCGGTCTTAATATATTTGTAAATCCAAATATTTTTCTGTACCAAGAACCCTATCAAGAGTCTGTTAAACACTGACCAGATCAATAGAGATAGTTTGCTTCATACACATTCAAATAAATCTTGCATTTATCTTACATTTTATTCAATTAACAGAATAACAAAATGAAGCCCATTTAAATTTAACAATTTAAAGATATAAATCGATATACAAAAATCAAAATGGCTAACCAACCTGAAGAAGCCAGCTCTTCATTTTCCAATTCAGCCTCTTTTGCCTCCTCATCCAGAAGCTGTCGCAGCCTGCGCACCTCAACCTCAGCTTCCTCATTGCCTCCTTGGACAGATGACTCGTATAACTGCAGAGCCAACTTGCGATCTCGCGGTAGACCTAGATGGGGAATTCATTATTAATATAAGGAGTGTGTTCATTCACCCCAACCTGCTAACAGGACCTGTAAATGACCAGATATTCATTCATATAGCTGAATAAAACATAAAAATTTGCTGCCAATTCACATACAATGTAGTGGAACCCCATCACTGTTCAACCAGATTAAAGATGGTACAGTAAAATAAAAAACGTACAATGCTGAATACTGCTAAACTCGTAACCATACCATTCCTAAATTTAGTGTTTGACATTGCTAGATTTTTGTGCAGCATTTTACTGGAAATTGTGCCTTAAAGATAAATATTATAATTATATACATGTTTGTGGCTGACCTCCCAGTCCGCGGGCATATAGTGATGCAAGACTGCATTCAGCCCCGGCGTGACCCCGTTGACTTGCCAGCGAGTACATCTCTGCAGCCTTAGCCAGGTCCCTCTCAACGCCCCACCCTCGTTCGTAGCAGATGCCCAGGTAATACTGTGCCATGCTGTCCTGTAGCACAAATTACACACAATTAAACAGGCATTCTGAAATTTGTAACACATAAATCACCTGTTTGTTTTTGATCCTGTTTAAAGCTATGTAGCTTGGTCACTAGATATATATTTTGGAATTGAAGAATAAAAATATAAATGTTGAGATATATATATATATTATATATATAATAGCAAAATATTTTTCTCTTCAAGAAAGCGGCTGTACAACTTACAAGAGGCTGAAACATTTCAACTTGAACATGGTAGCATTTCAATTTCATATGTATCATTTTACCTGGTAAAAAATTCCCAAGTAGTGGATAATTATAATATTAGTATTCTATTAAAAAAAAATTTGCTTAAAATTGTGTGTGAAAAACATTTCCAATCTGTTAACAAAATCTGAAGTATTTTCTCACGTTTTGTTCGGCTGCCCTCTCAAACCACCGACTCGCCTTTGTCCAGTCTCGGGTTTCCTCGGCCGTGTATAGCACCCCAAGCTGGGTCTGAGCCTGGCGGGAAACAGTCAACATTAGGGGCAATCTCAAAAGTGATTACTATTTATAACTATGCATTCAGACACCTAAATTGTTAACCTGAAAACAAACTACACAAAAAGCTTTTGGGTGTCATTAGTCACTATGTAGTTTTGATTTTGACCTGTAGACATGACCACTGTTTGAAATCATATATTACATACAATAAATTATTCTATAGATACTGTTTCACAATACTTACAGCCGCTACAATACGAGACATTTGTCAAGAGTTTGTTTTAATTTTCTTGCAGTCAGTTGACCTGTTTTACTTGTAATAATTATGTATCTAACTTACCTGTTTCAGCCCACCTTCTGCTGCTTCCTGCAGCAACCCCATCACCTGCTGGGGGTCGTTCTGTAACCCCCCTTGACCCTGCTGCTGCAGTACGGCCAGGTTGAATTTGGCCTTACTGTGCCCCGCTGTGGCGGCCATCTTATAATGGCAGATTGCCTACAATACCAGACATTTCTTTAGACCTCAGGACTGTTTCCACAAAACATTTAGTTGGCTGCTGACATCCGACTCATTTCGTTAAGTTTTGATACAATGGCACAACACTTACAGCTCCAGCTTTTCCTTCAGATTTCAGGATGTATACGCAGTCATCACATGATCAAGGTCATGTGACACAAGCTGAAGATAGGTGGGAGATCCCAGCCACTTCAAGACAGGTTTCATATATGAATATTTCGAGCAACTCTGATCTTTACCCAGAGTAAAAACAGTATTTAAAGCATCATCTATTCTAGAGTATCGTATATACTAAACCAACCAACCATGACCATTACCTTGCTTAGATCTGTCTTTGTTCCTTTTCCCTGTTCGTAACAGAGTGCCACGTTGTAATGCGCCTTGTCATAGCCGGCCTCTGCTGCCATGCACCACAGTTGAAATGCGTCACGGTAGCGGCCAGCCTTTGCAAGGAGTGTTGCTTCGCTATTTCGGGTCATGTTTGTGTACGTGCGTGTCAACTTGAGCCACTCCTCTGCCGCTTCAGCAAGGGCATCCTTTTCAACCTCCTTCGATTGGAGAGGTGTACTGCTTGATTTCTGGAAGCATCGCAAGACTTACGAATAACAATTCATTTTCTAAATGTTATTAATTCATATGGATGAAATTTTTTAATATTATTACAATTTACTTGCAGCAAAATAAAACTATCATTCATTATTAGGATAAACGCAGTGACCAAAAGTTGACTATCATCAAAGGAAAACATGTCTTACTTGTTGATGTCAAAATAAAATGCCATACCTTAATTAGTAGTCTTCTAGTTGTTACCAAGACAAACCACCTAAAGCTTTACAAGCAAAAAAATTAAAATGTCTATGAACCATTCAAAAACTTTCGCTCTATTTTAATCGATCTACCATTTCCACACTCCCAAACTATTCACATCGGGATTGCAATTTCACAGATAATCACACCTTATCGTCACATGACTTTGGCACTGACGTTTCCACTTTGCCAGATGCTTGCTGCCCATTGTCCAGAATGTTCCGGCGTGCGGTCAGTGTGGAGTCGTGGTTCATCGAGTGGGCGACGCGGTAGAGTTGCTGGCTCCATGTCTTGCGCTCCGAGTCTGGTTGCCATAGGTAACACAGGTTGAGTCCAAGAATCAACGTCGTGCTCTGTAAACCAGAATTATTTACATACAGAATTTGATGCTTATCAATATCATTCAGATTTTTTGTGGATTCAACTATATACTACACACTTAATAAAAGCCTAACACCATAATATTGTATTACCTAATAAGTTTGAAGTAAGTTAAAAACACAAATGTTAATGACAAAAAGGTTTTTTTATACAAAAGCCTAAATTCATAAAGTATAATTACTGTCATTATAATTTATATATATAATTTGTATAGAATACAACACATTTTACAATGAAATGACAGAAGTTTGTACATTCAACTGGGCTGTTCTACGTACCCATCCCATGGCTTCCACAAACCCAAACGGTTCCCGGAGGCCAGCCCAGAAGTCATGTCGGAAATCACGCTGCCATCTCTTCCAGTGCCGCTTGGTACCGTCATTGGTACCCGCATCTCCACAGAAACAACCTTTTGACCCGTCCTCTGCCTCCGTACCATCTGTATATGTCACTGACTGGTCATTTTCAGTGTCCTCAGCTACAACATCTCTACTGCTCGGAGGAATGGATGACCTTGTGTTGTTGACCTTGACCTGTATGATCCCTGTCACCTGATCTGTGGCTTGCTCAGCGGTTGGGTGACCTGTATATGTCTGTGTTGATCTAAGGTGGAAAAATTATATCAAGTCAGTATTTTGAAGGTGACTAACACAATGTGTAATTAGTTGGCCTACTAGTGATGCATGTGTTTTAAAATTATTTCAAAAATTCACAGAAAAAATATGTGTCTATTTGTTTGCATTATACAGTAAAATCACTTATTCCAGAATCACAATCAGTATCAATCAGTGATTAAGTTGTGGAATTGGAATCAATTTTGATGGAATAAAAATGTACTGGAATAGAGGAATCAGAACTGTTTTGAGTGGAATTGGAGTCAGAATTACTTACTGGAATATTTTTGTGACTTGTGACTAATATGTATTAATTGCCACAATTTTTTCTGTTCTCTCCTGTATGGTTTGTACGCTTCATAAAATATTGACAATTATGAATGGGTAACCGTTTATTAAAGCAAATAATAAACATATCTGGCACTACAACGAGACACCTTCCTACTGGGTCTAAAAAACAAAAATAATTGGTGGTTTTCCACCTCTAAACTTACCGAGATGCAAGTGTGTCTTTATTAATCGTTGTGACATTATTCAACACAGTTTCTGCGGTAACTGCCACCGGGCAATCTGGGATCTTTTCATCACTGGTGCGTGGCCATCGAGAGAATCTTGGGTAGTATTTCCTCATACATTTCCAAGGCAATCTGCAAACAGTGGAAACATATTATTTACAACAGCCCAAATATTCCATGAAACACTGAGGACTTCTCCGACCTAAACAAGTTTTACCTGGCTGATGCTATCTAACATATTAATATTAACTGTCATCGGCTCTGTGTTTTTTGTCAAAATTCTTGCTCCAGCCATTTTTCTTTGTGACAAAAATATTGCCAGATGACTACGGAAAAGTTGGTTAATGAAGAACTTAAGGATGGGACGCATCTGGAATTTCACTCGAATCGAATACTGAATCGAATATCCTCGAAATTTCCAATATCGAATATTGAAGCGAATACGAATATTCAGTGGCTTCAAATTTCATTAGAATATTGAACAGTGTCAAGATGTCTTGCCGGAATCAGGCAGAATGCGGTGTCATTCCATGGTCATGGGCACTAACCAGCGTGTGTCATGGGCACTAACCAGCGGTGTCATCCCATGGCCATGGGCACTAACCAGCGGTGTCATCCCATGGCCATGGGCACTAACCAGCGGTGTCATCCCGTGGCCATGGGCACTAACCAGCGGTGTCATCCCAGTGGCCATGGGCACTAACCAGCGGTGTCATCCCATGGCCATGGGCACTAACCAGCGGTGTCATCCCATGGCCATGGGCACTAACCAGCGGTGTCATCCCATGGCCATGGGCACTAACCAGCGGTGTCATCCCATGGCCATGGGCACTAACCAGCGGTGTCATCCCATGGCCATGGGCACTAACCAGCGGTGTCATCCCGTGGCCATGGGCACTAACCAGCGGTGTCATCCCATGGCCATGGGCACTAACCAGCGGTGTCATCCCGTGGCCATGGGCACTAACCAGCGGTGTCATCCCGTGGCCATGGGCACTAACCAGCGGTGTCATCCCGTGGCCATGGGCACTAACCAGCGGTGTCATCCCGTGGCCATGGGCACTAACCAGCGGTGTCATCCCGTGGCTCATGGGCACTAACCAGCGGTGTCATCCCGTGGCCATGGGCACTAACCAGCGGTGTCATCCCATGGCCATGGGCACTAACCAGCGGTGTCATCCCGTGGCCATGGGCACTAACCAGCGGTGTCATCCCATGGCCATGGGCACTAACCAGCGGTGTCATCCCAGTGGCTCGGGCACTAACCAGGGTGTCATCCCGTGGCCATGGGCACTAACCAGCGGTGTCATCCCATGGCCATGGGCACTAACCACGTGCGTGGGTCATTTTCCCATGGCCATGGGCACTAACCAGCGGTGTCATCCCATGGCCATGGGCACTAACCAGCGGTGTCATCCCATGGCCATGGGCACTAACCAGCGGTGTCATCCCATGGCCATGGGCACTAACCAGCGGTGTCATCCCATGGCCATGGGCACTAACCAGCGGTGTCATCCCATGGCCATGGGCACTAACCAGTGGTGTCATCCCATGGCCATGGGCACTAACCAGCGGTGTCATCCCATGGCCATGGGCACTAACCAGCGGTGTCATCCCATGGCCATGGGCACTAACCAGCGGTGTCATCCCATGGCCATGGGCACTAACCAGCGGTGTCATCCCTGGCCATGGGCACTAACCAGCGGTGTCATCCCGTGGCCATGGGCACTAACCAGCGGTGTCATCCCGTGGCCATGGGCACTAACCAGCGGTGTCATCCCATGGCCATGGGCACTAACCAGCGGTGTCATCCCATGGCCATGGGCACTAACCAGCGGTGTCATCCCGTGGCCATGGGCACTAACCAGCGGTGTCATCATCCATGGGCACTAACCAGTGTCATCCCCCATGGGCACTAACCAGCGGTGTCATCCCATGGCCATGGGCACTAACCAGCGGTGTCATCCCATGGCCATGGGCACTAACCAGCGGTGTCATCCCATGGCCATGGGCACTAACCAGTGGTGTCATCCCATGGCTATGTTTAATGTGATACTCATGTACACACAGGGTGTCATCCCATGGCCATGGGCACTAACCAGCGGTGTCATCCCATGGCCATGGGCACTAACCAGCGGTGTCATCCCTGGCCATGGGCACTAACCAGCGGTGTCATCCCATGGCATGGGCACTAACCAGTGGTGTCATCCAGGCGTCGGCTCATATGGGCACTAACCAGTGTTCATCCCATGGCCATGGGCACTAACCAAGCGGTGTCATCCCTGGCCATGGGCACTAACCAGCGGTGTCATAGCTCTAAGCGTGCCGCCTCATGGGCACTAACCAAGTTACTGGTGGCATACGCCAATGGCATGGGCACTAACCAGCTGGTGTCATCCCTGGCCATGGGCACTAACCAGCGGTGTCATCCCATGGCCATGGGCACTAACCAGGTGTCATCCCGTGGCCATGGGCACTAACCAGCGGTGTCATCCCATGGCCATGGGCACTAACCAATGCGTGTCATCCCATGGCCATGGGCACTAACCAGCGGTGTCATCCCATGGCCATGGGCACTAACCAGCGGTGTCATCCCGTGGCCATGGGCACTAACCAGCGGTGTCATCCCATGGCCATGGGCACTAACCAGCGGTGTCATCCCATGGCCATGGGCACTAACCAGCGGTGTCATCCCGTGGCCATGGGCACTAACAGCGGTGTCATCTGGGCAAAGCGTGGCCATGGGCACTAACCAGCGGTGTCATCCCATGGCCATGGGCACTAACCAGTGGTGTCATCCCATGGCCATGGGCACTAACCAGCGGTGTCATCCCATGGCATGGGCACTAACCAGTGGTGTCATCCCATGGCCATGGGCACTAACCAGAGGTGCTTCATCATCCACGTTATTGGCCATGGGCACTAACCTGGTCTAACAGCGGTGTCATCCCGTGGCCATGGGCACTAACCAGCGGTCATCCCTGGCATGGCATAACCAGCGTGTCATCGCACAATAAATTATTGGATGCACTAACCAGGATCCCTGCATGGGCACTAACCAGCGGTGTCATCCCGTGGCCATGGGCACTAACCAGCGGTGTCATCCCATGGCCATGGGCACTAACCAGCTGGTGTCATCCCATGGCAGAAAAATACATGGGCACTAACCAGCTGGTGTCATCCCATGGCCATGGGCACTAAAGCCAGTAATCTGAAAATGTCATCCCTGGCCATGGGCACTAACCAGCGGTGTCATCCCATGGATGCCCCTGCATCCCGGGCCATGGGCACTAACCAGCGGATGATAAACTATCCCATGGCCATGGGCACTAACCAGCGGTGTCATCCCATGGCCATGGGCACTAACCAGCGGTGTCATCCCATGGCCATGGGCACTAACCAGCGGTGTCATCCCATGGCCATGGGCACTAACCAGCGGTGTCATCCCATGGCCATGGGCACTAACCAGCGGTGTCATCCCATGGCCATGGGCACTAACCAGCGGTGTCATCCCATGGCCATGGGCACTAACCAGCGGTGTCATCCCATGGCCATGGGCACTAACCAGCGGTGTCATCCCGATGGCCATGGGCACGTTAAGCCAGCGTGTCATCCCTGGCCATGGGCACTAACCAGCGGTGTCATCCCATGGCCATGGGCACTAACCAGCGGTGTCATCCCTGGCCATGGGCACTAACCAGCGGTGTCATCCCATGGCCATGGGCACTAACCAGCGGTGTCATCCCTGGCTGGGATGTGTATCACCATGGGCACTAACCAGCGGTGTCATCTGGCCATGGGCACTAACCAGCTGATCGTGGCCATACTAACCAGCGGTGTCATCCCATGGCCATGGGCACTAACCAGCGGTGTCATCCCATGGCCATGGGCACTAACCAGCGGTGTCATCCCATGGCCATGGGCACTAACCAGCGGTGTCATCCCATGGCCATGGGCACTAACCAGCGGTGTCATCCCATGGCATGGCACAACCAGTCATCCCATGGCCATGGGCACTAACCAGCGGTGACTCCATCCCAGTGTGCTGCATAAAGGGCATCCTGCATACTAACCAGCGGTGTCATCCCATGGCCATGGGCACTAACCAGCGGTGTCATCCCATGGCCATGGCACTAACCAGCGGTGTCATCCCATGGCCATGGGCACTAACCAGCGGTGTCATCCCGTGGCTATGAAAACGATTCTTACAGCCATCAAACTTCTCCTCACACATCTTATGTTTAATTATATATGTACACACTAGGTTTCAAAATAATATCATTTAAATTCCTGTAAAGAATAAAATTAACAAAACAAACCTGCGCAAAACTCGACATGATCTGTGATGGCTACGCAGAGATCAGCGCTTACTGTAATACTGGTAATTTATCGCAGGCTTCGTTATATAAACTACCTTCAACATTTTTGGTTTATGCTAACCATAAAGTAACCATATACCTAATTAACTTTAGCTAACACCCCTCAACACAATTCAGATATTACGGTATCATAGCTCTAAGCGTAACTGCCGCCTACGGCAATGACACCAAGTTACCGGTGAGCTTTACGCCAAACATTGAAACATAAGCTACTATGCATATTATTTCAACTCACCTCTCATGTAGTTCACTAACAACACAAGTCTTGTTATCGTCATCACCCAGGCATGCCACCTGTGGCGCTGGTCGCACTAAAGCACTCCATTCCCAAGACCTTCCTTGAAAAGGCAATAACGACAAATATTAAAATGCTTGTAATTCAACATTACAAGGAATGCTTGACGTTACATATTTAGCAGTAACATCCCAGCAAACACGTAACGTTTATGTAACGTTAAGGGAACGTAAAGAAAACTTTGCAAAAAAAACGTTAGGAGAACGTTACCAGCTAAAGTTATCGTAACATAGAAATAACATTCTGCTAACCTGATTTTGTTAGCTGGGATACTGTATTGTTGGCAACGTTGATAAGTATAAAAACGACTGCAATGTAATTTTTATTGCCAAAGGTAGAGCTCATGAAGGAGACACATTAATAGTTATTTTCATCATAGAAAAGTGACCAGAACATAATGGTAATGACACTTCCTTTTTTAAATGTGCTCACCACATCTACATAAGTAGAGTTTTGGGTTTAGTTAATTAATTACCAATGACAGTTCAAAGAGGCCTGCTTCAATCATCCAGTTTCGTGGATGTGAAAGCAAACTGGTTAATCAATGACAATTAATGTTGTGCCTCATTCAACAAATACCAACATAAATTTGATTGCCAGATGACACAATAAATTATTATGATTTTTAGAATCAGGATGACACCTGACTTAACACATGATATACATGTATTAAAAGCGTGTCAGGTGACATTACAATTTTCTGTTTATCTCAAATGTTGTTTTTAACTTGGATCAACATTGGCCTGTGTGTTGTAAATTAAGGATGACAAGAAAAATACAGTTTGATATTGTAATAATTGTACTAGTCATTGGATGTAGTCTATGCGACGTCACATAAAGCATAAAAAGCCTTAGTAATCTGAAAATTCAATAATTCTTGACATTCTGGTTTGCCAGTTTTTTTTGTGAACTTTTGAATTTTTGTTATGACTTTATTATTGTCGTTTTGTTTTTAATTAAGATTTGTTGATGATGCATGCTTGGTGACAACAGTCATAATACAAGAATATTAAAAATAAAATATTAACTACTCTCATAACGAGGTAACTAAAACGATTATGTGGATTTCGCAGTCCACAAATTAGCGTTTATATAACGATCTCCGGTACGTCCGCTCCAGTACAGCCCTCCTTTGAAGTGTCAGCTTGAGTCTTGACCTTCATTGGCTTCAACGAGTTATCCTCCTAGTTTCACGTTTGCTCAAACCATTCGCTAATTTCACATACCTTTATGAAGACCTTGTAATAGTTTCCACATCGTGATGATACGCTTGCTTTGTCACATTTCGTGAAACTGTTTTTTCGCGGCCGCAATGGACCACAAAATCATACCAAAGCGACAATCGACCTTACCACAACGGGAATCCCCGTGTTGTACTCGGATGGTCGTGTCATGTTTATTTATAGCCTCAAAAGAGCCTAACATTCCAAAACGAAATATTTACAAATAACATGTTGGATGTTTATTAAAGCAGTCATACCTAACCTAGAGAGGTTTGACAAAACGAATGCGCGAGCTATCACTTTAATAACACTTTTAGAATATTTTAGAAAATTAATTATAGATCATCATTTTGTACAAGTAGCCGTGCAAGTGGTGCCATGCGGCGGACGAACAACCAGTGAGTATAATTATGAAACTATCTGACAGAGGGCGACACAAAAACCACGTGTTTTGTATCAACCAATAGGTGGTGTCGTGGCCCAATTACCGCCAAATTCAAAACACACGGTTTCGTGTCAAGTTATGCACTGTATTACAGGTAACACAATAATACGTCGTAATGATGATCATAGGTTTTAATGTCATGTATAATGTATGTATAACACATGGAAGATACTTATAGCATATCCTGGCCTCGTTTCAGATGTGTTGTCTTAAATATCAATAAAAGGCAGTTAATATCATTCCTGACGATGTCAATGATAAATATGTGAATCACACAATGATTTAGTCGGATTTATATTGATATGGCATGCCGCTTAACCAATTTAATCATTTCATGTAAACTGGTTCGATCCATCTGTTAATAATACAAATGTGGTTACTTAAATGCTTATCTACCTAATTAACTTTTTTCAGTTTAAAATTCCAGGAGAATGTCAAGCTCACCACTTTGCTTTTCCGGGGTCTTGACCTTGCCCTTGAGCATGGCCTAAACTAAAACTAAAAGGGATGTGCAGGTGCCACCCTAAAACAGCATAAGCGTATGTTAGACTTTGTAAAGATCTACTTGTGTACACACAAGCAGGGACGTTTCAAGACAACAAACCTTCAGAAGTGTGTTTTAACAATTTTTTTTATAATAAAATGTTCTATTATGTTGTGTATAATACTGGTGACAGCACTAGTTGTGTAGCCCAATATTTTATGCAGTTTAAAAAAAAATGAAGAAAAAGTATGTTGTAATATATCAATGTGCTAGATGTCTAACACTTCATTTATAGAAAATATGTGCGTATAAAATATGAAGATTGCAGCAAAATTGATATCTTGTCAGACACAAAATCAGGCTGCTGTGTAAACAGTAAAGCATTCTAATGACCAGAGTGTGTCACATGAATCAGTGCCACATAATGCAGTGTATTAAATTGGCTGAAAACATTAGTCAGGTAGAGTGAGATTTCAGTGACATGATATTTTACCTGGCACAAATTGCCAGGATATGAGCTAGTTTTAATTATTTGGATCACATTTCTTATATAATTTTTTGTGTTGTGGCAACTGTGACATATATTATACCACAAAATACACTTAGAATGGTCGGTGCATGTTAGGTAACTAAACACATTAAATTTAAACACATCCATTAAGTTGTGCCTGTGATTCGTGCTGCACTTTATATGCAAGAATCAAGCACTCACAACTGGTAGGGCAAGTGTCTCAGTAGGGACCTTCAACTGTAGCTTTATCTTCAGACCCATTCTCTTATCTTTTGGATGGGTAAAATCTGTTTGGGATGGGTAGGAAAAAACTAGGAATGCCACTGGATGGGTGCCATATTGGGTGATGGACGAGTAAAAGATCTTAAATCATATTGTCTTGTTGACTATGTTTGGAAAATTTATGTCAGACCTGTGCTTGTTGTTTATTTCAGGACGCAATACACTCCTCGACTTGTTTGTATGTATGACAGGCTTTTGACAGCATTATTGTCAGTTAACACGCATGTGTCTACCACAAAATATTTGGAATGACAAAAAAATTCCTGCATAAAACCCTGCTTCCAACTGCTCTGCTTGCTAGGTACTCTGAGTGCAGTCTAAACTGGTTCGCTTGCTAGTTCTGCAGATTGTGTTGTTCTTTATGGCAACTCTGGTAATCGTTGAGACTGTTGTAGCTGCATGATGCCATCACTGGCTCTCAGGGAAGTCTCAGCTAAACTCAAAGCTAACATCTCTTCCTGTAGTAGAATGTTATAATAATAATAATGACTTCTTTTGTGCCAATATCCTCGAAGATCAAGCTCAGAGGTCTGACAAAACCAAGGGATTATACATATTATGTGCCTGTCAAGATGTGCAGGTTCAACAAATGTGCCCAACAATCAAATAATCGGTGAATTTAAACTTGCAGTGAGATATGAGCAACAACAAAGTGATACCAGTGAAGGTGGCACTGCGATGTCGGCCAATGTCCCCACGGGAACTAGCCGATGGGTGCCAAATGTGCTTGCGCTTTGTGCCGGGGGAGTCGCAGGTGATCGTAGGCGTGGACAAAGCCTTCACATACGACTACGTCTTTGCACCAGACAGCGCACAGCAGGATGTGTACGAGGACGCTGTCTCCCATCTCGTCAAGGGAATCTTCAAAGGTATGGCTTCACAAATTACTATCTCTGAGGGAAAGGCAAGTATGACACATTTTTATGATTATGTTGTACACTGTAACTTATATTTTAATGTATCTAGTTTCTGTCTACATGTACCTGTAAACTTAAATGATAATATATCATTTTGTTTCTGTTAAAAATTTATAAAGCTATTGAAGATTGCACAATTGCTGCCAAAGTCAGATTATAATTGGTTCCTAGTTATTATTATGTCTATGGTGTATGTGACTACCTTAGATATATAATTATATATATATATATATGTCATTGTATCAATAGAAAATTATTGTTTTTCACCATTACTCTGTATTTGATTATGCATATTTCATATACTTGTGTCAAGAGGACATCAATTTTAATCAGTGTTTATGTTTAGATTAATTTATATATTTATATTTATATTTACGTATACAGTTTTACTAAAGGTTTTAATTTTATATTAATTTATATAATTTACATACCAAGTTTTAGTACTATACATTTTAAAAGCAGTGTTTAATTTAGTTTAAATTACTTTATATAATTTAATCTTAAAACAAAAAATTATATGATTTATATAATTTACATTTCTATTTATTTTATTAATATACATTAAGCATATTTCTTATGCAGCGCATCGATCCGCCATGTGGGAATTAGCGCTGTATAAAAACTATTATTATTATTAATGCACATGTTTATGTCATAGTTGTACTGATGATTGCATTATTACAATTAGAAACAATCATAGCACGAAAACATGAAATTGATGTGTCTCCGTCTGAATATTTGTAAACTATCCCACTGCCTTATTCAATTGTGCCTGCACTATTTGATGACCATCAGATGAATTAACAGTGGCAAACAGTTCTACTGGTTGTGTGTCCTGTTGTGAGCACAGACCTAACACTGAGAGACCACTGGCCCTTATGATTTCTGTTGTAGGATACAACGCTACCGTACTGGCGTATGGGCAGACAGGCAGCGGAAAGACACACTCGATGGGTGGCGGGTGGGGGGAACACTCAGGGACAGAGGACGAGGTTGGCATCATCCCCCGGGTCATCAAGGAGCTGTTTGACGGCATCGAGAATGCCAAGGACAATTTCAGTTTTGTCATCCGAGTGTCGTATCTCGAGGTGAATATCAAAACCTAACCTTGCATGCATTGGACAGAGCTGGGGTCAATTCCAGTCTTTCAATTCCAATTCCATTTCTTTGTGAATTGGCCCTGGCATTGGACCAGAGTGTCATCACATCCGGTTTCAGGTTCAATAGTGGTCAAACATTGGATATAGACAGTGGTGGATGTTTGTGTATGAACAATCTTCATCCATTAATTTCAGCATGGCTGAATACTTCCCAGAGAACTCACGATGGATGTCAGCAAAACAGGTGTGTCCGGGAGTAGTGTTTTCAGCAACTCTGTGGATTAGATTTAGATACTTTGAGAAATTACCTTTTTTGCAAGCCTTTGGCTAGTGTCTTCACACCACATTGCTCTAGTTCACTTAACTGTGCATATAAACAAGTGTCTGGCTGTTGTGTGTATTTCTGTACAAATAGGGATGTAATGTACTTGTACCGGTGGAGTACTGACCCTGTTTGTTTCTGGCCCCCTACAGCTGTACAAGGAGACGCTGGTTGACCTCCTGACCCCAAGGGCTGAACAGGAAGCAGACGGTGTAATCATCCGAGAAGACCCAAATGGTGGCATCAAGGTATCACATGTTTGTTGGATTATACACAGTTTTGGGGGTGAACTATGTAAACATTAAATTTTATCTTCACATAAAATGCTGTTTTAAAACATGAAATACACTTTTCTTGTTGGGTATGCATGTGTGAGTAACTTGCGGGTCGACTTCAGTAATCATTTTAATTTGTTTTAATATCTCTAGCTAAACAAATGAATCAGGATGTAGATGAAGTGTCACAAATGATAAACACATGCATGATAGCATCTTATTTCTGTAAAACAGAAATTTACAGAATATAAACATTATGTATGTTACTCCTAATACAAAAAAATACTACTTTGTTCCACACATCAAACATCTACAAGCCTATTTGTGTGTAGTTGACAGGGTTGTTTGTGTGTTGTTGATGGGGTTGTTTGTGTGTAGTTGACGGGGTTGTTTGTGTTTAGATGAAGGGGTTGTTTGTGTTTAGATGAAGGGGTTGTTTGTGTGTAGTTGACGTTGTTGTTTGTGTAGTTGACAGGGTTATTTGTGTGTAGTTGATGGGGTTGTTTGTGTGTAGTTGACGGGGTTGTTTGTGTATATTTGAAGGGGTTGTTTGTGTTTAGTTGACGGGGTTGTTTGTGTGTAGTTGATGGGATTGTTTGTGTGTAGTTGACGGGGTTGTTTGTGTATATTTGACGGGGTTGTTTGTGTTTAGTTGACAGGGTTGTTTGTGTGTAGTTGACAGGGTTGTTTGTGTGTAGCTGACAGGGTTGTTTGTGTGTAGTTGACAGGGTTGTTTGTGTGTAGTTGACAGGGTTGTTTGTGTGTAGTTGACAGGGTTGTTTGTGTGTAGTTGACAGGGTTGTTTGTGTATATTTGATGGGGTTGTTTGGGTGTATTTGATGGGGTTGTTTGGGTGTATTTGACGGGGTTGTTTGTGTTTAGTTGACGGGGTTGTTCGTGTGTAGTTGACAGGGTTATTTGTGTGTAGTTGACAGGGTTGTTTGTGTATATTTGACGGGGTTGTTTGTGTGTATTTGACAGGGTTGTTTGTATGTAGTTGACGGGGTTGTTTGTGTGTAGTTGACGGGGTTGTTTGTGTGTATTTGACGGGGTTGTTTGTGTGTAGTTGACGGGTTGTTTGTGTGTATTTGACGGGGTTGTTTGTGTGTAGTTGACGTGGTTGTTTGTGTGTATTTGACGTGGTTGTTTGTGTGTAGTTGACGGGGTTGTTTGTGTGTAGTTGACGTGGTTGTTTGTGTGTAGTTGACGGGGTTGTTTGTGTGTATTTGACGGGGTTGTTTGTGTGTAGTTGACAGGGTTGTTTGTGTGTAGTTGACGGGGTTGTTTGTGTGTATTGACGAGGTTGTTTGTGTGTAGTTGACATGGTTGTTTGTGTGTATTGACGTGGTTGTTTGTGTGTAGTTGACGGGGTTGTTTGTGTGTAGTTGACGGGGTTGTTTGTGTGTAGTTGACGGGGTTGTTTGTGTGTAGTTGACAGGGTTGTTTGTGTGTATTTGACGGGGTTGTTTGTGTGTATTTGATGGGGTTGTTTGGGTGTAGTTGACGGGGTTGTTTGTGTATAGTTGACGGGGTTGTTCGTGTGTAGTTGACAGGCAGGGTTATTTGTGTGTAGTTGACAGGGTTGTTTGTGTATATTTGACGGGGTTGTTTGTGTGTATTTGACAGGGTTGTTTGTATGTAGTTGACGGGGTTGTTTGTGTGTAGTTGATGGGGTTGTTTGTGTATATTTGACGGGGTTGTTTGTGTTTAGTTGACGGAGTTGTTTGTGTGTAGTTGACGTGGTTGTTTGTGTGTAGTTGACAGGGTTGTTTGTGTGTAGTTGACGGGGTTATTTGTGTGTATTTGACGTGGTTATTTGTGTGTAGTTGACGGGGTTGTTTGTGTGTAGTTGACGTGGTTGTTTGTGTGTAGTTGACGGGGTTGTTTGTGTGTAGTTGACGGGGTTGTTTGTGTGTATTTGACGTGGTTGTTTGTGTGTAGTTGACGGGGTTGTTTGTGTGTAGTTGACGGGGTTGTTTGTGTGTAGTTGATAGGGTTATTTGTGTGTAGTTGACAGGGTTATTTGTGTGTAGTTGACAGGGTTGTTTGTGTGTAGTTGACAGGGTTATTTGTGTGTAGTTGACAGGGTTATTTGTGTGTAGTTGACAGGGTTGTTTGTGTGTAGTTGACAGGGTCATTTGTGTGTAGTTGACAGGGTTGCTGGTGAAGGACGTCTCCGATGAGGCAGATCTGTTGTCGCTACTGGCGAAGGGGGCGTTGAGTCGAACAACCGGCGCCACTGCAATGAACAGTGTGTCGAGTCGTTCACACGCTATTTTTACAATCCACATTGAGCGAACCAGCAAGCTGGACAGGTGAGATGACAGGTGGAAACCCTTGTATATAATTGCATTTTGTTAGTTATGAAACAAGGTCTTGAAGTCTGGATTGTCTAAATGGCACTCTGGTCTACTCAGTCTAAATGGTGCTCTGGTCTACTCAGTCTAAATGGCGCTCTGGTCTACTCAGTCTAAATGGCGCTCTGGTCTACTCAGTCTAAATGGCGCTCTGGTCTACTCAGTCTAAATGGCGCTCTGGTCTACTCAGTCTAAATGGCGCTCTGGTCTACTCAGTCTAAATGGCGCTCTGGTCTACTCAGTCTAAATGGCGCTCTGGTCTACTCAGTCTAAATGGCGCTCTGGTCTACTCAGTCTAAATGGCGCTCTGGTCTACTCAGTCTAAATGGCGCTCTGGTCTACTCAGTCTAAATGGCGCTCTGGTCTACTCAGTCTAAATGGCGCTCTGGTCTACTCAGTCTAAATGGCGCTCTGGTCTACTCAGTCTAAATGGCGCTCTGGTCTACTCAGTCTAAATGGCGCTCTGGTCTACTCAGTCTAAATGGCGCTCTGGTCTACTCAGTCTAAATGGCGCTCTGGTCTACTCAGTCTAAATGGCGCTCTGGTCTACTCAGTCTAAATGGCGCTCTGGTCTACTCAGTCTAAATGGCGCTCTGGTCTACTCAGTCTAAATGGCGCTCTGGTCTACTCAGTCTAAATGGCGCTCTGGTCTACTCAGTCTAAATGGCGCTCTGGTCTACTCAGTCTAAATGGCGCTCTGGTCTATTCGGTCTAAATGGCGCTCTGGTCTACTCAGTCTAAATGGCGCTCTGGTCTACTCAGTCTAAATGGCGCTCTGGTCTACTCAGTCTAAATGGCGCTCTGGTCTACTCGTCTAAGAATGGCGCTCTGGTCTACTCAGTCTAAATGGCGCTCTGGTCTACTCA
Organism: Ridgeia piscesae; assembly: GCA_025642075.2. Classification (NCBI taxonomy): domain Eukaryota; kingdom Metazoa; phylum Annelida; class Polychaeta; order Sabellida; family Siboglinidae; genus Ridgeia; species Ridgeia piscesae. Next base: position 362,864 of record JAODUO010000643.1, read on the forward strand.
GTCTAAATGGCGCTCTGGTCTACTCAGTCTAAATGGCGCTCTGGTCTACTCAGTCTAAATGGCGCTCTGGTCTACTCAGTCTAAATGGCGCTCTGGTCTACTCAGTCTAAATGGCGCTCTGGTCTACTCAGTCTAAATGGCGCTCTGGTCTACTCAGTCTAAATGGCGCTCTGGTCTACTCAGTCTAAATGGCGCTCTGGTCTACTCAGTCTAAATGGCGCTCTGTCTCTCGTCTAAATGGGCTCTGGTCTACTCAGTCTAAATGGCGCTCTGGTCTACTCAGTCTAAATGGCGCTCTGGTCTACTCAGTCTAAATGGCGCTCTGGTCTACTCAGTCTAAATGGCGCTCTGGTCTACTCAGTCTAAATGGCGCTCTGGTCTACTCAGTCTAAATGGCGCTCTGGTCTACTCGTCTAAATGGCGCTCTGGTCTACTCAGTCTAAATGGCGCTCTGGTCTACTCAGTCTAAATGGCGCTCTGGTCTACTCAGTCTAAATGGCGCTCTGGTCTACTCAGTCTAAATGGCGCTCTGGTCTACTCAGTCTAAATGGCGCTCTGGTCTACTCAGTCTAAATGGCGCTCTGGTCTACTCAGTCTAAATGGCGCTCTGGTCTACTCAGTCTAAATGGCGCTCTGGTCTACTCAGTCTAAATGGCGCTCTGGTCTACTCAGTCTAAATGGCGCTCTGGTCTACTCACTCAGTCTAAATGGCGCTCTGGTCTACTCAGTCTAAATGGCGCTCTGGTCTACTCAGTCTAAATGGCGCTCTGGTCTACTCAGTCTAAATGGCGCTCTGGTCTACTCAGTCTAAATGGCGCTCTGGTCTACTCAGTCTAAATGGCGCTCTGGTCTACTCAGTCTAAATGGCGCTCTGGTCTACTCAGTCTAAATGGCGCTCTGGTCTACTCAGTCTAAATGGCGCTCTGGTCTACTCAGTCTAAATGGCGCTCTGGTCTACTCAGTCTAAATGGCGCTCTGGTCTACTCAGTCTAAATGGCGCTCTGGTCTACTCAGTCTAAATGGCGCTCTGGTCTACTCAGTCTAAATGGCGCTCTGGTCTACTCAGTCTAAATGGCGCTCTGGTCTACTCAGTCTAAATGGCGCTCTGGTCTACTCAGTCTAAATGGCGCTCTGGTCTACTCAGTCTAAATGGCGCTCTGGTCTATCTCAGTCTAAATGGCGCTCTGGTCTACTCAGTCTAAATGGCGCTCTGGTCTACTCAGTCTAAATGGCGCTCTGGTCTACTCAGTCTAAATGGCGCTCTGGTCTACTCAGTCTAAATGGCGCTCTGGTCTACTCAGTCTAAATGGCGCTCTGGTCTACTCAGTCTAAATGGCGCTCTGGTCTACTCAGTCTAAATGGCGCTCTGGTCTACTCAGTCTAAATGGCGCTCTGGTCTACTCGTCTAAATGGCGCTCTGGTCTACTCGGTCTAAATGGCCTCTGGTCTACTCGTCTAAATGGCGCTCTGGTCTACTCAGTCTAAATGGCGCTCTGGTCTACTCAGTCTAAATGGCGCTCTGGTCTACTCAGTCTAAATGGCGCTCTGGTCTACTCAGTCTAAATGGCGCTCTGGTCTACTCAGTCTAAATGGCGCTCTGGTCTACTCAGTCTAAATGGCGCTCTGGTCTACTCAGTCTAAATGGCGCTCTGGTCTACTCAGTCTAAATGGCGCTCTGGTCTACTCAGTCTAAATGGCGCTCTGGTCTACTCAGTCTAAATGGCGCTCTGGTCTACTCAGTCTAAATGGCGCTCTGGTCTACTCAGTCTAAATGGCGCTCTGGTCTACTCGGTCTAAATGGCGCTCTGGTCTACTCAGTCTAAATGGCGCTCTGGTCTACTCGGTCTAAATGGTGCTCTGGTCTACTCGGTCTAAATGGTGCTCTGGTCTACTCGGTCTAAATGGGCTCTGGTCTACTCAGTCTAAATGGTGCTCTGGTCTACTCGGTCTAAATGGGCTCTGGTCTACTCGGTCTAAATGGTGCTCTGTCTAATCAGTCTAAATGGCGCTCTGGTCTACTCAAGATCTATATTGGAGCTCTGGTCTACTACTCAGTCTAAATGGCGCTCTGGTCTTCTCAGTCTAAATGGCGCTCTGGTCTACTCAGTCTAAATGGCGCTCTGTCTACTTGTCTAAATGGCGCTCTGAACTACCATTATAATGGTCTCTGGTCTATTATAGTCTAAATGGCGCACTGGTTCTACTCAGTCTAAATGGTCTCTGGTATAATGTCTCAAATTGGCGCTCTGGTACTCAGTTCAATGGCGCTCTGTCAATTACTCAAGATTCTAAATGGCGCTCTGGTCATCAGTTAACTGGTGCCTGGTTACTCAGTTCTAAATGGCGCTTGTCTACTCGTTAAATGCGTTCTCAACAAGTTCAAACTGGCGCCTGGTCAGGTCAGCGGAAATGGGCTCTGGTTCCCAGTCTTCAAAAGGCGCTCTGAGTCTAAAATCAATTAATGCTCTGGTCTACTCAGTCTAAATGGCGCTCTGGTCTACTCAGTCTAAATGGCGCTCTGGTCTACTCAGTCTAAATGGTGCTCTGGTCTACTCAGTCTAAATGGCGCTCTGGTCTACTCAGTCTAAATGGTGCTCTGGTCTACTCAGCCTGCAACAGTCATAATTATTACTTGATATACAAATGTGTAAACCCACAAAAATTACAGTGATTAAACAAATAAATACCAATAAATAATTAATCTCAAAAGAATTGATATTTGTTTTACTGTCTATATGAGGACCAAAAAAAAAATGCGAAGATAAAATTGTCTTCCGTCACACATGCTTTCCCACCTTTGATTGCCACTCTTCTTAATTTGTTTAGAAATTAATAACTATTCTATTATATTAATGGAAAATCATATTACTAGGTAATGATATAGATATTGTCATATGACGTACAAACAGAAATTTATTCATATCAACTGTGATCAAAATAGTACATTTGTAATAATGGAAATTTATACTAAACATTGATTGGTATATGCTGATGCAATTAGGCCTCCATGACAATTACATAAAGATATCTCAATGTCTAAGCAAGTAATACTGATGTCACAGTACCTGGGTTGACCAATGGAAGTTTTACCCTTGAGTTTTGTCACGCTTTGTTACTGTCTGTTGTTTTAGCAACGATTTCATCAAGGCCAAGTTCCACCTGGTAGACCTGGCAGGGTCAGAGCGAGCAAAGAGGACTCAGGCCCAGGGTGATCGCTTCAAGGAAGGTCTGTCGACAGTGAAGCTAAAACATCAATTATATCTTTGTGTTTTAATATCTAAATAACAAGTATCTCTTAATTCGTGTGCAATTTGAATGTTGTTTTGTGAAAACATTGTTATTACTCACTAGATACCATTTCCAATTTATACTTGTTTTATTGCATAACGCATTGTATATATTAACTGAATTAACAGTATATGCATGTAAGTGGGGTAGACGTAATGTCAACACCCACGACGATAAGGACACAGTAAACACAATGTAACGTACCCATCCATGACTTGTGTACATCACCACCCTCTGATCACATACATCACCACCCTCTGATCACGTACATCAATTTAAAACATTCACCACGCATGTATATATTTAAATGTTAAAATACCATCTGAATGGTTTGACGTAATTTAACCCCCCACACGATCACGTAAAAAATTTAAAGTACCCTCCTGATTCGTACATCACCACCCTCTGATCACATACATCACCACCCTCTGATCACGTACATCACCACCCTCTGATCACATACATCACCACCCCTGATCACGTACATCACCACCCTCTGATCACGTACATCACCACCCTCTGATCACGTACATCACCACCCTCTGATCACATACATCACCACCCTCTGATCACGTACATCACCACCCTCTGATCACGTACATCACCACCCTCTGATCACGTACATCACCACCCTCTGATCACGTACATCACCACCCTCTGATCACGTACATCACCACCCTCTGATCACTTACATCACCACCCTCTGATCACGTACATCACCACCCTCTGATCACGTACATCACCACCCTCTGATCACGTACATCATCACCCTCTGATCACGTACATCACCACTTTGTGATCATGTTCCTTTGCTGTATAGGAGTCAACATCAACCTGGGGTTGCTCGCCCTTGGAAATGTGATCAGTGCCCTTGGTGATGAATCACAAAAGCGAAACCACATTCCCTACCGTGACTCTAAACTCACCCGCCTGTTGCAAGGTAACTACTGGACCACACACATTTTAACAATAATTTGTACTATAAATATGACAAGATCTCAGAATGCCCATGAACACATTTCAGGCATGTATACTGTTTTTAAAATGCTAAAAATACACTAATACCCGATAGCACCACCATGCGGATAATTTGCAGGTATTATTTATATGTTGACATCATATTTTGGTTTTGTTTGCAAAGTTGGGCGTGTTGTTATTATTGCATAAACCTTTCAAACAGCACAGACAATTGGTGGAAACAATGTTTAATTCATCATCACGTTAGCATCTGTAATCATGATGAATGGTCAAAACAACGAACTGAGGCGTGTTGATGTCCAACTTCACATTAGATCGCAGATAAACACATGTATTGCTAAATGAATTTGAATCGGTGACGAGTGAAAATTAAACAGCGACAGGGGCACTTTTAAAAACGTGTTGTCTACTCTGGTGAATCATATCACCCTGGTCAGACATCTGAAATAATAACTGCTGGTGTCACAGACTCGTTGGGAGGCAACAGTCTCACTGTGATGATTGCGTGTGTGAGTCCGGCCGACTCAAACATGGAAGAGACTCTGAGCACAATGCGGTACGCGGACCGCGCCCGCAAGATCAAGAACAAACCCATCATCAACCGTGACCCACAGGCTGCAGAGATACTGCGGCTGAAACAGCTGGTGTGTACACAGCGTCATCGTCAGTATTCTCATAGAAAATATATTTGCAGATTGTACTTGAATCAGGAGATGGTGGCATAAGTAATCGGGTGACTGTGAGGTGGTGGTGGCATAGTAGCAAAAGTAATCGGGTGAGGTGGTGGCATAATAGCGTAAGTACTTGAATGAGGTATTGGCATAGTAGCGAAAGTAATCGGATGAAGTGGTGGCATAGTAGCATAAGTAATCCTGTGAAGTGGTGGTATAGTAGCATGAGTAATCGGGTGAGGTGGTGGCATAGTAGCATAAGTAATTGGGTGAAGTGGTGGCATGGTAGCATAAGTAATTGGGTGAAGTGGTGGCATGGTAGCATAAGTAATTGGGTGAAGTGGTGGCATAGTAGCATAAGTAATTGGGTGAAGTGGTGGCATAGTAGCATAAGTAATTGGGTGAAGTGGTGGCATGGTAGCATAAGTAATTGGGTGAAGTGGTGGCATAGTAGCATAAGTAATTGGGTGAAGTGGTGGCATGGTAGCATAAGTAATTGGGTGAAGTGGTGGCATAGTAGCATAAGTAATTGGGTGAAGTGGTGGCATGGTAGCATAAGTAATTGGGTGAAGTGGTGGCATGGTAGCATAAGTAATCAGGCAGTGGTGATTATATAGGTTACTCTGACACCCTCGTGTTACAGTTACACTCGTTGCAGGTTACCCAGAAATCTTTGATTTTCAATTACTTGTGTAGATAATTAACTTCAAATTGTATGTGTTCCACCAATGTTCAGCTCAGGCATTCCTTTGCACTATTTGGCACAGAAAGCAATGATAAACTTGTGAAATTTTTAAACTTAAAAAAAATTATTGTTGGAAAATAGGGTCTCGTATAATTTGTTTGAAAAATATCCCCCAAACACAGGCAAACCATGAAGGATAACAAGTAAATATATCCGTTTGGAAACTCACCATTTGAGATCTTGCTCTGTTTCCACAGGTTCAGTCGTTGCAGAGTGGGGGCGCCACTATCGGCAGCAGCAACAACGGGTGAGTGGTTGTTGTTTATGGTTGTTGTTTATGCTGAATAGATGATAAATAATAGCAGTTTCTATGTTGCTCTGAATTTGTGTACCCTAAAATCCTTTGTACCATATTGTTCCTATAAAAATCATCATAACTTTGCTGATATTTGTCATAAAGATATCAGCGATGCATCATTTTAATGCTAAATGAATGTTTATTTTTAATAAAATTATAATATATATATATATCACATACAATTTTTTTGGAATGTTACTACCTGGACATCAACCAAATAATGTAAACAAATTCATCTTGCCAAATATTGACTGCATTTCCTAGTTAGACTAATGTGGCATTAAATGTTAACTGCCAAATAATTTTGTAAAATTTATTTCCAACACACGGCTGCTCACAATTGAACTCATCTTTGTCTGATTCAGTGACTTTGAAGACACACGGAAACTCAGGGAGAGGATCACAAGTCTGATGGTATGTATGGCATGTTTGATCTAAAACATGAATTATTTTATTTATATTTACATGCATTACTTTCCAACTATGATTTTGGTTCACTCGTGCAGTAACTGTTTTTTATTTTTGATCTGCATAAAATATTGTTCTATTCATTTGAAAATACAGTCGTGGGGTATAAATAGTGCACATGTCTAACAGATATGCAGGATCATTTTTTTACGTATCCAAAATGTCCTGGTAGATATATGTGTACCTGCTTTTTTACATCTTGCCCAAACATTAATGAATAGAGTTTATAAAAAAAGGCTTCTAAAATCTCCATCTCCCCACTGACATTTATATCCATCAAACATTTACTTTGTCCGTCCAAAAGACAGTCTGTAGCTATTGCCATGAATATTGTCATTCTAGTTCAGTTTGTTATTAAAAGAGGGCTCTCTTGTTAGCGACATGTTGTCTTAATGGGAGTCTCCTTGACCTATATGTAATTATTTATTATGTTAAATATATTAATATGTACATTTGTGGTCAAAAATAAATCTGTCTCTCCGTTCGTCTGTCTGTCTGTCTGTCTGTCTGTCTGTCTGTCTGTCTGTCTGTCTGTCTGTCTGTCTGTCTGTCTGTCTGTCTGTCTGTCTGTCTGTCTGTCTGTCTGTCTGTCTGTCTGTCTGTCTGTCTGTCTGTCTGTCTGTCTGTCTGTCTGTCTGTCTGTCTGTCTGTCTGTCTGTCTGTCTGTCTGTCTGTCTGTCTGTCTGTCTGTCTGTCTGTCTGTCTGTCTGTCAGTCTGTCTGTCTGTCATGCTGTCTGTCTGTCTGTCTGTCTGTCTGTCAGTCTGTCTGTCTGTCTGTCTGTCTGTCTGTCTGTCTGTCTGTCACTGTCTGTCTGTCTGTCTGTCTGTCTGTCATGCTCTGTCTGTCATGCTCTGTCTGTCAGTCTGTCTGTCTGTCAGTGTGTCTGTCTGTCAGTCTGTCTGTCTGTCTGTCTGTCTGTCTGTCTGCTGCTGTCTGTCTGTCTGTCTGTCTGTCTGTCTGTCTGTGCTGTCTGTCTGTCTGTCTGTCTGTCTGTCAGTGCTGTCTGTCTGTCTTGTCTGTCTGTCTGTCTGTCTGTCTGTCTGTCTTCAGTGCTGTCTGTCAGTCTGTCTGTCTGTATGCTGTCTGTCATGCTTCTGTCTGTCTGTCTGTCTGTCTGTCTGTCTGTCTGTCTGTCTGTCTGTCTGTCTGTCTGTCTGTCTGTCTGTCTGTCTGTCATGCTGTCTGTCTGTCTGTCTGTCTGTCTGTCTGTCAGTCTGTCTGTCAGTCTGTCTGTCAGTCTGTCTGTCAGTCTGTCTGTCAGTGCTGTCTGTCAGTCTGTCTGTCAGTCTGTCTGTCAGTCTGTCTGTCAGTCTGTCTGTCAGTGCTGTCTGTCAGTACTGTGTGTGTAATTATGTGAGTAGCACAGTGACTAGAGCTTCAGACCCTTCGACTAAGAGAAGTCGGGTTCAAATCCTCTTCTGCTATATCAAACCTTGGGCATCTCCTTACTCTGTATGTTTGACTGAGCAGATATGCGTGGGAATATGACGTAAAGCACCTTGAGCAATCCCGAGGACTGCGATGTGTAGGAACTTAACTTTACCCGTTATGCATTTTCAGGATGACTTGGCTCAAATTACAGGTGTGGATTTAAGTAAGGTTTATTCTTACAACAAATGGCAGAGAAGAAAGTTGGGATTTATGTCAAAAGTTGGGGTGCGGCTTTAATTACGGGTTTGGCTACAAATACAGTATTTACGGTAATCTTTATATGTGTGTGTGTTTATTTATTTCCAGGAGGAGAACTTGAGACTGTCCCGTGAGCTCCACGACTCCGTGGACCAGAGTACCCACATGTGTGAGAGACTGATTGTGGCGGAGACCGCGAGAGACAGTCTCAAGGAGAAGCTGGAGAGACTGAGAGAGAAGACGGGTCTCAGTCTCACGATGATGCTCAACAGGACCGAGCCCGGGGAGGAGGGAGAGGATAGGGAGGGGGAAGGAGGGAAGAGCCGGGCTGAACACGTCAGTCTCCTACAGGAGTTGTGTGAGGAGATGGAAGATATTGGGGTGAGTAGTCGCGGGGAAAACACATGACGGAAGGGGGGAAATTCTCCGAAATCGCTCCTTTTTTGGCGGTTGTATAAGCAGGGTAATATCTTTTTGGGGATTTTTTAAAAATTATATTAATTTGACGGGAAAGGGTGTGTGGTGGAAGAACAATTTATCTCATCCTTATTTGCTCCTTTTTTGGTCATTGGATAAGGAGTGTAACAACATCTTTGAGGAGTTTTTATTGATTTATTAATTACTGTAATTTAAAATTAATATTAAAAGGTGTTGTTGAGAACTTAATCCTGTTTCAGTGGTATTACCAGTTAACTTGTCTTGAAACTGGTTGTGTTGTGTAGATTTGAACATGGTGCCGTTGTTGTTACTCGGGAACATTGTTTTACGCTTACTAAAGTAACTAAACATAATGTGGAATTAAAAAACAAAGATTATTTTAAAGTTCACTTTTTAAAAACTTATTGAGTGATGTTTTCATTGCAACAGAAACAGAACGATGTCGCACTGTCAGACATTCTCGAGGAAGAACTCCTGCACGGTGCTTCGACCACACCAGGTGGCAGCAGCAGTGATGCACTGCTCTCACCAGAGGGCACTCCCGACTCGGCGCTGCAGGACCACGCCTTGAGGCAGGCTAAGTTGTCGCGAGAGCTGCAGGGACTCAATGAGATGCTTGAGAAGAAGGAGAGACTGGCCAGTCAGATGCTCCAGAACGATGACCAGATGAACACCATGAGGCTACAGTATGAGGTATGTGTCATCTAGTGTCGACATGTCATGGCGTCAGTGTCATCAAGTGGTTGAACCAGCATGCAATTGGTATCATGCTGACATACCATGAGTACAGCGTCGTACAGTGTCATATAATGTTGGCAAGTCTTGAGGGCACTGGTATCTAATGTTGACATGTCATCAGGGATGTGGTATCTAATGTTGACATGTCATCAGGGATGTGTTATCTAATGTTGACATGTCATCAGGGATGGTCATATAATGTTGACATGTCATCAGGGATGGTATCTAATGTTGACATGTCATCAGGGTTGAGTCATCTAATGTTGACATGTCATCAGGGATGTGTTATCTAATGTTGACATGTCATCAGGGATGTGTCATCTAATGTTGACATGTCATCAGGGATGTGTCATCTAATGTTGACATGTCATCAGGGATGTGTTATCTAATGGTGACATGTCATCAGGGATGTGTCATCTAATGTTGACATGTCATCAGGGATGTGTCATCTAATGTTGACATGTCATCAGGGATGTGTCATCTAATGTTGACATGTCATCAGGATGTGTATCTAATGGTGACATGTCATCAGGATGTTTATTGATGTGACATTCATAGGGCAGGTATACGCATGCACGCGCGCACACACACACACACACACACACACACACACACACACACACACAAAATGTACTTTATTGATATGACATATCATTAAGTCACAGTATACGCATGCACGCCGCAGCACACACGCACACACACACACACACACACACACACACACACACACACACACACACACACACACACACACACACACACACACACTGATGTGTCAGCCAGTTAGTCACTTTGGTGGTCTCCTGGGATGCCTGGCTGTGTCACAATCAGTCTGATGGTGTCATTGTGTTTACAGAAGACAATGAAGGACCTGGAGAAAGAGGTACAACAACTTCACAAGGAAAGAGATGACCTTGTGTCAGCACTCAATGTCACCAAGTCCAACCCCGCCCTCTCCAAGTAAGAATATCAGATTTTTCGTATAGATATTTTGGACCCAGCATGAACACGGCCATGTTGGGTTGTGGTGCTAACTGGATGTGTTCGCTTGTGATAGGTCGGAATATTGGCGCGAGAAACATACAGGAGATTGGTGCACCATACAGACTCCCAAATTGTGTACGCATACTCCCAAATTTAAATGGCGGACTTTATTTGTTTTTTTAAATACCACAAATTATGGAACGTATGGCAAGTTATAATATGGATTGCGATTGAACATCTGCCAATACGTGTGTTGTAGAGTGAGTGAACACATCTGCCAATATGTGTGTTGTAGAGTGAGTGAACACATCTGCCAATACGTGTGTTGTAGAGTGAGTGAACACATCTGCCAATATGTGTGTTGTAGAGTGAGTGAACACATCTGCCAATATGTGTGTTGTAGAGTGAGTGAACACATCTGCCTATGTGGGTGTTGTTGAGTGAGTGAACACATCTGCCAATATGTGTGTTGTAGAGTGAGTGAACACATCTGCCAATACGTGTGTTGTAGAGTGAGTGAACACATCTGCCAATATGTGTGTTGTAGAGTGAGTGAACACATCTGCCAATACGTGTGTTGTAGAGTGAGTGAACACATCTGTCAATATGTGTGTTGTAGAGTGAGTGAACAGCGACGGAAACGAGTGCAGGAGTTGGGTGGTCAGATCACGGACATGAAGAGGAAGATCTTGGAGCAGGGCAAGATGCTCAAAGTGAAGGAGCTCTCTGTGAAACAGTGCGATAAACTCAACCAGGAGATTCAGGTGTGTGTCAGTGCTGTTGTGATGCTGGTGCCCAGAGCATTTTCGATGTTCATACAGTGTTTTCTCGAAATCAGGATCGCTGACATACGACTCATTTCGTCACATTTGTCAATTAATTTGTCTTATTTCTTACTCTGTCTATCAGTGTCTGTCACCTCACTCACCTGTCTGTCTGTCACATGTCTGTCTGTCTGTCACCCATCAGGCGATGAAGCGGCAGCGAGTGAAACTGATGAAGCAGATGAAGGAAGACTCAGACAACTTCAGACGCTGGAAACTGACCAAGGAGAAGGAAGTGGCCCAGCTGAAGGCCAAGGTCAGTGCACATGCTCACTCAACACATCTCTTTGATGAATTAGTCATGCTTTGTTCTACTTAAAGTTATTATTTTTTATTCAAAGGTCACAACCCGAAGAAGGTGTTGTGACAAAGAAAAAATATTTGACACTCGAAAGTTATAATATATGTAGTTTATACTTGATATGTGTTTACTAAAAAAAGCCTTTTAACAAATAAGTAATACACGAGATCTTTTTACTCTAAGTAAACATTATATAATTTTTGATGTAGTCACTATAAAATCCACGTGGAAGTAAATAGTTCTGTTGAATTCTTTAGAAGTTCCATTTCTGTTTCTACAGAATATGCTGTAGAATTTTCAAGAATTTTGTTATGCCTATTTTAGAATACAGTTTTCTGTAGAATTTAAAAAAATCCTATAATATATATACACTATAGCAAAATATTCCCTAGATGTTTTGTATTAAGGGTTAGACCTCCCACTGACAGGTGTGTTTTGTTGACAGGACCGCAAGAGGCAGGTGGAGATGACGAAACTGGAGCTGCGTCACGAGAGACAACAAGTGGTGATGAGACGCAAGGCGGAGGAGGTGAGGGCTCCACACGTCTAGCTCCACGTGGAGCAGTGTCTGCAGTATGGGAGTCTCACTTGAGATAACCTGGGTTCGAAGCCATATTGGAATTAACTACACTGAACAGTTCCCAGCTAAGACCACTCTTTCACATTTATTTGTATTGTTCAACTTTGGTTTGAATTCTCAGACGGTTCTTTCACTTTTATTGGTATTGTCGGCAACTTTCACTTTTGTTTGTGTTCCCAGGCAGTTATCCCTTGTTACGTTATCATGCAACCTTTTGTATTCTATGCAACTTTCACTTTAGGCTTTTTCTCAGACAACTTTCACCTTTAATTACGTTCCCGAACGACTTTCATTTTACCTTATGTTTCTGAGCCACTTTCACTTTTGTTTATGTTTGCAGGCGGCACTGGCTAACAAGCGTTTGAAGGAGGCATTGGCACAGCAGAAGCTTGCGGCCGACGAGAGACGAGACAGACTCGCAAAGAAGGACATGTCAGGCATTGGTGCTCGCATCCGCGTAAGTATCACTGACTCCCCTTTAAACATGTCTGCCTAAACCTAGTAATTCACATGTACAGAAAAGGCATACGGCAAAACAATTGAATAAGAGAGCCCAGTAGAAATTAACATTCTCCTGATTACGTCAGTACCAGCTCTTCTCTACCCCCAGCACATCACCTTTAAAAAACCTCTTTTAACGTCAGCCAATGAAATTGTTCACGGGGAGTGTGGTTGGCCTCTGGTTATGTGATCTAATATTATGTGTGATTTCAGCCACACGCTGCTAATTTAATCCTACTGGGATTCACACCAGTTGTATATCCGTCTTCATATTATGGAGGTTTTTACGTTGTTCCCACGGCTGGTGCAGAAGAGAATGGTTAAGTCAATTGCTGTAAGTCTACAGTACCACCTCTCGCTGACGAGGATAGAAATTACCAGAATTTGTTTCATAAGTACATAAATGCATTGTGGATAGGAAATGAACAAAAGTTACTTCTACTTATTTTTTATTAACGAATTATCAAAATCTTAGTCAGTCTTATAAATTAAGCAATATGAATAAAATTAAACATTGTAATGTTCAATGAGAACCCCAGGTTGTTATTGTGAAATGAACCATGTGCTGTCCCATACAGAAATGGCTCTGTCAGGAGCTCGAGGTTCTCGTCAGCATTGCTGAGGCAAAGCGCCACCTGCAGGAGGTCATCAACGACAGGAAGGAGCTGAATAAACAACGACAGGACTGTGAGTCAAAGTTGGCTCTCGACCCTCCCTCCAAGGTGCGTTCATGTGGATCTGTCACGATCATCTGACACGGATGGTCTTGTCAAATAATACCACAAAGTTTTCTAAAAAAAGCATTTACTATTTGTTCAAATCCCGAATATGTTCTGTGTGTATTTTTGTGCGTTCCCAAATTGCTTGTAATTAATAAAAATTGCATTAATCTTTTACCCACTCAGTGGCATGCACCATAGTAGTGATGCGCACTCATCAAATTGTTGACGATCTTTGCACTGCCCTACTACGAAAATGCTTAATCCACTGGTTTTGTTGCGCCACTACGCTCGAATTCTGAGCATATTGGCACCTGAAGTTATTGTTACATATCTATATATGTCACCCACAATGCATCTTGTTGACCTACCCACCCATGCCTATTAATGTTAGAATTTGTGAAGTTTTCTGAATATTCATGTTTGTGTCATTTGTCTCCAGAGAAGTCTCCTCAACGACAGTTCGACACATGACACTGACACAAGTCACCAGGAACTGAGGGACGAGATCACACGACTCGAGCAAGAGGTCGAACTCAGGTCAGTCATGATATCATGACACTTCTGTAAAAAAGGGGTGTTTATGTCTATTTGGAGGGCACATCTGTCGTGGGAAATCCCGCAGTAGGTAGGTGTCTGCTGGATGTTGCCAATTTCCAGCAAAAAATCAATGCCTGCACGGAGTTCATCATATAATATGAAATAATGATACTTTATTATCCCCAGGGAGAAATTAATTTTGAGTAAAATAGATGTGCATGCAACGTAGTATGATATATATACCAGGTAGTATAAAAAGAACGTCGAATACATACGTGCCTGAAACACGTGGGTTTGCAATATAATGTACAGTTTATAATAAAAAAATAAACTAAAAATTTACAATAGAAATAAAAAGTTCTATACTTAAAATAGTAAACATAAAAAGTTAAAATAAATTGAATACATAAATTAATAAACTGATTAAAGAAATGTTTTGCTACTGCACCTCCAAATTGGAAGATTTATGGTGCAGAAAACAGCTGTAAAATATGTATTAAATAATAATAAAATTACAGCTCACTCCTTATGAAAGGTGTGACTTTTTACAGACTTGTAGAGGACACACATTCCCAGTGTGACCGAACAAGTGATGACACTTTGGAAACATCTTGAGGTGTTTGCTTTGACATTGTCAAGAGACGGAGAGTGAGACTGTAGATGTGTCTGCGTGTTACAGGAGTGTACAGATCTCTCAGCTGTAGATGTGTCTGTGTGTTACAGGGGTGTACAGATCTCTCAGCTGTAGATGTGTATATGTGTTACAGGAGTGTACAGATCTCTCAGCTGTAGATGTGTATAGTGTGTTACAGGAGTGTACAGATCTCTCAGGTGTAGATGTGTCTGTGTGTTACAGGAGTGTACAGATCTCTCAGCTGTAGATGTGTCTGTGTGTTACAGGAGTGTACAGATCTCTCAGCTGTAGATGTGTCTGTGTGTTACAGGAGTGTACAGATCTCTCATGTGTAGATGTGTCTGTGTGTTACAGGAGTGTACAGATCTCTCAGCTGTAGATGTGTCTGTGTGTTACAGGAGTGTACAGATCTCTCAGCTGTAGATGTGTCTGTGTGTTACAGGAGTGTACAGATCTCTCAGCTGTAGATGTGTCTGTGTGTTACAGGAGTGTACAGATCTCTCAGCTGTAGATGTGTCTGTGTGTTACAGGAGTGTACAGATCTCTCAGCTGTAGATGTGTCTGTGTGTTACAGGAGTGTACAGATCTCTCAGGTGTAGATGTGTCTGTGTGTTACAGGAGTGTACAGATCTCTCAGCTGTAGATGTGTCTGTGTGTTACAGGAGTGTACAGATCTCTCAGCTGTAGATGTGTCTGTGTGTTACAGGAGTGTACAGATCTCTCAGCTGTAGATGTGTCTGTGTGTTCAGGAGTGTACAGATCTCTCAGTGTAGATGTGTCTGTGTGTTACAGGAGTGTACAGATCTCTCAGCTGTAGATGTGTCTGTGTGTTACAGGAGTGTACAGATCTCTCAGCTGTAGATGTGTCTGGTGTTACAGGAGTGTACAGATCTCTCAGCTGTAGATGTGTTGTGTGTTCAGGAGTGTACAGATCTCTCAGCTGTAGATGTGTCTGTGTGTTACAGGAGTGTACAGATCTCTCAGCTGTAGATGTGTCTGTGTGTTACAGGAGTGTACAGATCTCTCAGCTGTAGATGTGTCTGTGTGTTACAGGAGTGTACAGATCTCTCAGCTGTAGATGTGTCTGTGTGTTACAGGAGTGTACAGATCTCTCAGCTGTAGATGTGTCTGTGTGTTACAGGAGTGTACAGATCTCTCAGCTGTAGATGTGTCTGTGTGTTACAGGAGTGTACAGATCTCTCAGCTGTAGATGTGTCTGTGTGTTACAGGAGTGTACAGATCTCTCAGCTGTAGATGTGTCTGTGTGTTACAGGAGTGTACAGATCTCTCAGCTGTAGATGTGTCTGTGTGTTACAGGAGTGTACAGATCTCTCAGCTGTAGATGTGTCTGTGTGTTACAGGAGTGTACAGATCTCTCAGCTGTAGATGTGTCTGTGTGTTACAGGAGTGTACAGATCTCTCAGCTGTAGATGTGTCTGTGTGTTACAGGAGTGTACAGATCTCTCAGCTGTAGATGTGTCTGTGTGTTACAGGAGTGTACAGATCTCTCAGCTGTAGATGTGTCTGTGTGTTACAGGAGTGTACAGATCTCTCAGGTGTAGATGTGTCTGTGTGTTACAGGAGTGTACAGATCTCTCAGCTGTAGATGTGTCTGTGTGTTACAGGAGTGTACAGATCTCTCAGGTGTAGATGTGTCTGTGTGTTACAGGAGTGTACAGATCTCTCAGCTGTAGATGTGTCTGTGTGTTACAGGGGTGTACAGATCTCTCAGCTGTAGATGTGTCTGTGTGTTACAGGAGTGTACAGATCTCTCAGCTGTAGATGTGTCTGTGTGTTACAGGAGTGTACAGATCTCTCAGCTGTAGATGTGTCTGTGTGTTACAGGAGTGTACAGATCTCTCAGCTGTAGATGTGTCTGTGTGTTACAGGAGTGTACAGATCTCTCAGCTGTAGATGTGTCTGTGTGTTACAGGAGTGTACAGATCTCTCAGCTGTAGATGTGTATGTGTGTTACAGGAGTGTACAGATCTCTCAGCTGTAGATGTGTTGTGTGTTACAGGAGTGTACAGATCTCTCAGCTGTAGATGTGTGTTACAGGAGTGTACAGATCTCTCAGCTGTAGATGTGTCTGTGTGTTACAGGGGTGTACAGATCTCTCAGGTGTAGATGTGCCTGTGTGTTACAGGGGTGTACAGACCTCTCAGTGTAGATGGTCTGTGGTTACAGGAGTGTACAGATCTCTCAGCTGTAGATGTGTTGTGTGTTACAGGAGTGTACAGATCTCTCAGCTGTAGATGTGTCTGTGTGTTACAGGAGTGTACAGATCTCTCAGCTGTAGATGTGTGTTACAGGAGTGTACAGATCTCTCAGCTGTAGATGTGTCTGTGTGTTACAGGGTGTACAGATCTCTCAGTGTAGATGTGTCTGTGTGTTACAGGAGTGTACAGATTCTCAGTGTAGATGTGTCTGTGTGTTACAGGAGTGTACAGATCTCTCAGCTGTAGATGGTCTGTGTGTTACAGGAGTGTACAGACTCTCCTCAGGTGTAAGATGTGATTGGTGTTACAGGAGTGTACAGATCTCTCAGCTGTAGATGTGTCTGGTGTTACAGGAGTGTACAGATCTCTCAGCTGTAGATGTGTCTTGTGTTGTTAAATTCAGCTGAAGTGTCTTGTGTTTCAGGAGTGAATCTCTCAGCTGTAGATGTGTTGTGTGTTACAGGAGTGTACAGATCTCTCAGCTGTAGATGTGTATGGTGTTACAGGAGTGTACAGATCTCTCAGCTGTAGATGTGTGTGTGTTACAGGAGTGTACAGATCTCTCAGCTGTAGATGTGTATGTGTGTTACAGGAGTGTACAGATCTCTCAGCTGTAGATGTGTATGTGTGTTACAGGAGTGTACAGATCTCTCAGCTGTAGATGTGTATGTGTGTTACAGGGTCAGTTCAGTGTAGGTGTGTTGTTACAGATCTGTCAGATCTTCAGCTGAATGTGTGTTACCCGGAGTTGTGAGGAGATCTCTGTGCTGTAGATGTGTATGTGTGTTACAGGAGTGTGAGATCTATCAGGTGTAGATGTGTCTGTTAGTTAGGTGTAAGTTCTCAGGCTGTAGATGGAGTGTTACAGAATTTCAATCTAGCTGTGTGTGTCATGTGTGTTACAGGAGGTGTACAGATCTCTCAGCTGTAATTGTATGTGTTACAGGAGTGACAGATCTCAGTGTAGATGTTGTGTGTTACAGGAGGTACAATCTTCAGCTGTAGATGTGTATGTGTGTTACAGGAGTGTACAGATCTCTCAGCTGTAGATTTGTGTGTTACAGGAGTGTACAGATCTCTCAGCTGTAGATTGTTGTGTTACAGGAGTGTACAGATCTCTCAGTGTAGATGTGTATGTGTGTTACAGGAGTGTACAGATCTCTCAGCTGTAGATGTGTATGTTACAGGAGTGACAGATCTCTCAGCTGTAGATGTGTTGTGTGTTACAGGAGTGTACAGATCTCTCAGCTGTAGAGGCATGTGTGTTACAGGAGTGTACAGATCTCTCAGCTGTAGATGTGTATGTGTGTTACAGGAGTGTAAGATCTCTCAGCTGATTTTTACAGTAGATAGTAGATTGATTGTGTTACAGGAGTGTACAGATCTCTCAGCTGTAGATGTGTTGTGTTACAGGAGTGTACAGATCTCTCAGCTGTAGATGTGTAGTGTGTTACAGGAGTGTACAGATTCTCAGCTGTAGAGTGGTGTGTTACAGGAGTGTACAGATCTCTCAGCTGTAGATTGTTGTGTGTTACAGGAGTGTACAGATCTCTCAGCTGTAGATGTGTTGTGTGTTACAGGAGTGTACAGATCTCTCAGCTGTAGATGTGTGGTGTTACAGGGTGTCTAGTTTCACGGATGTGCTGTGTGTTACAGGAGTGTACAGATCTCTCAGCTGTAGATGTGTATGTGTGTTACAGGAGTGTACAGATCTCTCAGCTGTAGATGTGTGTTACAGGAGTGTACAGATCTCTCATGGATGAGTTGTTACATGGTGTACAGGAGTGCATCTCAGCTGAGATTGTGTCAGTAATCTGTGTGTTACAGGAGTGTACAGATCTCTCAGCTGTAGATGTGTATGTGTGTTACAGGAGTGTACAGATCTCTCAGATGCAGCAGAAGCTGATGGATGCCAACCAGGGTGAGTTGGAGTGAGGGAAACTCTGTGTCAGGGTAAGAGGGGCTCAGTGTAGATGGGTAGAGGGTAGGTTGGGTTCTGATCGGGGTAAGTGGAGATGGTTTAAGTTAGGGTCAGGTAAGTGGGGCATGGCAGATACAGGTCTACAGACATTTCAAAACTATGTGTTGTCTTGTTTTATTAACTTCACAATCTGCACACCTTTCCAGGTCCAAGAAAAGTCATTTAGAGATAGATTATTTATATGCTTATTGATAGCAAACATGTAAAGGTACTGGAACATGGAATAAACAATTTTTTTGTAGTTTTGTAAAAGCAGGATATTCTAGCTCCTATATCGCCCCTTAACCGGGTTCTCTAAGGTTCTGATGGCGCCACCTGGTGACAATGATGTGATTGCGGTTACAGACGAAAAGGCAAAATCTCGATGGGACAACGTCCACACGATGGTTGAAGCAAAGTGCGGACTCAAGTGGCTCCTCACAGTGGTGGATATTGTCGTCTTTGACCTGTTTTATAGCTCGAAGTCGGGTCATTTGTAGTCAGGAAATGAGCGTAACCATCGCCGGACACAAGTAGAAATTCCTGAGGATGAGTAACTTTTGGCCTGATCTAGTCTATGCGGGCTAGTAGCTTTTTTCACTCATTTTATAACAGTATAAAGCAAGCATTTTGACTTAGGCATACATACATAATTTTACAATGATATTTATTTGTTAATTTTACGTCTAAGGAACACTGTAAGTGTGACATCAAATTTGCATAAAAAGGTCACATTTAGCTGTGTTGTTCCAGACGGTGGAGGTGAAGGTGGAGTTTGTTGTTCTGTTTCATCATCTTGCTGTGTTGTTCCAGGCAGTGCAGGTGAAGGTGGAGTTTGTTGTTCTGTTTCATCATCTTGCTGTGTTGTTCCAGGCAGTGCAGGTGAAGGTGGAGTTTGTTGTTCTGTTTCATCATCTTGCTGTGTTGTTCCAGGCAGTCAGGTGAAGGTGGAGTTTGTTGTTCGTTTCATCATCTTGCTGTGTTGTTCCAGGCGGGGGTTTGCAGGTGAAGGTGGAGTTGGTTGTTCTGTTTCATCATCTTGCTGTGTTGTTCCAGGGTCAGGTAAGTGGAGGTTGTTCGTTACAGGTTGCAGCATCGGGAAACTTGGTTGTTCTGTTTCATCATCTTGCTGTGTTGTTCCAGGCAGTGCAGGTGAAGGTGGAGTTTATGTTCTGTTTCATCATCTTGTGTTGTTCCAGGCAGTGCAGTGAAGGATGGATTGGTCTTTTTTCTTGTGTTTGTTCAAGCAGGATTTTGTTCTCATATCTTGCTGTGTTGTTCCAGGCAGTTCAGGTGAAGGTGGGGTTTGTTGTTCGTTCATCATCTTGCTGTGTTGTTCCAGGCAGTGAGGCAAATTGGAGTTTGTTGTTCTGTTTCATCATCTTGCTGTGTTGTTCCAGGCAGTGCAGGTGAAGGTCAATGGTTGTTTGTCTCTTTGCTGTTTTTAGCTGAGGTCGGGTGATTGTTGTCTGTTATACGTACTGGTTCCAGGCAGTGCAGGTGAAGGTGGAGTTAGGTTGTTCTGTTTCATCATCTTGTTGTTGTTCCAGGCAGTGCAGTGAAGTGGATTTTGTTCTGTTTCATCATCTTGCTGTTTGTTCCAGGCATGCATATATATTTTTGTTTTCATTTGTGTTTTACGTCAAGGTGGAGTTGATTGTTCTGTTTCATCATCTTGCTGTGTTGTTCCAGGCAGTGCAGGTGAAGGTGGAGTTGGTTGTTCTGTTTCATCATCTTGTGTTGTTCCAGGCAGTGCAGGTGAAGGTGGAGTTGGTTGTTCTGTTTCATCATCTTGCTGTGTTGTTCCAGGCAGTGCAGGTGAAGGTGGAGTTGGTTGTTCTGTTTCATCATCTTGCTGTGTTGTTCCAGGCAGTGCAGGTGAAGGTGGAGTTGGTTGTTCTGTTTCATCATCTTGCTGTGTTGTTCCAGGCAGTGCAGGTGAAGGTGGAGTTTGTTCTGTTTCATCATCTTGCTGTGTTGTTCCAGGCAGTGCAGGTGAAGGTGGAGTTTGTTCTGTTTCATCATCTTGCTGTGTTGTTCCAGGCAGTGCAGGTGAAGGTGGAGTTGGTTGTTCTGTTTCATCATCTTGCTGTGTTGTTCCAGGCAGTGCAGGTGAAGGTGGAGTTGGTTGTTCTGTTTCATCATCTCTGTGTTGTTCCAGGCAGTGCAGGTGAAGGTGGAGTTTGTTGTTCTGTTTCATCATCTTGCTGTGTTGTTCCAGGCAGTGCAGGTGAAGGTGGACTTGGTTGTTCTGTTTCATCATCATCTTGTGTTGTTCCAGGCAGTGCAGGTGAAGGTGGAGTTGGTTGTTCTGTTTCATCATCTTGTGTTGTTCCAGGCGGTGGAGGTGAAGGTGGAGTTGGTTGTTCTGTTTCATCATCTTGTGTTGTTCCAGGCGGTGGAGGTGAAGGTGGAGTTTGTTGTTCTGTTTCATCATCTTGTGTTGTTCCAGGAGGTGGAGGTGAAGGTGGAGTTTGTTGTTCTGTTTCATCATCTTGTTGTGTTGTTCCAGGCGGTGGAGGCGAAGGTGGAGCTGGCCCACAAGCTGAGCGAGCTGCAACAGGCACGGGACCACATCAACGAGGCCATGGAGCAGGGGGAGGAGGCTCAGACCTCCATCGGTCAACTCAGACTGACCCATGATGACGAGATGACCACTCTAAGGCAGGAGTACGAGAAGAAGGTAAGTCGCCTGGGTCCAGAGTCCATATGGGTCCTTAAAATCCTTGAAAACAACTAACTACATATATTGTAGTTCAAGGCCTTAATATCCTTGAATTCTGGCTTGAAATGTCTTAATTTTGTTCTGCCTGTGGTCACTAGTTGCGAGGACATTCCCAGCTGATCTCAGCCCGGGTACCAGGTTGTCTTCTCTGTTTGTTTGCATAGTCCAGGATGCTGCTGTTGGGGAGTTTCCCGCTGACCTCATTAGTTGTCCCCTCTGACTGGGAACACTGGTCATGGTCAAAGGTTTTTCATTAGCCTTGAAACCCTTTCTTAAATATCCCTGTACCCAGAGTCCTTCAAATTTCCTCACTAGTGTCCTCATGTCTCAGAACACTTCAACATATTCCTCACAAACAACCTCATCTCCAGGAATCGTTTAACATATTCCTCACAAACAATCTTATATCCCAGAATCGTTTAACATATTCCTCACAAACAACCTCATCTCCAGGAATCTTTTAACATATTCCTCACAAACAACCTCATCTCCAGGAATCTTTCAACACATTCCTCACAAACAACCTCATCTCCGGAATCTTAACATATTCCTCACAAACAACCTCATCTCCCAGAATCCTTCAACATATTCCTCACAAACAACCTCATCTCCCAGAATCCTTCAACATATTCCTCACAAACAACCTCATCTCCCGGAATCCTTCAACACATTCCTCACAAATAACCTCATCTCCCGGAATCGTTCAACACATTCCTC
Source organism: Ridgeia piscesae (assembly GCA_025642075.2). Lineage (NCBI taxonomy): Eukaryota > Metazoa > Annelida > Polychaeta > Sabellida > Siboglinidae > Ridgeia > Ridgeia piscesae. Next base: position 384,823 of record JAODUO010000643.1, read on the forward strand.
ACAAATAACCTCATCTCCCGGAATCGTTTAACATATTCCTCACAAACAATCTTATCTCCCGGAATCCTTCAACACATTCCTCATAAATAACCTCATCTCCCGGAATCCTTCAACAGATTCCTCACAAACAACCTTATCTCCCAGAATTCTTTAACATATCTCACAAAATACCTCGTTTCCCAGAATCCTTTAACCCATTCTTCACAAACAACCTCATCTCCGGGTTTCTAGGGGGGGTTATTCCTCATAAAACACAAATAAAAACAACTGTCCTTTACTCATTGAGTCATGTAAGACTACTCACTGTTTCTCTTTCAGATCTTGTTCCTGCTCAAACAACTCAAGACGAGCGACTCGATACATGGAAATATTGATGTGACTGACAAAGAACTGAAAGAGAGGCTCCAGTTCAGAGGTGAATGGCACTAGCACTGGGTTCTGATATGAAGAAGAAAACACCCTCAAAAAGTCGAGGTGCATATATACATAACACACACACCCACTCACACACTCGCACACCACACTCGCACACTCGCACACTCCACCCTCCACCCACACTCACACAACACTCATACACACACTCATACACACACTCATACACACACATACACACACTCATACACACACTCACACACACACACCATACACACACTCACACACACACTCATACACACACTCATACACACACTCACACACACACACACACACACACTCACACATACCAACCTTGTATGAGAAAATATTCATTTGATTGAATAATATATCAATACTGTTTCACCCATGAGAAACTGACAACCGGTCAGTGAGCTGAACAGAGTGAGTCCTGTATTTTGGACTCTCTTTCAGTAGACATCCGTGATGTGTAGTTTTCAAAACCGTTTCAGTGAAAAAGGCAAACTTATCCTGCCTTCAATGGCAACTCTGCAATTGATGCAACAGCTCCACGATAATGGAACTGGGTGTCAGCAGAGAGCCATACAGAACACCAAACATTTTAGGAAGATTCACCTTTTATTAGTCATTTTTATACATCTACCCACCAAGTGATTTTGTTACAACATATGTTATTAAGCTATTTAGTTTTATCACCTTTCAATCATTGTTTTATTTGCATATTTTGTATTGTATTTTATGATTTATTTTAATATATTTTAGCTTTATTTTTAAATATATCTTATGTTGGTATAAGCACTTAACTGGGTGTGCTGACGATCTCTGTCATCTGGTACAGGAGCTGACCGTGGCCGCATATACAGGGGACGTGGTCAAGACGCCACTTATGCCCAGAGTTGACCTCAACAAGCAGACGGTAGGTCAAGTTTAGATATTTTATGAGACGTTCAAATCACGTGCACCAGATCGCCAAGAGATGGGTGCACCTGGATTTTAAAGATTTTTTAGTACTTCATCCTTTAACATTGATAACACCAAATTAACATGACCTATTGAAGTAATGCATAAGCAGTAATAAGGACCAGACACTGCCTGTGCTTACCTTTGCGGTGACAGGTGACATTGTTTGCACTAGGAGGCAGGGACACCTATGAGGACACTATGATACATTACAGCTCTGAGAGACGACCAGACTCTACAGACCCCTCATGAAGAGACGACCCACCGTAGTACTCATTACGACCCCTTGAGAGACGACCCACGTAAGTACTCATTACAGACCCCCCTCATGAAGAGACGACCCACTGTAAGTACTCATTACTGACCCCCTCGTGAAGAGACGACCCACGTAAGTACTCATTACAGACCCCCTCATGAAGAGACGACCCACCGTAAGTACTCATTACAGACCCCCTCATGAAGAGACGACCCACTGTAAGTACTCATTACAGACCCCCTCATGAAGAGACGACCCACCGTAAGTACTCATTACAGACCCCCTCATGAAGAGACGACCCACGTAAGTACTCATTACAGACCCCCTCATGAAGAGACGACCCACGTAAGTACTCATTACAGACCCCCTCATGAAGAGACGACCCACCGTAAGTACTCATTACAGACCCCCTCATGAAGAGACGACCCACTGTAAGTACTCATTACAGACCCCCTCATGAAGAGACGACCCACCGTAAGTACTCATTACAGACCCCCTCATGAAGAGACGACCCACTGTAAGTACTCATTACAGACCCCCTCATGAAGAGACGACCCACCGTAAGTACTCATTACAGACCCCCTCATGAAGAGACGACCCACCGTAAGTACTCATTACAGACCCCCTCATGAAGAGACGACCCACCGTAAGTACTCATTACAGACCCCCTCATGAAGAGACGACCCACCGTAAGTACTCATTACAGACCCCCTCATGAAGAGACGACCCACCGTAAGTACTCATTACAGACCCCCTCATGAAGAGACGACCCACTGTAAGTACTCATTACAGACCCCCTCATGAAGAGACGACCACTGTAAGTACACATTACTAACCCCCTCATGAAGAGAAGACCACTGTAAGTACACATTACTAACCCCCTCATGAAGAGAAGACCCACCATAAGTAAGTACTCATTACAGACCCCTCATGAAGAGACGACCCACCGTAAGTACTCATTACAGACCCCCTCATGAAGAGACGACCCACCATAAGTACTCATTACAGACCCCCTCATGAAGAGACGACCCACCGTAAGTACTCATTACAGACCCCTCATGAAGAGACGACCCACCATAAGTACTCATTACAGACCCCCTCATGAAGAGATGACCCACTGCTAAGTACTAACTATACAGACCGTCAAGAAAGATGACCCCGTAAGTACTCATTACAGACCCCCTCATGAACAGATGACCCACCATAAGTACTCATTACAGACCCCCTCATGAAGAGATGACCCACCATAAGTACTCATTACAGACCCCCTCATGAAGAGACGACCCACCGTAAGTACTCATTACAGACCCCCTCATGAAGAGACGACCCACCGTAAGTACTCATTACAGACCCCCTCATGAAGAGACGACCACTGTAAGTACACATTACTAACCCCTCATGAAGAGATGACCCACCATAAGTACTCATTACTGACCCCCTCAAGAAGAGACGACCCACCGTAAGTACTCATTACTGACCCCCTCAAGAAGAGACGCCCCACCATAAGTAATCATTACAGACCTCCTCAAGAAGACACTACTCACCATAAGTACTGGTGGAATGATGTAAAGTCTGCAATTGATGTACCCAGGTTGCTTCGCTAACTCCATCAAGCAGTCAACAAAATGGCTGCCTGAAGACATACGTTTCATTGTATATATTGTTGAAATTCTAGTCTCAGAAGATCATTTATAAGAAACAATTATGGTAAAGTTTCATATTTAAAGTATTTCATTCATATATAACTATATTGCACGTTCACATTCATGCAAGTGACTTCATGCGGACTGAGTAATCACACTATACAATAGAACTAAGTTATTTCTATTTCTGATTTATATTGTACACATTTGCTTTCCTTCACGTGAAATCACTGGAAAGTTCTTAAATTTGTCGTGCAAAACCCCTTCTAGACCATCCTGTCGATGTTTTATTGATCAATTCCATTTGTTCACGGGTTAACAAATTTGGTGTTTGTGTTCAAAGAAGCTGAAGAAAAGTGTAGCAGCGCCCCCTACAGGACCGAGAGATTCTGTCGCCTGCGGCTGTCAGGGGAAGTGTAAGACCAAGCAGTGCAGCTGTCGAAAGTTCGGGAACCACTGTGGCGCCACCTGCAGGTGCTCGGAGGCGCAGTGTGTGAACCGGGAGCACCAGGAGCCAGTGTCAACGACAAGTGATGACACACAACAGGTACTTGTCCATAATTCCTATTGTCACAGTACTTTATGATTATATATAAAGTAGGATAATGGTACGTTCTTATATAATTATCACCATATCCAGTCCTCAGGACTAAAATCGCATGGCACTGTCCTGCCTTGCAGACCTGTTCAGTCGAACACCAGCCCGGAAGTATTCAGCCACACTGCAGTTAGTGTGGGAAGTCTTATCGTACGCAAATATCCACCACTGTTTATAGCTAGGTACACATTCATACAGCTGAGTGAATTGCAGCAATGTAGAGTGAATGAACTTGCTCAAGGTTCGACGCAGCAGCGTTAAGTAGTGTATTTATTACCGTTACTTCTGTCCTAGTAATCTAGCGATGCTTGGTGAAAAAGGCAGTCACCTTGTGAATCCTTTGAAAATTGCGATTGTCGAGTTCCCATCCCCACCATCCTGAATAATTAAATTTTTAATCTCGGTTCAGAAAAAAGATTTTATGTGACGCGGTCACGTCGTGATCAAGAAAATCTGAGCATGCTGCAGAATCCATGCATAACCTTATCAACTATTGAGTCGTCCATATTCTCCGCCACATTGGATGAGTTTTGAAAACTCTAAACCTACGAACCATCGACATGGGCCCGCTTGCTTGATTGCAAGTACAAATTTGAGCATGACACATGCAAAACTGATGGAGGTATGGGCCCTCAGACAAACAGATAAAACACTTTTGTTGAGCGCAGTGGCAGAGGGTAACAGAATCCGGGTTTGAAATCTTTGGCAAATGTTTTTATTCTACGTTGCTAAAATGTAGTCGGCTGTATTGATGAGTACCTATAGTGGCGGACATTTGTACGAGTGTCCTTCGTGCATTAATTGCTGGATGCGTCCCAGACAAGTTGAGATGGTGATTGATTGAACAAGTCTGCCAGGGAAGTAAAGTGTAAAGCAGTTTGAGCATTCCTGCGAACTCGATACTGTGCTATATAAGAACTTACCTTTACTTACCTCTTATAGTATAGATTTGTCAGCTACTCCTGTCAAGTATACTCAGGTACTTCTTGTGTTCTTCCTCTCTCTGTGATTGACGACGGACATTTTCCTCTCTCCCCAGACCATGGACAGCACATTCTGTATATCTGGGAGAGACGAGTCTGGGGCATCCATGGGAGACACCTCCGCCGAAACCCCCAACGCCCCCAGGCCCGTCCGGTCCGCGTGGGAGAAACGCAGCGGGAACTTCACTCTTCCCCCCATGACCCTCGCAATGCAGGGGATAGACAGCTCGGAGGAGAAGGAGAACCACGGGAAGAACCGCAAGAGGAGAATCGGCCAGCTATTTGACAACTTCCTCGAGTAACACTCATGTGACATGTCACGTGATGAATCAAGTGATGTCATGTGACATTTGTACAACAAAAAAATTGCTGATAGTCAAATAGCTGCCTTTCACACACGCTCACAAATCAGTCACCTTAGTTATTACTGCTGTCAAAATGTTGACCCTGTGAAATGGACTTGCATACTTTTACAATGTTGTTTTAGCATTTGCTGGTGTATTGTCTGGTTTACTTCCATTAATCAGCATATTTACATTATTGTTGCCGAACTGCAGGCCAGATAGAATGATCAGACGTTTGTTTTTGCTGTCTACATACCTTTTGTTGCGTGTTGTTTCAAGTTGTATCATACGTACAAAGTGTTGATGTATTTACGCTGCCTCTAGCTGTGATGTAATATAATTGTTCTTTCAGTTGTGTTTTTCTTAAATCTGTAAATATCTTATAAATTAGTTATGCTATGTAGTTAATCATCACTTGTTTTCCTTTTAAAGAGTAGAACATTTAATTTTCTAATTGTATGAAGTAATGATAAACAGGTGGTAGCTGCCCGGTGTACAGATTAGTTTTGGTATATTTTGCTATCGTTTAATATAACGTTTGTGCTCAGTTAGAGCTGTCTTTGGGTTTAGTTTGGTAGCCAGAGTTTTGCCAGCAATGTTTGCCTATAATAGTATGTTTCTATATATTGAAGATACTGGCATGGCCAAGTTATGTCTGGTCTTATCTTGGCCTTATACATACTAAATGCGACTAGTATTCTAGTGTATCAATGTAATTTGCTTTCTAGTTGCACGTAATGAAATGTATTAAAAATATTAAACACACCATGATGCTTTACTTCATTTGTTTCTTGTTCCGTGTGTGTTTTATGTGTATTTTATATATTTGCCTGCTCAAATAGTTTATGTTCATCACGAAAGCCATTCTTATTCTTTGATATTAAAATATGTAATTTGTGAGTAAAAAACATTAAAGGTAAGTTCTTATATAGCGCAGTATCCAATCTTTGTGATTGCTCAAAACGCTTTTTACAATTTACTCCCTGGCAGACCTGTTCAATTGAAGACCATCTCGGCTTCTCTGGGAAGCATTCAGCCATGTGGCAATTTCGCGAAGACTGCTCGTACACAAATATTCATCACTGTCTATAGCCAGATACTCATACAGCCGAGTGAAATGGAGCGATGCAGAGTGAAAAAACTTGCCCATGGTTTCACACTGCAGCACAGGATTTGAACCCGGGTCCTCTTAGTCAAGAGTCCGATGGTCTACCCCTGAGCCACGACATTACTATAACATTTAATAGTGAATAGCTTAAAGCCGCGTTGATTGGTGGTGAATGTGTCCCGTCTACTTTTTCACGTGGGAAGACTGCGTATGAAATGTTCCCCTTTTCATTTTAGACAAACATTTGTAGGCGTAATAGAGTACCTAATTACTAGTCCCATCGCTTATTTTCCTTTTTTAACTTACACATGACGACACTTTATACAGTACACCACCAGGTACCACATTAAAGCTCACCAAAACTCGAATCTTTTGTCCATTATTAATTTTGTACTTTGTCTTACTAATATTAATAGAATTTTGGTAAACCAAAATTATATTGTCGTGCCTTCACAATCTTCATGCGTATACCATTTCAGGCATTTGCACCGTCACGTTATTCAAATCAACATCATTTAAGTAGCCTACAACAAACACCTGTGTTTATTTAGAAATAGAAAGTTCAAACATTCCAACGATTACAATAAAGAATTCGTTTATCACGCAGTAACATTGCTTTCTGACTCGACGCTGGTAATTAACAGTGGCGAGTTAGCTGGTTTCATTGTTTCCGTTAGGTGGCGCCACAATTTATCGCGAAAGTTGGTTTCCAATCTCGTTTCAAATTTATGCACGTCCATGTGTGTGCGTGTCATGTTTTGTTAATATACATACGTTTATATAGTTGTACATCAACACGCACGCACGTATTGCACAATACTATTAATATATATATATATTATATATATTCACTATATAGCTATAATTATATTTATCTATAACTATATTCACTTTCTAAATAGTAATGTTGACCAAATATGCATTTAAAGCCACCTTAGGCAGACCACAGGCCATTGGTTGCATGGATGATACCTTTAAAGTGTTAAATGTTAATATACATTGTATACCCACACATACAATGTGTAAAGACACACAATGATCACGTCGAACTATGAATATGTTGCATGCCTGCGTCTCATATCATTGTAATTAATCTGACTACTTGTTTCAAATAGTGTTTATTTTAAAGTGGTGAGGAGAGTGAGCCATTTTCTTTACATACCAGTCATAACTGAAACAAACATGTGTGAGTGAGAAATTGGCATATGGCATTTATTGAACACAAAAATCATAGACATGAAATGTCGAAGAGTCTCTATTTGGGAGTGACAATCACAATTGGTTACGAGTGCTATAATATGGGCAAAATTACAAAGTTGATTAGCCCTACACATACATGTACACACAGAAAGGTTGGGTACTCGATCGCCCAACAAAATATTGTAAAACAAAATAAAATGGGCTAAACCCCTGACAATGATTAACTAACAGTTTTCAAATGAATATGGCACCCAACACCTAATGAAATATTGTTGCTGTATCTACACACAGCAAAAACACCAACTAGCAATACGTGACCTGATGGGCTAATCACCTCAACATCAGTGAACACATCATAATAATTAAATGATAACATAATCTAGAGTGAAAGCAACTGTATATAAACATATATAATATATACCACCATCTAGTAACACATCACATGGAGAGGTAGTGCCAAATTGTCACACAAATGTACTTTAAAACGTACCCGCACTAAAACCCCTGCGTACACTACTGAACTTTCAGTGGAGGAAAAACATAGTGCAAAACCTCGTGTACCAAACGTATACAGGGAAATGCGTCATAATAAATTGTGAACTGCCTACTCCACTAATTACCACAATATCATTGTACCTTTTGACATAATTTTCGATTCAATTTATACATGTAATATCGCAGTTTGTATAGTGATTTAATATTAACATTTTGAGTCATTGGTTGTGAGTCTTGGTTGATCGGTTGCAAAGTTATGATATAGTTTGTTTACCCAACCATAAACATTTAACAGGAACTTTTCCTTGCCTCAGTATGTTTATATAGCTACTATCCACCTAAAACAATTATGTACAAAAGGGTATTACATTAAAAGTTTACCAACAGGCATTAGAATATAAAACACATCATGACTTGCCTACCCAGATGGTACTAATTAGGGCTCTGGCCCATAGACCACAAGTAATATATATATATAATTGTTTTGTTTTGTTTTGTTTTTACAGCAAGAGTATTATTAATATTTATAATATATATATATATATATATATATATATATATATATATATATATATATATATATATATATAATACGTATATATTAATTTATATAATATATAAATAATTATTACTATCTTTTATTTTTAATTAAAAATATATATATATACATTATATATATATTATATATAATTTATATATATATATATATATATATATATATATATATATATATATATATATTTATCAGATTATCATCAATCAATAAATATTTTATTTAACAAAATTACTACAAATATTTGTTGATAAGCCCTCATATACATTCACATTAAATAGTATATAAATAATTTATAATACACATTTTGTTTTGCAAATGTTAAATTGATATTGAAATAGTTCATTATATAATATTGTTAATCTTATTGAATGTTCATTATATATATATATATATATATATATAAATATATGTTAATATATATATAGTGTGTGTGTGTATCAGCATCTAAATTAAACAATTTTGCATATGCTGTATGAAGTCATAAATTTAGATCATATATAAATGTTATTATATAATATGTATATACTAATATATATATATATATATTACGTATATATGTATATATATATATATATATATATATATATATATATATATATATATATATATATATATATATATATATATATATATATATATATATATATATATATATATATATATATATATATATATATATATATATATGTATATACATCAGCATTCAATCAATCAAGTTATATTTTAACGATAACACATTAACTCTGGTGAACAACAAGAGTGCCCGTCGCTAAAAGAATGTTGTCGTCATGTTGTGTTGCTGTGGCATGTTACATTGACTATTGCTAACAGTAATGTTAACGCAAGAAGACGTCGGGAGAGAGAGCATGTCGCCCGCTTTGCTGTCATGAATGTAATGAAGCTGAAAAAAAGGGTGTCGTCATTTTATGTGTTGCTGTGGCATGTTCTTTTGCTAACAGTAATTTCAACGTTCTGTGAGGCACATCATGAATTATGAACGGAATATTTTGAAATTTGAATCGAGTTAACATTAACTTATGTATCAAAAGGTGATTTTTTTAATATGTGCTATGGTGAATGTAAAATACAGTTTTGTTACAATATACACATATTGTGTAATTTACATAATTTACATAATCGTCCGTCCATCGGCGATATCTAGATGTACATCACAAGTTAGATTGCATAGATATAAGTGAGCAATGTAACGTCCCGTGAGGATGAGCTCAACTGATATCTTTGGAGCATTCTGTTTGTGAGGCATCCTCCACAAAGAACGTCAACACAGTTAATGGGTGCCCACCAACAAGGAAGAATCCCGATAGCATTTTAATCTACTTACTCTTTAAGCTAATTTTATATACCTGGCAGGAGACTAAATATGATCGCAGTAGCCCAGCTTTTAAACGGAAGAAGAAGACAGAACAGAGCATGTCGCCCGCTTCGCTGACATCAACGAAACCGCCAGTAATGACGCCGTCAGTATGCAGATTTCGCGCGTCACCCGTTTTGTGGTGACGTCATAGTGTTTATGTCGTCACGAAGGTTGCCGCCAAAACAACGCCGCGCCGCCGAGCGCTTGCAAGAGACGTCGGTTTCTTTGGGTTAAATGCCGCTTCGCATTGACAATTTCGCAATCGACTATGGCTATAGCCAAAACATCGGTAGTTGGTTCACGTTTATGCATGGCTATCAATGTAAGATTTAGCAAAATATTTGAATGTATGTGTTTCAATGATTATAGTACAACGTTCGTTTACACGTACTGTTGCATATTACCACGTAAGACGCAGGTTGTAATCCCTGGTTGACTTCTAGGAATTGTAATAACCAGCCAGATTCACTCTAGTGAACACTAACTTACAAATCGGCGATATCCTGCCAACCTGTCATACGATGACAGTGCAAAGTTTATATTTATTTCACCTCATTTTTGGTATCGTGTTTTGGCGAAATGTTTGCCGTTATGTGTGTAATGAATTAACTCGAGAGACTTACCGTTGATGTCGGCCTGTGTATGGACCTGCAGCGCCTCTTGAAACGACACGTCATCGTCGTGTCCCAGATTTGGCCGTCCATGTCAGTGTCGTAGTGCGACAGGTCGGCCGCCTGAGGCGCTGCGACGTCTTCTAACCGCACATAACAAGGATTTATATAATACGTTCCACGTCTGCGTTAAATGCAATCGACTGTCCCCTACAATTGTAACAATAATTGACCTCAATTTGTATAATTATCCAAACAATCTACATGTACTTGGTGGAACAATCCATGTTTACAGATATATATATATATATATATATATATATATATTATTGGAACAGATTGTCTAGCCTTTTTATATCTTATAAGTTACAAAGCTGTGAACTATAAACTCAGACGCTTCTTTTCGCTTAGATCATATTGAATATGTTATATTATGTGGTTCCTGTAAAAAGAAGCCTTTACCTGATATTCAACCAAGCGTCTCTTGCGGTTACAAACAGTCACGCTTACTGTCCAGCAGAAGTTACCACTAGAATTGCATTTCCTCCGCTGCACGGTGCGACACCGAGCCTCGCTCTGGTTCACCAAGACTCAAAACGAGGCACACCGCTAATACATAGAGAACTGATGCGTGCATCTTGAAAGTGATAAGTAAAATGATAGTATTCAATATAAACATTCTCTGCTAAGGTTTTTTTGCGTATTTAATTAATTGTTTAGGAAATGTTAAATTAGTTGAGTCGTCCAGAATCTCCATTTCATTCAGACTCGCAATTCCTCACCTAATTGTTATATTTAGGAAACCTTGCATATATATTTAATATACATTTTGAAAGTTGCAGTAACGTGAAATCCAAACAAAAATGAGAGAGTTGGGAGAATCTGTGCGACTCTGACTCTGCGTAATGCGCTGTCTCAGGGTAGATGACCATGTGGAGGCCTGGTGCTTCAATGTCTTTATAGGGCATCTTGTTGATCCGAGTTTATTCTCTTACTCTCACTTCTTGAACCTCTCCGTGATCTTCATGGCGTACGTGAGGAGTTTGTAGTGCTGAAAGAGCCACACTCTGAGCGATCACCTTCACCTAGCTCCGTGACAAATTCAAAGGTAGACGCAGCCGGAGTTAACAACTCGCGCATATTTCTGGCAATGCCATAAGGCTAGGAAACGTGAACATTCAGCATTCAGGCAAAAGCAAGCTAACTGCTACACAAACAGAGACAACAATTAACATCTGGGTAAGTGACGCCATAGACTTGATTGAACAAATCATAAGACGGAAGAAGGCAATGTCAATGCATATCATTATTTCGTAATCGTACGAATGGAAAGGATCCAGATTGTGGAGATGATCGTGAAGATACGAACAAAAAGAGTACTGGAAGGGCACCATCTGGCGGAGAACAGAACAAGACAATGACGTGCTGAGGTCTTCGCCTAACGTTGGACACTGCGACTAGACACAAGTGACGATGGACACGGCGACTGCACACAAGTGACGATGGACACTGCGACTGCACACAAGTGACGATGGACACTGCGACTGCACACAAGTGACGATGGACACTGCGACTGGACACAAGTGACGATGGACACGGCGACTGCACACAAGTGACGATGGACACTGCGACTGCACACAAGTGACGATGGACACTGCGACTGCACACAAGTGACGATGGACACTGCGACTGCACACAAGTGACGATGGACACTGCGACTGCACACAAGTGACGATGGACACTGCGACTGCACACAAGTGACGATGGACACTGCGACTGCACAAGTAAGTGGACGCATGCCGATGCACTGCGACTGCACACAAGTGACGATGTGCGACTGCAACCTGACGATGAAACTGCACTATGATAATATGACGATGGACACTGCGACTGCACACAAGTGACGATGGACACTGCGACTGAACACAAGTGACGATGGACACTTGCGACTGCACAAAGTGACGATGGACACTGCGACTGCAACAAGTGACGATGGACATGCTGGTCCTGAATGACACACGAAGTGACGATGGACACTGCGACTGCAAGTGACGATGGACACTGCGACTGCACACAAGTGACGATGGACACTGCGACTGCACCCAAGTGACGATGGACACTGCGACTGCCTCACAAGTGACGAGGACACTGCGACTGCACACAAGTGACGATGGACACTGCGACTGCACCCAAGTGACGAGGACACTGCGACTGCACACAAGTGACGAGGACACTGCGACTGCTAAGTGACGATGGACACTTCGTGTGGACATGTCACAAAGTGACGACCGGATCACTGCGACTGCACACCAAGTGACGATGGACACTGCGACTGTACATTAAGTGACGATGGACACAGCGACTAGACACAAGTGACGATGGACACTCGACTGCACACAAGTGACGATGGAACTTCGACTGCACACAAGTGACGATGGACACTGCACTGCACCAAGTGACAGTGCACTGCGACTAGACACAAGTGACGATGACAATGTCGACTGCACACAAGTGACGAGGACACTTCGACTGCACACAAGTGACGATGGACACTGCGACTGCACGCAAGTGACGAAGGACACTGCGATGACACAAGTGACGATGGACACTGCGACTGACAAACAAGTGACGACGGACACTGCGACTGCACACAAGTGACGAAGGACACTGCGACTAGCACAGCAAGTGACGACGGACACTGCGACATGACAATACACTGAAGTGACGAAGACATTGACTGCACACAAGTGACGAAGGACATGCGACGCACACAGTGACGATGGACAATGCATGACTGCATATTCAACGTACGAATGGACACTGCGACTGCACAAGTGACGATGGATCTGCGACTGCACACAAGTGAGATGACACTGCGACTGCACACCAGTGACGATGGACACTGCGACTAGACACAGTGACATGGACACTGCGACTGCACACAAGTGACGATGGACACTGCGACTGCACCCAAGTGACGATGGACACTGCGACTGCACACAAGTGACGATGGACACTGCGACTGCACACAAGTGACGATGGACACTGCGACTGCACACAAGTGACGATGGACACTGCGACTGCACACAAGTGACGATGGACACTGCGACTGCACACAAGTGACGATGGACACTGCGACTAGACACAAGTGACGATGGACACTGCGACTGCACACAAGTGACGATGGACACTTCGACTGCACACAAGTGACGATGGACACTGCGACTGCACACAAGTGACGATGGACACTGCGACTGCACACAAGTGACGATGGACACTGCGACTGCACACAAGTGACGATGGACAACTGCGACTGCACACAAGTGACGATGGACACTGCGACTGCACACAAGTGACGATGGACACTGCGACTAGACACAAGTTACGATGGACACTGCGACTGCACCCAAGTGACGATGGACACTGCGACTGCACACAAGTGACGATGGACACTGCGACTGCACACAAGTGACGAGGACACTGCGACTGCACACAAGTGACGATGGACACTGCGACTGCACACAAGTGACGATGGACACTGCGACTGCACACAAGTGACGATGGACACTGCGACTAGACACAAGTGACGATGGACACTGCGACTGCACACAAGTGACGAAGGACACTTCGACTGCACACAAGTGACGAAGGACACTGCGACTGCACACAAGTGACGATGGACACTGCGACTGCACACAAGTGACGATGGACACTCGACTGCACACAAGTGACGATGGACACTGCGACTGACACAAGTGACGATGGACACTGCGACTGCACACAAGTGACGATGGACACTGCGACTGCACCAAGTGACGATGGACACTGCGACTGACCCAAGTGACGATGGACACTGCGACTGCACACAAGTGACGATGGACACTGCGACTGCACACAAGTGACGATGGACACTGCGACTGCACACAAGTGACGATGGACACTGCGACTGCACACAAGTGACGATGGACACTGCGACTGCACACAAGTGACGATGGACACTCGACTGCACACAAGTGACGATGGACACTGCGACTGACACAAGTGACGATGGACACTGCGACTGCACACAAGTGACGATGGACACTGCGACTGCACACAAGTGACGATGGACACTGCGACTGCACACAAGTGACGATGGACACTGCGACTGCACACAAGTGACGATGGACACTGCGACTGACACAAGTGACGATGGACACGGCGATTGCACACAAGTGACGATGGACACTGCGACTGCACACAAGTGACGATGGACACTGCGACTGCACACAAGTGACGATGGACACTGCGACTGCACACAAGTGACGATGGACACTGCGACTGGACACAAGTGACGATGGACACGGCGATTGCACACAAGTGACGATGGACACTGCGACTGCACACAAGTGACGACGGACACTGCGACTGCACACAAGTGACGATGGACACTGCGACTGCACACAAGTGACGATGGACACTGCGACTGCACACAAGTGACGATGGACACTGCGACTGCACACAAGTGACGATGGACACTGCGACTGCACACAAGTGACGATGGACACTGCGACTGGACACAAGTGACGATGGACACTGCGACTGCACACAAGTGACGATGGACACTGCGACTGCACACAAGTGACGATGGACACTGCGACTGCACACAAGTGACGATGGACACTGCGACTGCACACAAGTGACGATGGACACTGCGACTGCACACAAGTGACGATGGACACTGCGACTGCACACAAGTGACGATGGACACTGCGACTGCACACAAGTGACGATGGACACTGTGACTGCACACAAGTGACGATGGACACTGCGACTGCACACAAGTGACGATGGACACTGCGACTGGACACAAGTGACGATGGACACGGCGATTGCACACAAGTGACGATGGACACTGCGACTGACACAAGTGACGATGGACACTGCGACTGCACACAAGTGACGATGGACACTGCGACTGCACACAAGTGACGATGGACACTGCGACTGCACACAAGTGACGATGGACACTGCGACTGCACACAAGTGACGATGGACACTGCGACTAGACACAAGTGACGATGGACACTGCGACTGCACACAAGTGACGATGGACACTGCGACTGACACAAGTGACGATGGACACTGCGACTGCACCCAAGTGACGATGGACACTGCGACTGCACACAAGTGACGATGGACACTGCGACTGCACACAAGTGACGATGGACACTCGACTGCACACAAGTGACGATGGACACTGCGACTGCACACAAGTGACGATGGACACTGCGACTGCACACAAGTGACGATGGACACTGCGACTGGACACAAGTGACGATGGACACGGCGATTGCACACAAGTGACGATGGACACTGCGACTGCACACAAGTGACGATGGACACTGCGACTGCACACAAGTGACGATGGACACTGCGACTGCACACAAGTGACGATGGACACTGCGACTGCACACAAGTGACGATGGACACGGCGATTGCACACAAGTGACGATGGACACTGCGACTGCACACAAGTGACGATGGACACTGCGACTGCACACAAGTGACGATGGACACTGCGACTGCACACAAGTGACGATGGACACTGCGACTGCACACAAGTGACGATGGACACTGCGACTGCACACAAGTGACGATGGACACTGCGACTGCACACAAGTGACGATGGACACTGCGACTGCACACAAGTGACGATGGACACTGCGACTGCACACAAGTGACGATGGACACTGCGACTGCACACAAGTGACGATGGACACTGCGACTGCACACAAGTGACGATGGACACTGCGACTGCACACAAGTGACGATGGACACTGCGACTGCACACAAGTGACGATGACACTGCGACTGCACACAAGTGACGATGGACACTGCGACTGCACACAAGTGACGATGGACACTGCGACTGCACACAAGTGACGATGGACACTGCGACTGCACACAAGTGACGATGGACCAGCCACATATAATATGCGATTCGCAATTAACAGTTTGTAAAATTGTGATGATTACACATTATAAATGTAATCCTATATTGGATCTTTTTTGTAACTTACATACCCATGTCACAACCTATAAACAGGCGCATTTCTGGCATTTGCATGTATATATCATATAATAATATATTCATGTAATTAGCTAATCCGATATTTTAATAGAATACTATATGTTTATGTAACGCTAGTACAGAAATGATATAATTAGTAGGTTTCTATACTGGCCGGTCCGCCCTTCGAACATATGAATAAAAACATGCCGTATGTTACAAACATCAGAAAATACATTTGCAAGGTGATATGCTAAACCAATACCACATGTTTTATTAAACTTTTGCAAATTTATGTCTTAAAAATTCGATTATGGGTAAACATAAATAACGACAGCGATAAGAACATGTCTTGCGTAAACATTCAATGCCACCGTTTGGTTTTACATGAATATGCACGCCTGTAATAATGATTATGTGGCGATATTTTTACGCGTTTGACTGTCGGACGAGTTCGACTGGCGGCACAAGACTGTACTACTGAATTTACATGTCACAATACATATAAAAGGGATGCTGTTTGGATCAGCCGATCCGCTCCAAACGGCAGTTTTGGCTCGATTAACCAGGCTCCGTGAGGTGGCAGCACTTTTCGGTCCCTTCTCGGCGAAGTACGCAGCTGAGTCTCTACCCGACGCTTGTGGCTCTAGGGGTCAGAGGACGGTTAGACTTCCTGGTCTAACCCATGACGCATGTTAGGCAGAGTGTAGTTGGCGTAGTGCTTTTTAGGCATTTTTTCTTACATGACCCTGCGAATGCAGAAAAGCGTGCTCAGATTGGTCAATATTGAGGGGCAGTACACATGCATGCATTTTACGAGAGCCTGAAATATGCTTTTTTGACGATCAGCATATCAGTGACATGACTGCAGTGATTGTGTTAAAAAAAAAATCATGTCCAGTTTCCTTATAATCTGACAAAACGTTAACATGGCCGCCAATGGGAAATCAACAGTGCTCTGGTCCCTCTAGTTTAGAACACACTCGCGCAGGCAAGCTCGTTTCAGCCTGCGATGTGGTCCCACAGTTGTCGAGCGACTTTTGAAACTTATTAATTAGCGCTATTGTTTTATAGAAAATATCCTAGGTTATGAATTAGTTCTAA